>OY743225.1:111085746-111207514 GCA_963555765.1 Orthonevra nobilis
GAGAAATACGATTTCTGAGATACTGATAGCCAAGAGTATCTGTAGCTAAGTACAAATTTGAAAATTTAGCTCTGAGAACCTTTTATTGACAAAAATATAGAGAAACGGAATCCGAGGCTTTTTTGCAAAATTCTGCTGGACTATAGCCCAGGATTTCAAAATGCACTTTTTTCCTGAAATCGAGAAATACGATTTCTGACGCGCTAATTATAAAGAGTAACTGTAACTTAGCACAAATTTTAAAATTTAGCTCTGAGAACCTTTTATTGACAAAAATATAGAGAAACGGAATCCGAGGCTTTTTTGCAAAATTCTGCTGGACTATAGCCCAGGATTTCAAAATGCACTTTTTTCCTGAAATCGAGAAATACGATTTCTGACGCGCTTATTATAAAGAGTAACTGTAACTTAGCACAAATTTGAAAATTTAGCTCTGAGAACCTTTTATTGACAAAAATATAGAGAAACGGAATCCGAGGCTTTTTTGCAAAAGTCTGCTGGACTATAGCCCAGGATTTCAAAATGCACTTTTTTCCTGAAATCGAGAAATACGATTTCTGAGATGCTGATAGCCAAGAGAATCGAAAACTAAGTACAAATTTGAAAATTTAGCTCTGAGAGCCTTTTATTGACAAAAATATAGAGAAACGGAATCCGAGGCTTTTTTGCAAAATTCTGCTGGACTATAGCCTATGATTTCAAAATGCACTTTTTTCCTGAAATCGAGAAATACGATTTCTGACGCGCTAATTATAAAGAGTAACTGTAACTTAGCACAAATTTGAAAATTAAGCTCTGAGAACCTTTTATTGACAAAAATATAGAGAAACGGAATCCGAGGCTTTTTTGCAAAATTCTGCTGGACTATAGCCCAGGATTTCAAAATGCACTTTTTTCCTGAAATCGAGAAATACGATTTCTGACGCGCTAATTATAAAGAGTAACTGTAACTTAGTACAAATTTGAAAATTTAGCTCTAAGAACCTTTTATTGACAAAAATATAGAGAAATGGAATCCGAGGCTTTTTTGGAAAATTCTGCTGGACTATAGCCCAGGATTTCAAAATGCACTTTTTTCCTGAAATCGAGAAATACGATTTCTGAAATACTGATAGCCAAGAGTATCTGTAGCTAAGTACAAATTTGAAAATTTAGCTCTGAGAACCTTTTATTGACAAAAATATAGAGAAACGGAATCCGAGGCTTTTTTGCAAAATTCTGCTGGACTATAGCCCAGGATTTCAAAATGCACTTTTTTCCTGAAATCGAGAAATACGATTTCTGACGCGCTAATTATAAAGAGTAACTGTAACTTAGTACAAATTTGAAAATTTAGCTCTAAGAACCTTTTATTGACAAAAATATAGAGAAATGGAATCCGAGGCTTTTTTGGAAAATTCTGCTGGACTATAGCCCAGGATTTCAAAATGCACTTTTTTCCTGAAATCGAGAAATACGATTTCTGAGATACTGATAGCCAAGAGTATCTGTAGCTAAGTACAAATTTGAAAATTTAGCTCTGAGAACCTTTTATTGACAAAAATATAGAGAAACGGAATCCGAGGCTTTTTTGCAAAAGTCTGCTGGACTATAGCCCAGGATTTCAAAATGCACTTTTTTCCTGAAATCGAGAAATACGATTTCTGAGATGCTGATAGCCAAGAGAATCGAAAACTAAGTACAAATTTGAAAATTTAGCTCTGAGAGCCTTTTATTGACAAAAATATAGAGAAACGGAATCCGAGGCTTTTTTGCAAAATTCTGCTGGACTATAGCCCATGATTTCAAAATGCACTTTTTTCCTGAAATCGAGAAATACGATTTCTGACGCGCTAATTATAAAGAGTAACTGTAACTTAGTACAAATTTGAAAATTTAGCTCTAAGAACCTTTTATTGACAAAAATATAGAGAAACGGAATCCGAGGCTTTTTTGCAAAATTCTGCTGGACTATAGCCTATGATTTCAAAATGCACTTTTTTCCTGAAATCGAGAAATACGATTTCTGAGATACTGATAGCCAAGAGTATCTGTAGCTAAGTACAAATTTGAAAATTTAGCTCTGAGAACCTTTTATTGACAAAAATATAGAGAAACGGAATCCGAGACTTTTTTGCAAAATTCTGCTGGACTATAGCCCAGGATTTCAAAATGCACTTTTTTCCTGAAATCGAGAAATACGATTTCTGACGCGCTAATTATAAAGAGTAACTGTAACTTAGTACAAATTTGAAAATTTAGCTCTAAGAACCTTTTATTGACAAAAATATAGAGAAATGGAATCCGAGGCTTTTTTGGAAAATTCTGCTGGACTATAGCCCAGGATTTCAAAATGCACTTTTTTCCTGAAATCGAGAAATACGATTTCTGAGATACTGATAGCCAAGAGTATCTGTAGCTAAGTACAAATTTGAAAATTTAGCTCTGAGAACCTTTTATTGACAAAAATATAGAGAAACGGAATCCGAGACATTTTTTTAAAAATTCTGCTGGACTATAGCCCAGGATTTCAAAATGCACTTTTTTCCTGAAATCGAGAAATACGATTTCTGACGCGCTAATTATAAAGAGTAACTGTAACTTAGTACAAATTTGAAAATTTAGCTCTAAGAACCTTTTATTGACAAAAATATAGAGAAACGGAATCCGAGGCTTTTTTGCAAAATTCTGCTGGACTATAGCCCAGGATTTCAAAATGCACTTTTTTCCTGAAATCGAGAAATACGATTTCTGACGCGCTAATTATAAAGAGTAACTGTAACTTAGTACAAATTTGAAAATTTAGCTCTAAGAACCTTTTATTGACAAAAATATAGAGAAATGGAATCCGAGGCTTTTTTGGAAAATTCTGCTGGACTATAGCCCAGGATTTCAAAATGCACTTTTTTCCTGAAATCGAGAAATACGATTTCTGAGATACTGATAGCCAAGAGTATCTGTAGCTAAGTACAAATTTGAAAATTTAGCTCTGAGAACCTTTTATTGACAAAAATATAGAGAAACGGAATCCGAGGCTTTTTTGCAAAATTCTGCTGGACTATAGCCCAGGATTTCAAAATGCACTTTTTTCCTGAAATCGAGAAATAAGATTTCTGAGATACTGATAGCCAAGAGTATCTGTAGCTAAGTACAAATTCGAAAATTTAGCTCTGAGAACCTTTTATTGACAAAAATGCAGAGAAACGGAATCCGAGGCTTTTTTGCAAAATTCTGCTGGACTATAGCCCAGGATTTCAAAATGCACTTTTTTCCTGAAATCGAGAAATACGATTTCTGAGATACTGATAGCCAAGAGTATCTGTAGCTAAGTACAAATTTGAAAATTTAGCTCTGAGAACCTTTTATTGACAAAAATACAGAGAAACGGAATCCGAGGCTTTTTTGCAAAATTCTGCTGGACTATAGCCCAGGATTTCAAAATGCACTTTTTTCCTGAAATCGAGAAATACGATTTCTGAGATACTGATAGCCAAGAGTATCTGTAGCTAAGTACAAATTTGAAAATTTAGCTCTGAGAACCTTTTATTGACAAAAATACAGAGAAACGGAATCCGAGGCTTTTTTGCAAAATTCTGCTGGACTATAGCCCAGGATTTCAAAATGCACTTTTTTCCTGAAATCGAGAAATACGATTTCTGAGATACTGATAGCCAAGAGTATCTGTAGCTAAGTACAAATTTGAAAATTTAGCTCTGAGAACCTTTTATTGACAAAAATACAGAGAAACGGAATCCGAGGCTTTTTTGCAAAATTCTGCTGGACTATAGCCCAGGATTTCAAAATGCACTTTTTTCCTGAAATCGAGAAATACGATTTCTGAGATACTGATAGCCAAGAGTATCTGTAGCTAAGTACAAATTTGAAAATTTAGCTCTGAGAACCTTTTATTGACAAAAATACAGAGAAACGGAATCCGAGGCTTTTTTGCAAAATTCTGCTGGACTATAGCCCAGGATTTCAAAATGCACTTTTTTCCTGAAATCGAGAAATACGATTTCTGAGATACTGATAGCCAAGAGTATCTGTAGCTAAGTACAAATTTGAAAATTTAGCTCTGAGAACCTTTTATTGACAAAAATACAGAGAAACGGAATCCGAGGCTTTTTTGCAAAATTCTGCTGGACTATAGACCAGGATTTCAAAATGCACTTTTTTCCTGAAATCGAGAAATACGATTTCTGACGCGCTAATTATAAAGAGTAACTGCAACTTAGTACAAATTTGAAAATTTAGCTCTGAGAACCTTTTATTGACAAAAATATAGCGAAACGGAGTCCGAGGCTTTTTTGCAAAATTCTGTTGGACTATAACCCATGATTTCAAAATGCACTTTTTTCCTGAAATCGAGAAATACGATTTCTGACGCGCTAATTATAAAGAGTAACTGTAGCTGAGTACAAATTTGAAAATTTAGCTCTGAGAACCTTTTATTGACAAAAATATAGAGAAACGGAATCCGAGGCTTTGTTGCAAAATTCTGCTGGACTATAGCCCAGGATTTCAAAATGCAATTTTTTTCCTGAAATCGAGAAATACGATTTCTGACGCGCTAATTATAAAGAGTAACTGTAGCTGAGTACAAATTTGAAAATTTAGCTCTGAGAACCTTTTATTGACAAAAATATAGAGAAACGGAATCCGAGGCTTTTTTGCAAAATTCTGCTGGACTATAGCCCAGGATTTCAAAATGCAATTTTTTTCCTGAAATCCAGAAATACGATTTCTGACGCGCTAATTATAAAGAGTAACTGTAGCTTAGTACAAATTTGAAAATTTAGCTCTGAGAACCTTTTATTGACAAAAATATAGAGAAACGGAATCCGAGGCTTTTTTGCAAAATTCTGCTGGACTATAGCCCAGGATTTCAAAATGCACTTTTTCCCTGAAATCGAGAAATACGATTTCTGAAATACTGATAGCCAAGAGTATCTGTAGCTAAGTACAAATTTGAAAATTTAGCTCTGAGAACCTTTTATTGACAAAAATATAGAGAAACGGAATCCGAGGTTTTTTTGCAAAATTCTGTTGGACTATAGCCCAGGATTTCAAAATGCACTTTTTCCCTGAAATCGAGAAATACGATTTCTGACGCGCTAATTATAAAGAGTAACTGTAGCTGAGTACAAATTTGAAAATTTAGCTCTGAGAACCTTTTATTGACAAAAATATAGAGAAACGGAATCCGAGGCTTTGTTGCAAAATTCTGCTGGACTATAGCCCAGGATTTCAAAATGCAATTTTTTTCCTGAAATCGAGAAATACGATTTCTGACGCGCTAATTATAAAGAGTAACTGTAACTTAGTACAAATTTGAAAATTTAGCTCTGAGAACCTTTTATTGACAAAAATATAGCGAAACGGAATCCGAGGTTTTTTTGCAAAATTCTGTTGGACTATAGCCCAGGATTTCAAAATGCACTTTTTCCCTGAAATCGAGAAATACGATTTCTGACGCGCTAATTATAAAGAGTAACTGTAGCTGAGTACAAATTTGAAAATTTAGCTCTGAGAACCTTTTATTGACAAAAATATAGAGAAACGGAATCCGAGGCTTTGTTGCAAAATTCTGCTGGACTATAGCCCAGGATTTCAAAATGCAATTTTTTTCCTGAAATCGAGAAATACGATTTCTGAAATACTGATAGCCAAGAGTATCTGTAGCTAAGTACAAATTTGAAAATTTAGCTCTGAGAACCTTTTATTGACAAAAATACAGAGAAACGGAATCCGAGGCTTTTTTGCAAAATTCTGCTGGACTATAGCCCAGGATTTCAAAATGCAATTTTTTCCTGAAATCGAGAAATACGATTTCTGAGATACTGATAGCCAAGAGTATCTGTAGCTAAGTACAAATTTGAAAATTTAGCTCTGAGAACCTTTTATTGACAAAAATACAGAGAAACGGAATCCGAGGCTTTTTTGCAAAATTCTGCTGGACTATAGCCCAGGATTTCAAAATGCACTTTTTTCCTGAAATCGAGAAATACGATTTCTGAGATACTGATAGCCAAGAGTATCTGTAGCTAAGTACAAATTTGAAAATTTAGCTCTGAGAACCTTTTATTGACAAAAATACAGAGAAACGGAATCCGAGGCTTTTTTGCAAAATTCTGCTGGACTATAGCCCAGGATTTCAAAATGCACTTTTTTCCTGAAATCGAGAAATACGATTTCTGAGATACTGATAGCCAAGAGTATCTGTAGCTAAGTACAAATTTGAAAATTTAGCTCTGAGAACCTTTTATTGACAAAAATACAGAGAAACGGAATCCGAGGCTTTTTTGCAAAATTCTGCTGGACTATAGACCAGGATTTCAAAATGCACTTTTTTCCTGAAATCGAGAAATACGATTTCTGACGCGCTAATTATAAAGAGTAACTGCAACTTAGTACAAATTTGAAAATTTAGCTCTGAGAACCTTTTATTGACAAAAATATAGCGAAACGGAGTCCGAGGCTTTTTTGCAAAATTCTGTTGGACTATAACCCATGATTTCAAAATGCACTTTTTTCCTGAAATCGAGAAATACGATTTCTGACGCGCTAATTATAAAGAGTAACTGTAGCTGAGTACAAATTTGAAAATTTAGCTCTGAGAACCTTTTATTGACAAAAATATAGAGAAACGGAATCCGAGGCTTTGTTGCAAAATTCTGCTGGACTATAGCCCAGGATTTCAAAATGCAATTTTTTTCCTGAAATCGAGAAATACGATTTCTGACGCGCTAATTATAAAGAGTAACTGTAGCTGAGTACAAATTTGAAAATTTAGCTCTGAGAACCTTTTATTGACAAAAATATAGAGAAACGGAATCCGAGGCTTTTTTGCAAAATTCTGCTGGACTATAGCCCAGGATTTCAAAATGCAATTTTTTTCCTGAAATCCAGAAATACGATTTCTGACGCGCTAATTATAAAGAGTAACTGTAACTTAGTACAAATTTGAAAATTTAGCTCTGAGAACCTTTTATTGACAAAAATATAGCGAAACGGAATCCGAGGTTTTTTTGCAAAATTCTGTTGGACTATAGCCCAGGATTTCAAAATGCACTTTTTCCCTGAAATCGAGAAATACGATTTCTGACGCGCTAATTATAAAGAGTAACTGTAGCTGAGTACAAATTTGAAAATTTAGCTCTGAGAACCTTTTATTGACAAAAATATAGAGAAACGGAATCCGAGGCTTTTTTGCAAAATTCTGCTGGACTATAGCCCAGGATTTCAAAATGCAATTTTTTTCCTGAAATCGAGAAATACGATCTCTGACGCGCTAATTATAAAGAGTAACTGTAGCTGAGTACAAATTTGAAAATTTAGCTCTGAGAACCTTTTATTGACAAAAATATAGAGAAACGGAATCCGAGGCTTTTTTGCAAAATTCTGCTGGACTATAGCCCAGGATTTCAAAATGCACTTTTTCCCTGAAATCGAGAAATACGATTTCTGAAATACTGATAGCCAAGAGTATCTGTAGCTAAGTACAAATTTGAAAATTTAGCTCTGAGAACCTTTTATTGACAAAAATATAGAGAAACGGAATCCGAGGCTTTTTTGCAAAATTCTGCTGGACTATAGCCCAGGATTTCAAAATGCAATTTTTTTCCTGAAATCGAGAAATACGATTTCTGACGCGCTAATTATAAAGAGTAACTGTAGCTGAGTACAAATTTGAAAATTTAGCTCTGAGAACCTTTTATTGACAAAAATATAGCGAAACGGAATCCGAGGTTTTTTTGCAAAATTCTGTTGGACTATAGCCCAGGATTTCAAAATGCACTTTTTCCCTGAAATCGAGAAATACGATTTCTGACGCGCTAATTATAAAGAGTAACTGTAGCTGAGTACAAATTTGAAAATTTAGCTCTGAGAACCTTTTATTGACAAAAATATAGAGAAACGGAATCCGAGGCTTTTTTGCAAAATTCTGCTGGACTATAGCCCAGGATTTCAAAATGCAATTTTTTTCCTGAAATCGAGAAATACGATTTCTGACGCTCTAATTATAAAGAGTAACTGTAGCTGAGTACAAATTTGAAAATTTAGCTCTGAGAACCTTTTATTGACAAAAATATAGCGAAACGGAATCCGAGGTTTTTTTGCAAAATTCTGTTGGACTATAGCCCAGGATTTCAAAATGCAATTTTTTTCCTGAAATCGAGAAATACGATTTCTGACGCGCTAATTATAAAGAGTAACTGTAGCTGAGTACAAATTTGAAAATTTAGCTCTGAGAACCTTTTATTGACAAAAATATAGAGAAACGGAATCCGAGGCTTTTTTGCAAAATTCTGCTGGACTATAGCCCAGGATTTCAAAATGCACTTTTTTCCTGAAATCGAGAAATACGATTTCTGAAATACTGATAGCCAAGAGTATCTGTAGCTAAGTACAAATTTGAAAATTTAGCTCTGAGAACCTTTTATTGACAAAAATATAGAGAAACGGAATCCGAGGCTTTTTTGCAAAATTCTGCTGGACTATAGCCCAGGATTTCAAAATGCACTTTTTTCCTGAAATCGAGAAATACGATTTCTGACGCGCTAATTATAAAGAGTATCTGTAGCTAAGTACAAATTTGAAAATTTAGCTCTGAGAACCTTTTATTGACAAAAATATAGAGAAACGGAATCCGAGGCTTTTTTGCAAAATTCTGCTGGACTATAGCCCAGGATTTCAAAATGCAATTTTTTCCTGAAATCGAGAAATACGATTTCTGACGCGCTAATTATAAAGAGTAACTGTAGCTGAGTACAAATTTGAAAATTTAGCTCTGAGAACCTTTTATTGACAAAAATATAGAGAAACGGAATCCGAGGCTTTTTTGCAAAATTCTGCTGGACTATAGCCCAGGATTTCAAAATGCAATTTTTTTCCTGAAATCGAGAAATACGATTTCTGACGCGCTAATTATAAAGAGTAACTGTAGCTGAGTACAAATTTGAAAATTTAGCTCTGAGAACCTTTTATTGACAAAAATATAGAGAAACGGAATCCGAGGCTTTTTTGCAAAATTCTGCTGGACTATAGCCCAGGATTTTAAAATGCAATTTTTTCCTGAAATCGAGAAATACGATTTCTGACGCGCTAATTATAAAGAGTAACTGTAGCTGAGTACAAATTTGAAAATTTAGCTCTGAGAACCTTTTATTGACAAAAATATAGAGAAACGGAATCCGAGGCTTTTTTGCAAAATTCTGCTGGACTATAGCCCATGATTTCAAAATGCACGTTTTTCCTGAAATCGAGAAATACGATTTCTGAGATACTGATAGCCAAGAGCATCTGTAGCTAAGTACAAGTTTGAAAATTTAGCTCTGAGAACCTTTTATTGACAAAAATATAGAGAAACGGAATCCGAGGCTTTTTTGAAAAATTCTGCTGGACTATAGCCCATGATTTCAAAATGCACTATTTTCCTGAAATCGAGAAATACGATTTCTGAGATACTGATAGCCAAGAGAATCGAAAACTGAACACAAATTTGAAAATTTAGCTCTGAGAACCTTATATTTACAAAAATCTAGAAATATGAAATGCGAGGCTTTTTTGCAAAATTCTGCTGGACTATAGCCCATGATTTTGAAATGCACTTTTTTCATGATTTTGAGTTTTATCTAATTTGTGCTATTGATCTTTATAGAGGCTTCAAAATGAGCACGTATTCGGTAAAGTTGATAAAAACAACCTTTATTTGAAGGAAATATCGAGAAAATAGGTAAATGCAAAAATCGCCTATTTTCGTAAATTTTTGTGGACTATAGCCCATGATTTTGAAATGCGCTTTTTTCATGATTTTGAGTTTTATCTTATTTGAGCTATTGATCTTTACAGAGGCTTCAAATTAAGGACATATACTCTGAATTTGATAAAATCAACATTTTTTTGAAGGAAATATCGAGAAAATAGGTAAATGCAAAAATCACCTTTTTTCGTAAATTTTGTGGACTACAGTCCATAATTTTGAAATGCATCTTTTTCGTGATTTTGAGTTTTATCTAAACTGAGCTATTGATCCTTTTGCTCTTCTGCAGCAAAATAAAAGTGTCACCTTTTCTTTCTCTACCATACTGTAGAATCGAAAAATTTAATAAAACTTCCATCTACAAATTTTCTCCGTTTAAACAAATAAAAAAGAAATAATAAGATTGCACGAAAGGGTTTCAGTTGATTTTTTTTTTACGTAATTAACTGCTGACACGAACCTGAAACCCTCTTGTCCCTAAACTGGGCGCCCAGTGTTCATGTAGCGGTCCTTTTCTATTTTATCCACAAATTTATTTTCACAGTTTACTGCGGTAAACAAAACAAAAAATAAAAAAACTGGCCCTAAGCCCCGCTCAGTATCGATGTCGCAGCTAATAACATTAATAATCGTAATGTATCGCTAAGGAGATTGCATGACAGGACCATTACCCATACACGTATCGGCTGGCTTTGGGGAGTTATTCGACGGACGTGTAATCACAGCACTGTTGGTTGGACGGAAAGAGGTTCGTGGCCCTTGTAAGCCAGCCACCGACCACCACTCATTTAAATGAAAGATTCGATTTTTTTTTTTTACGTTTACCACTAATTGCCAATGAGTACAAGGGTTGCGAACTGAACCCATTGGCACCCTTGAAACAGCGGATGGTGGAGCATAATTCATCTACGAAGTCAGCAGTTATAGCGTCGAAGAATTTACGAGCGTGGGAGTGGTCACCGTATGGATGGTGATGGTGTGGACTTATATTGCAAAACTGCCAAAGATTAATGGCGGAATAATCCGCTCGGTGGCGAGTCCCAACCGGAAGACACTGAATGCATCCCTGCCATAAGGGACATGGACTATAGGCATTGTTAAATGACAGGAAAAGACGTTACTTTTAATTCAAAAAAAAGTTATTTAATTGCTTATTCGGTCGGTAGTTTACATTAGATACATTGAGCTGTATGGGTGGATACGCCATACCAAGGAGTGTGCCAGGAATTTTGAAAGTGCCAACGCTGCCAATGGAATGTCACCAAGGTAGGCGGAATGTGTGCGTATGAAGGATAAGATCGTTGAGTAAGCTTTGCGGTTCCTGTTTGGTATTCTCATCAGCTTGTGCGACTCCTGCCGTACTACTTGTGTTTGAGGCGCGTTAAATTACTCATAAGCCGTTTCGTTTTCGGTATTTTTCTCGTGTTTTCAAGGATACATTAATTGCGTGTGTGCAGGCGTACGTACGACTTTGAATTAGAGTTTGACTGAAGGTGGGCTCGAATGGGGTGGAATGGGGTTTGTGTGTCAACTGTGCGATGCTATCGCGCGCTGTGAGGGTGGAATAACAGCGTTGAGGGTTTAAGTTGTTGATTGCATGGCTGTTAATAACAAACACATTGAAAATTGTGATCCGCGTTTATTGTTGAGTTGGAATCCGTGTCACGGGGTGAACAAAGGCGCTCGAAATGGTTGACTTGAATATAGTCTAGCGCATTAATGAAGTAATTTTAACGTCTCTTCCGCTCGCGATGACTTTGTTTCGATTTTTATGGCGCATATGTGAAATAAACATTTAAATACCGTTGTTGATGCGTATCTGCGAATAATTAAGTTTCTTGGTCGACAGTTGTTGGTTGATTATGCGGTAAGAAAGATGTGGCCAGCGTGCACAGAGTTCGATTGCGACAGTTGGTCATTAAGATAATTAACTCGGCGATAAGACCTTCACCACCGTTCATTTGTTTTAGTTGTGTTTTTGGAACACAAAAATGGTAAAGAATGTTTACGAAATAAGAAAGATAACCGCATTCTTGGTTGATTCACAGACTCCAAGCTTGAGTTCATCAATTGTAATCCTTCCTCTAACAATCTTATGGTGTCGTGTGGCCCACATGTGAAAGTTCTATTACTTTGGTGACAATTAGGGTAGCCATTTCGTGGTATTACACTTTCAAAGACAATCAAACTGCGATCAAAATCGGACACGTACTGATAGACGCAAGACACACATTTTGGATGTGCGAAAGTTCGACTTTAAGTCGACTCTGACCGCTTTTCACTTTCAGGTCGGTTTAGAGTTTCACTGTACAAACACATCACAGTTTCTCTATCTCTCGACACATTGGAGTCTAAAAAGAGCCACACTTTAATTCAGAAAAAAACCGAGACCAGCATGGGCATCCCCCAACATGCGGAAGAAGAATGGACGAGAAGAAGACTCTGCAGAGATAGATGAGGAGAAATGAAAAAATTGCTGTGAAAAAGAAAACAGACAGATGGATCTAGAAATAGAAATACAGCAAATAATTTCTAAAAAAATATAAATCTGGTCACCGATCATGCAGCTGCTTATTGAAAGTGACAAAGCGAGAGTAAAATGGCCTGAAGAAATCGCAGCTCCATTTAATAAAATAGATCTCCCTCACGGTGTAAGAAATTTTTGTTTGACCATGAAGAATGCTAAAAAAGCAATTAAACTGCGGGGTTCACATGTTTTACAGGTTGAACATTTTCAAATATGGCGGAGTTGTTCTTATAAATAACGCTGGCAACATTCTATCCTATGAACGTTGGAAGCCTGTTTTCATATGCAGCGCACTTTAAGTCGATCCTGACAACTTTCTCAATGACCGCAAGGAGCCTTATAAAGCCGTTTATCGCATTAAACTTATCAAAAAGAAATGGCAAAAAATGGGTACCTAATTGTTAGATTGATCCTGTTATACCGCAGCATGCTAAAAAGCACGGAATATGTTGTTCAGATTGGACTAAAAAACTCTAAACTATTCCAGACATGCATCATGCAAATAAATGCAACATTCAAACAAACAAGGCGTATTTTTCTCAAGTCGGTTTATCTGTAAAAATCTGCGGACGATATTGGCATCATGGCTCGCACCCAACACGTCATCATTAAGGCTTTCAATTTAGTTGGTGTTCGAATTAATGAAGATTAAATAAAACACACGCTTTCGAAAAGTACTGGACAGCTTAGACAAATTATCAAAGTCGATAGCTTTAATATTGGCAAGAATCGAACTTGGCACAGATATCAGTTCCTCAAAATTCTCCTCGCTGGAGATTCGACAAAAAGTTGTCCTTGCCAATCAATCAAATCAAAAAAGAAGAGGGGGGGGGATGGGAGGTCAAGGGATTTCTATGGAGTGGCTTGATTTGTACGGTCGAGAAATCTTTTCGTTAGTTTTTTGAAATTCATGATTTCACCGGTCCCTGTTCTTTTAAGGTGCGAAAGATCTGATTACAGTTTTGACCCCAGTATTTTATGTCGCAGTCTCGCTGTTGCTGAGCAGTGGCTGATAAAGTGTCCCAGATCTTCCGCTTCCTCCTTACAACTTTTGCATGCGTGGTTTCTGCAAGTCTGATTCTATGTAAGTGGAGATTCAGGTTATGGTACCCTGTTACCAGCCCCACCTTTAACCGTAGATTTCTGTTGCAGGAGTTCAGGAGTTCGCTACCGTGTTAGTCGGTTTGTCTTTCATAGATTTTGCTGTCCTGCACATTGTTAGGTTGACCGAGTGATATTTGAATTACTGGGTCGTCCAGGGCTACTTTTTCGTTGCCCATTACACATTCGTTTCCCGGTACCTATGTTAAACTGACGTCGTTTGGTGTGGCTAGTTTTTTTAGTTTGTGTTTACACTTCTTTACCATCGTTGATACTGATTAAGGGGGTATGTAATAGCTTTGATTGCTGCCGTTCTGTCGGAGCAGATTAGAATTTGCTCCTCCCGTATGCTGAGGTCGATCTGCTCCATTTAGAATCTGCTTGAAAAACCTTGACGGAAGGCTAAAGATGTTTTGAAATTTTGCTCGGTGGGTTTGGGCAGTAGATCTCTGCTCCGATTCAGACGATATGTGAGAACCGTCCCTATATATTGTGTTTTTACCGGGGGTATCTTGTCTTGTTTACGTTAGCTCAAGAAGCTCTGATTGAACAAATTGTCTTAAAGCTGTTTTTAAAAGCTAAAGCTTTCCCTTACTAGGCCGCTTTGAGGATCTAACAGTGGTGTCACCGCCCTTACAAGGTTCACAATTTTCTTATGCCCGGTATTTTTCCCGTCATTAAAGTGACCCAGTGCCTTGGGACTTACACCCGAGAGTCCTGATTACCATTCAACTTCCAGTTGTACATGGGTATGTAGAGAATTGCTTTGATGGCATGGAGTATTGTGCGTCGGCTATTCCCAAGCATGTCAAACGTTGCACTTTAGTGGACCTGTCGGCTAGATATTTTTTATATATCGGAGGCCACCATACGCAGTTCTTCTATTGGATTTGTCTTTTAGGAGCCAGAGACTGGAAGAAATTTCTAGATGTTTGTTTTTGCATCAGCATTTCTACATTGCATTCAATTATGGTAGATTAATTCCGAAACTGGTTAAAAGATACATCGACTGATGCCTTGAGAATTCGGCTGAGATGTATCCCTAAGGAGCTAGAGCCTTACAAAAGTCTTCATGGTTACAATGGAGTATGATGTACAGCGTTGTACTCATTATAATGAATCTTGTGTGAACCCGTTTGATCAGGACCAAAATAAAGAATCCACTTTTCAGTTAGGTATAAAGGAATATTTTAAATAATTAGTAATAAATAATAGTTATGTTCCTGTAGGTTTTTGTATTAAACATATATGCGTGCAAATCAAAACATACATTATTTAATTAATTTTGTATTTTACTAAATAATTCGAGGTCTTGATAACTCAATTTTTTATTGTTTCAAGTGATGGTTCGGGCTATAAAGGTTCGATTGTATTAATTTCTAATTCTTTAAGGCTCTTTTAATAACCATGAATAGAACGATCATCCAGGAGTACATCTCAGTGTTGATATAATCGAGATGAAACCTGCAAATGATTGTAAAGAAAGGCGGTCAAGCTTAAAAAAAGCCGGCCAAAGGCAAGTCGTATGCAGCACCCTCTAGGTTTTGATACCTCCACGGGTTCATGAGAAAAAGGGTGGTGTCAGACAGACGGACATCGAAGAGGATAACTTCCGATTTTAATTTTAAAGTACGAAACCTTTGAAACAATTTTTCATGTTTACATTTATAACTGATAGCATCACACTTAACACCTGTGAACGTTTGAACGCAAAAGCAAACATATTTGTTTCTGATTTCGAAAATGAAACTACTGCTCTAAATTTGTTTCTATAACTAAAATTATTTTATCACAAGTCCTTCCACAAACTAAACAGTTCTTTGCTTAATCCTTAAGAGATCAACAGGAATTTTGGAAATAAAAATATGTCAAATGTTCTGCTTGAAAACTTTTTTTTATTTACAAGATTGTTTCTTAACAAATTTTGCAATATTTTTAAGTAATGTAAAAAAAATAGTCCTCGGTACCTTAATATTGCGTGTTGCCTTCACGAGTATGTGACAAAGTGGCAATTCTATGCCCCGACGAATTACCACTTTGTCACAAGATTAGTGACGGGTGCATTTTTCAAATTTTCTTTCTGAAGCATGCGAGTGTCTCTGGAAGGGCAGGTCGCATCCTTACCAATCTCCCTAGTAGGTCCCAAAAGTTTTGAATGGGATTCATGTCCGTGCTCATAGCAGGCCAATCCATTGCGTTTATTTCTACTTCTTTAAAGTACTCGATTAAGCATCTGGTGATGTGGTGTCTTGCATTGTCCTGCATCAGTAAAAAGATCCCTCCAATAAATGGTGCGAAGGAAAACACAAATTTCTCTATAATGTTAAAGAAAAAGTTCATCGTACCTTCGCAAATGCACAACTCGGTTGTTCCGGACATTGAAATTCCTACCCAGACCATGATGGAACCTCCACAGAAATTTTCCCGCTGTGCAACTGTTGCTGGAGAATATCTCTACTAACCTGGTCATCTCCACAAGCTGCTACGTCCATTTGGAGAGACAAAACCTGTACTCATCGGTAAAATGAACCCTACTTTAGTCCACATCGGTTCTAGTGAGAAAACTCCATTCCGCATCGCCGATGCTGCACTATTAGTCTCGGTACGCGAGCAGTTCTTCGACTATACGACTATGGCCTGAGAGTCAATTTTTTTGTATACCACATGGACAAAATAGACTAAAAGTATCTATGTTCGAATCCATGTTGTTTCTTGATATACTATTCTCATTTTACACTTTTAAGTCAGTTGGTAGCTAATGTTCAACTTTTGAGCTTCTTAATGCCGTTGCCAGTCACGAATAAACATCATCCAAGAGCTCAAAGCTTCATCCCACAATCCAACTCCACTGCATGTGTTCCAGTGTTCCAGTATGAGTTCCGGAGAAAAGCCATCATTTATCAATAACCATAAAAGACAATCTGCGGAGACAAGACGTTATGTGCAATATAACGTCGACCTTATTAAAAGCAACATTTTCCGGACACAAACAAAAAATCACTCTGTCCTTTGAGGCATTAAAAGCATCCCGAACCTGATAATTACCCGACTGTATAAGAGATGTATCTACCGAATGTCCTTGTAACCGGAACATTTCATAATTATTGAGTTCATTAAAATGATTACCTCTCAATATCCTTTTGCGTTCATCATTTACGATTGCCAATCAAAAGAACATCCTTTGGCCTTATTTTTTTTTTTTATTTGTGTGGCGTGATACACCCCTTATCCCTTACCATTCAATTAAATATAATAAGAAAACAAGAAAGAAAGGAATCCCCATAAAAAAAGGCAGCAAAAAGGCCAACAGAACACAACATTGATTCATACCCTTGAGGTATATTCTCAGGACAGAAATAACGAAGGGAAAAAGAAAACTTTTATGCGATCGTGACCCATGTCATCGGACCACATAAAAGAGAGAACAGCACAAAAGAAAGTGTCCTTAAAAATCTTCGGTAAATTAATACTTATTTGTCACAGCCGGATACTACAGGTATCGTCTTCTGTTATATGTCTTTCTCCTTCAACTGCCTTCGTCTACAACAGCAACAGTCCATCGAGTAATTATCTAAAATTTAAATGAAATTACAAAGTTAGAGATGCCTTAAAAAAATAAAATAAAAATAAATTGAAACGAAATAAGATTCTGCAGGGAAAATTGTGTACTTAATTGTCCTTGGCAGGAGACCGCCTCACAAATACCGGGCCGCTTAGCTTAAGTTCCCGAGTTCGTTTCTGGTAAAAAACAGCGTCTTAGTGATGCAGCAGTTGCATTTCAATTGCACACAGGGTTCGAATCCTTAGTAAGTTGAAAGAATGTAAGTCGAAAACATGTAAAGATGTTGTCATTTGCTCAGCTAAGAAGGCCTTAAAATCTTAGAAGACAAAACTCAAGACTTCATCTCTCGAATCCTTCTACATTATAAGGGTAGTCGCAATCCCTTGAGACCAAGAAAATAAAATCATAAACAAAAATAAAAATGAATAAATGAATAAAAATTAATAACATTTACTATCCTTCGAAAGTGAAGCTTTTGAAAGAGACTGACGCTGCTTAGAGAATTTGACTCTAATCTAATTTGACTCTGCGATCAAGGTAACGTTGTTTGGACACCTTAACAAGCTTGGATTTTATCTATGCCAAGTTCAGACCCTTAATGGCCACCGGACTGTTAACGCAGACGCCGACTAAATTGTCGCCAATGATCATTTCCGTAACTGTTACCACTGCCTGGAACACACTGCAGCTATCTCCTATACAAAGGGTTTTCTAATTAGGACGACATTTTTTTTTTCAAATAAAACGCAAACCATTGGAGAAATTTCAAAAACTTAATTATCGGCTTGAAGTACAATCAAAACATTTATGAACTTCGTTTATATGGCCACCGCGGGTACGTTTTCAGCGTAAGATTCGATTCGATCGTTATCGTGGACGAAAAAATATGGCCCAATAATGCTGCCGGCATGCAAACCGCAACAAACAGATATTTTTTGTGGATTAATGAAGCAAATGTGGATTTTCACCCGACCAATAACGCATATTTTGCGAACCCATTGAGCCAAAAATGAGTTTCGTCACTGAAGATAATTTTGCGATGAAATTCATCATATTGGCGCATCTTCTCCAGAGCACAATCGGAGAACATCGGCTTTAATTCTTCAATCAGCTTAGTCTTGAATGGATGTTTACCAAGATCCTTACGCAAAATACGCCATAATGTTGTCTGAGCGATGCCCAAACCTGAGAACGCCGTGGTATTCACTGATTTGGATCTTTTGCTACGGACGTCTGAACGGCAGCAAAATTTTCATCACTTCGACAAAACCGTTAACTCACTGACACGGCGACATCACACAACGAATATCTAGACTCGAATTTTTGCATGTCTACTAGTTGTTGCCGAGCGAGAATTACAACCGAAAACTGGAGTTAACACTCTTAAAGTTACGGTCACCGACTCCGAATGCAAACGTTGCTCGTTCGTGTACTTTACCATGATGAAAATGTTGAGTTTACAGCCAAGGACTGTTCGATGATGAGTGAAAGGGTGCGTTCGCAAATTAAATTCAAAGCAAAGCAAATTGGAAAACCCGGTAGAAGTAGCCATTTATATACCTTTTTTTTACAGAAAACACCGGCCGCAGGGCCTGGGCAAGTATAGAAATCTAGCTCAGCATCAGAACAGACAGCATCCTTTTACGCACTCCTCCCTACGAGGGATATTTTGATACAAAATTTCCTCTTGGAGTCTGTTGTTGGGATGATAAAGTCCGTTTCAAGGATAGAGGCGTGCCCTAAGGCAAGGTGTGAGCCTCACAATTGCGGTGTACATTCAGTGAGACATCTTCGGTTGGAGTCCCCAGGTGTTGCCGAACATCTTTTTACATGCATAGAAAGCTACACATGCCTTTCAGATGCTGTTTTCGATGTTGTATTTCCAGCTGAGCTTTGTCTCTAGAATGACTCCGAGATATTTTGCAGTTTTTTTTTACTGTCAGAGCAAAGCCGTGCATCTTCGGTGGGTCAAACGTTTTAGTAGTTCATCTCCTAGTCAATAGAACTCCTCAGTTTTAGACGGGTTAACGTTCAGTCCTCGTCCTCTGGCCCACGCATGTACTAATAAATGAGCTGTTCGCTGAGGGAGGAAATTCTTTTTGCAGATAATAGCATTGAGTGCAGCATTTTCTGAAGCCAATTTGCTAAGTACTATAAAAGATAATAATCTTAATGTACAAACCTGTTAATTAAATAAATGAAATGAAATTTATGAAGCGCGAGTTCAGCATGAGGCTGATCCACTTGCATTGCCATACGGGCTCTGTTCAGACAATTTTGAGTATCTTCAGTGCTCACGCTACTTGAGGAGTGAACTCTTTATTGTTGACTACTTTATGTAGTGCAGCGTCAACTGATCTGCCTTTAATGTAGGCATTGTGTCATTTGGATAGATACTTATTGCGAATTACGCCCAACCTTTCCAATGTCTTAAGAATTAAGGCGGACAGGCTAATGGGTCTATAGTCATTGGCAAAAGTGTGAACTGTTTTGCCTACCTTTGGAATAAAGTCCACTCGCACCTCTCTCCAGTTATTTGGGAACGACGTGTTGGCTGTATATTTGTACAAGCCACGGCGTGATGATATCGACGCACTTTTGCAGCATTATCAATTGTGTGCCGTCTTATACATACCTCATCAAGTTGTTGTTAACTCATCTACTTACTTGTTTCTTCCAATGCACAACAGTCTGCGATGGAACTGGACTTTAACCAACAAGTCTCCGTTGGTCACTCCTTCAATAGACAGCTGCGTTCTACAACATGTACTCAGCAAGATAAGTTTGCGTGCTAATTGAAGGTGACATCTTCCTTGATCACGGTACAGCCTGAACAGCTATTTGGCTCCTCCTCGACAAATAACATTTGCATCCGTCTTGGATAACGTCCATGCGTACCACAAACTGAACGACTAGGGCCATGTTTTATTCACTGCATGCGGATTAAGAATAGCCATACATGCTCAGAGCGAGGAGAAGGATAATAGAAAGAACTGTGTAACACAGATGGCTCGCCTTTTTACTTAGAACCTATTTTGCACTCGCTCAAGTTGCAGTATTTAATTCGTTATTAGTTTGAAAAAATGCGAGAACTTACTATACTATATTTCAATATATTCGACTTTTTGAGATGCGAACATGGAACCACGTTAAAAATACTACTACTACAACAGAAAATGGCCTCTTTCGACCAATTCCAGATATAATGACACTTTGCTTTTCTTGTCGTAATATATCCAAAGGGGCAGAAAATTAATTATCATTCAACTCAATGAAGGACGGCTTTATGGTTGAGCATGTGCTATTTTCTAACCCAAATAAAAAAGGACCGAAACTCCATTACTTACTTGTTGAGCACATCAAAACCAAATCGGGGTCTAATCCCACAGCACTTGTGTATATAGACGCAGGGAAAATCTTGTGCTCTTTTACTTGAAGATATATATTTTCAAAGATCTGAACTGTAAAAATTAATTACGTTAGTCTTCGTTCAAGCTTCACTCAAAGAAAAACCGAAAGCTAATCTACGTTCAAGCCTAATTAGTTACTTTCAAGATCTTTTGAATACATTTGGTAAGGTGAAGGCATCCTTGTGAGATACCAGCGATTTACTCTCCGTTGTATCTCACAAGGAAATTTTGATTCTCAAGTGTAGGACTTGAGACATCTTTATGCCACAATTTTTCAAAGGCTATCATCTAGAAAGATTTTGGAACAGAATTGCTTTTCTTCGTATTCTCTCCAAATGCTACAAGCTCTTCTGAAGTATCATATTGAGGCATTTTATCGTGGGTAGAAATTTTTCGAATAATTTGGAAATCATCAGACATTGATCGCACCATATGACTATAATGTTAGTTTCTTTCCAAGTTTCGAAATCAGTGTTATTTCAAGAAGCTATAATAGGAGCCCGTTCACTCGTTATTTTATACCTTTTGAGATGATGGCGATTCCCTGAAAGAAGTGAAAGATGTGAAACGTTGGTGCGGGGCTTGACTTGGGAATCTTACTTTAACCATAAATCTGTATATGTTTTTCAATCTAATTTTCAACAGATTTCTTCAACGCGTAGCCTGAAAAAGTTTAGAAGTTTGCGCATTTGCTTTTAAAAATAAATGATAAGCAATGCTTTACTTAAGATAAAATATCAATGTCCTTATAAGCAATATTTTTAAATGCGTCTATTATTTTTGTAGTTAAAGAAGTTGAACGTGGATTCAATATTTTTAAAAGACTTGACTCCTACTGTTACAGCCAGTAATGTTATGAAAGTATTCGGTACAGAATGGAATAGTCTTCTATTATGCTTCAATGATGACTCCGGAGAAAGTTTCGTTTTGAATTCTCTATTCTTTAAAACTTGTATTAACTTTTATAACCAACGGAACACCGAAAAAATATTTGAAGTTTTTTTTTTTGTTTTTTACGATCACACTTGGATGCCCAAAATTTCAAATTTGTTTACCAAGGACAGCATGATTAATGTTTCACGAGTGGCGCCCATATTTTTCAAAAATGCTGTCAAACATCAATTCTTAATGGAATTCCAAACACGACGGATCTGATTGCAGCTTTGGTAATTGATAAAATTTTGCAAGACGAAGAAAACGAAAAGGAAAATAGTCAAAATAAAAAGAGGAAGCGAACTCGGACTAAAGAGTGGTTTTAATTTTTTTTTTTTGTTCGTAAAATTACTTTGTCCTGGAGATTTCAACTTTGTATCATGATGAACGCAGCAACGGATGAAAAATTTTTGGTTATCGTACGACCGTACATCGAAGGACAAAACAAGGAGCTACGGGCTTGTTTTTCAACCAAGAATTCATCAGTATGAAGAAAATGTTCCGATTTGAAATTCTGCACCTAATTCGTTGATCATGCCGATTTCGGACATTGATAACACTTCTTGGTCTTTCAAAATTGTTAGTTCGTCATAGTACCACATCGAAAGAACACTTAAAAATTCAGCATTTGAACCAAATCCTTCACTATATTTTA
The DNA here is from genome assembly GCA_963555765.1 of Orthonevra nobilis. Classification (NCBI taxonomy): domain Eukaryota; kingdom Metazoa; phylum Arthropoda; class Insecta; order Diptera; family Syrphidae; genus Orthonevra; species Orthonevra nobilis. The sequence continues at coordinate 111,107,677 of OY743225.1, forward strand.
TTTGTTTTTAATTCTTCGCGGAAGCTGATTCTAATTGCGTTTATTTTTTATTTCTAATGTCGCATTTGGTTCTATTTCTTTTGTTTTTTCAAAAAGAATTGCATATGCTTTGTCTCATTTTATTTCGTCCTTACAAATTTCACTTTTTACTAGCCATGCTTTCAAATGCGAAGGTTTCGTACATTTCGAGAATAAACGCCTTTAGATTTTCATCTTAGTTTGTGAAGCCAGTAAAATAACAAAATATTTTGAAATCCATCCAGCAAGTTTGACTGAGTCCTGGATGGAGTGTTCACATTATCAAAATCAAGGCACTCATGCCGTGCCTGTCAAATAAATTTCAGAATGTCCACCGCCCTAATTTTAATGAGGTAAAAACCTCAGCAATTGAACATCGGTCTTGAATTATTCGTTGACAAGTCTTATGCGGCTAACCGCTTAGTTATTTCTTCTCTTTTTGAACTTGAAGAGGCATAATATTGAAAAATTTACCAGAATTTAAATAAGAAAATTCATCTTTTGAAATGAACTTCTAAGCAAGAAAAATTAATGTATTTCGAGCTTGGAAGATCCACTCGCAAAGAAGCCAATGTATCCTGAACGTGTGGTTGATTCGGTTTGGCTTTTAAAGTGGCGGCATTATTGGTATCAACGCACGATAACCACTTTATAATGGATAGAAGTTTGGTATTTGAAGCTGAGCCAGCTACGATTTCATCAAATTGGATATAAACTTATTCGGGAAATCGATCGTTTTGGTTTTGGTTGCTTGACCGATGGACTTTTTCGTGGGGTGCCACTTAAAACGACGATTCCAACAATCGTTGAAAAATATTAAAGTAAAGCCAATAGATTAATTTTAGACAATATGTTTACTTTTTAACACAAAGCGGAAGTGAATGCTTATTCTTTAAATACAGCACCTCTTTATTTGAACATCGATTGTTTCCATTAAATCAATAAAATAAAAATTCCTTCATTTGTTTCCATGGAGTACCGAAAAACTTTAATTGAATTGAAGCCATCCAGAGCCGTGCTGTGCCATCACCACCACCATCACCACCACCACCGAGAGGAACAATTTCCGTCCATTATTTAAATACATTCATGCACGACCGACGGTGTGGAAAGCAAGGCGAACTACTTCCCTCATAATAAATAATTAAAATGTTCTCGCATTTCCGCAGCCAGTCTGTACCTTCTGCTCGTATTGTGCAACTTATTTTATACTTTTTAATTGAAGGAGTCGAATTTAAAGAGTCCACGATGAGGATGACGGCGACGGGTAACGGGTAACGGACAGCATTCATCAGACAGAAGTTTCATCCTCGGCAGAAGATGAATTGTGAACTTTTAAATAATTCATGAATGATGAACTCTGGTTTTGTTTCTGGCTTCAAGCTCGATCCTGGCTCTGTTGCTATTTATTCACTTTCATTGTTGTCCTTTTGCAAATGGCTCCTTTGGTCCAGCAAAACAATGGCAAGCAAACCTTAAACAATAAAAATAATTATTGTTGTAAGAAAAATGTACACACTCGGTCGGTGATTGAAATGATATCCTAAGATAAACACCATTCCCAGGGAATGGCCAGCAGTCTTATGTGGCTTTGTTAAGTGCTGGAGTACCTTATTTTTTTTTTTACCAGATGAAAAGAAACATCCTTAGAAATAATAATTGTCTATCATGTTGTGGGAATGGGAATTGAAAGAATCAGGACTTGTTGTAGCAAACTAACAAAAGGACATAATATCCGTATAGTAAGGGAAATAATGGAAAACCACTCAATATGAACTTAGGGCTGACGCAGGGCATCGCTAAACGGGATTCGCATAAAATATGACTCTCTCGACGAGGACGGTCGCTCACAGGATGGCCCTTGTTTGTCTCTGCCACGACCTCTTGGCCATAGTGCCCAAGTGTTGGCGTCTGTGTGTGTGTGTGGCTAAACGGATGAATGTGCTCCTTGGGGGCGAAACGTAAGCCATCCTCGTACTGTTTATGAACCCATAAAATTGTGTATATTAAATTCTGGAATAATAAAAGAACGCTCCAGCTCAACTTGCATTTATATGACACCAACAAAAGGAGAACGCAAACAAAATAAAGAAAGTGCCAGAATCATTTTCCAAGAAGGACACATTATAACACTGTATGCGACTGTGGTAGCTAGCCTCTTGCCGGATCTCTATCACCCTTATGGTCGGTTTTAATGGTTGCAATTGTTGCTGTCGCCTCGGGGATGCATATCTAGATATATGGAGCTATGCTTTGGCACTCTAATGTAGTGAGTGTGTCACTCTGTTGTAAGGAAAAATGAGATGTTAAGAAGGCAAGCCATTGACCGAAGAACGGCCGGCGGCTGGCAAATGAGAACTGAATTCCGTACATGTCAAAGTGAATAAAATTGGAAGTGGCAAAGTCTATTATTGGGGCCATCTGATAGGATCACTGTGCAGTTAGTCAATGAATAAAGATGCCCCGGATGCTGATGAATGAAAGATGATATCGGGAATGTCATTAGTATGCGAAGCGGTTCGTGCGTTAATGGGACTCATGTAACTGACTACGCAGCGTACCCATGTCAGCTTGGGGCCAAGTTGATTACAATTTCCAAGCAATGATGGAGTTATTGTGTTATCCAGGGGGGTGCCGATGAAGGATTTATGCTTTCAAATGTGAATATCTAGAAATGCTGTAAATATGTACATATATGCTGCGGGGGAAGGCGGTATCATTTCAATAACCGAGATTACATGTAGTTTTTCACCATGGGTGCAAGTATTCGAGAAATCTTACTCGGAAATGAAATACCCTACGCCTTGGTGGAGCGAAGATTGCGTGAAAATAACGTCGCTGAGTGCGGTTAGGGTGGCCGCTTTGAACCTCAAAAAAATATTTTCTTACATTTGAAAATTTTGGACGCATCAGCAAAAATTTTGTCATATTCTTCCGATCACGTCCTCTTCTTTTTTACACGCAGGGTCGCTTTTTGCTAGAACCGTCATGAATATACTTCGTGAACTTTTCCGTAGAAATGTTGACCAGGCGCCTTGGAGACGTCCCGTGATCACAGAAGTTCTCAGACCTTACTCAAGTGGCTTTTTTTAATGGGGTACCTTGCCTTATAGCCCGTGGTCTTTCGTCAAACCTTCTGCATTCCTTGGCACGAAGCACGAATTCTTTTTTCCAATGGACAATGGAATCCGATATTTGAACACAACAGCCGGTCTTTGAGATCGAACTCAACTCTCCCACGATTTATAAATTTGCAATCTTTTTATGCAGAATGAAGACTGAGCAGACAACCTATCTGAATGTACCACTTTGTGTAGTGAGAAAAGAGCTTAACATAGCAACTCGAGAATATAGAACTAGACCATGGACCTATAGAAATGACTGAAGTCTCCTGGCTTCCAGTTGAGAATTTGATGAATTTCGTAAAGAGCTCTGCTATGAATCCATTTTTAAAGCATGCTATGACGAGTCACAATGGACCATTCTGGTCCTCCTCCTTAAGTGAGTACACAAACAAGTGTGAAAGCATTGAGTCTCTAATATTTCCACCTTTAAAACACTTAGTGCTGCAGATGGGAGCTAAGAACTCTTTTAGAATATGGACAAATGTCTGCCATGTGCAGCCAATGCCACTATTTTCAAAATCCATTTGTCAATTCAGAAGCTTCTCTATCAACGATAAGTTTTTGAGAACCATAAAACACAATTTCCTCCATTTGAGAGAGGTTTGTAGGAATATAAATAAATAGTTTCCACATCCATGCACCGAGCCATCAACCGAAATCGTTGTCGTGTTTCATTTATTTATTTATTTATTTTTTTGACTTCATTCCATTTGGCCTCGATCTGTGTGAAACTGCGACCTGCAAGCTGCAGGATATACCCATTTTATAGAAGAAGAAAAAAAAAATACATTAAACAATGTCTCAAACTCGAACGTGTCACTTGAAATATTTCCTGAATGTGGTCCTGCGACATGTGTTCACGTACGTTCCGAAAACGAATAACGAAGGCAACCGAATGCCATTGGAGCACACTCGTTCTTTCTGGATTAAGATGCCAATTGATGTCGTGTTGTTTGCTTCAGCACACTTCTAATATGGCGTCCCTGAAAGGATCCTACAGCAATCCTCCCACACACAAAACGAACGTACATATCTGCCGCCCATTCAAATACACATCCTTACACCCATACGTGTACATTATTAAGCAGTATTCCTGCAAGTACACTACACCATCGATGGATGATGATGAATGTGACAGAGTACGAGGCCCACCCGACCATCATGCCGCGCCGCGCCCAGCTTTTTATCGGAGATGGGATGCCCAAGCATCCGTCCGATACAAGTCAGACAGGATATACGACTGGTCGGTATTTTTCTTCTTTGAGTGTGTAAGGGTGTGTGTGTGTTTTTTTTTACTGCCAGTGTCATCATCCACAACGCGAATTATTTCACCAGGACAAAAATTACTCCGGAGGTGGCCTGCCATCGAGCGCTTTGCGAATCGGACAGCTACATCCGTCACAAGGATCAGATCGGATAATAGTTTGCGGAAATGGATCAATTATTTACAGCGCTCTCAACAGGATTTTGCCAATGCCGGATGATGATGATGATGATGATGGCAGGTAGTAGTATGACGTGATGTAAGCGCAGCGCAGGACCAAAACTACCAGATGTAAAACTTCAAAAACTATGTTTTCGAACCAAGTGGGTGACGCGACAGAGAGGCAAAGAGAGAGAGAGAGAGAGAGAGACTACTCGTAGTAGTACCAACATGACAATTGGCTTAGCAAGAGTTGATGACTCCATTTGACGTATGGAGAGAGGTATTCCAAAATTGTCCATGTCGGTCATGTATTGCTGATGGGCTACTGAACTGTCACTCTGTTGTGCATAAGGCGCCTTCAAAGATATGCGCTGCTATGTGACCACTCAGTGACATATTATAGCTTGCGTGTGTCGTCCGTAACACTGGACGATGTGAAGAGCATACTGATTTATTATTGACGATATTCTGGACAGCACAAAAAGGCTAAAATTGTTAGCGGGACAGGAAATAATATCCAATCAACCGGCTCCCCAGTTAGGTATGCTGTGAGTTGGTCTGGACATATTCATATTGATTGCCCGGAGGTCGTGTGAAATGCAATAATGTGCGCATTGTATCCTGCAAATAAATGTTACAGTCAGTTTGATATTATATATCTATGGAAATGCGTATACGTGTGTACTATGTGGAAAGATACGGCACCGAATTCTCGTGAATTACACGCGACAATGGAATTATAGTCGCACTTTGCCGTAGCGATGCAGCAAAGCGGAATATAAATTGTCACCCGGTTCGGGGCACTTTGGACATGCGAAAATTAACGGATATTGAGAAGCGTCCGCATCATGACGAATGACTAAATCACCAGCAGTCAGGTCGTTGATCCTGGTCAGCGTAATGAACCAAAACATGATTTATGATGGGAATGGTGCACTCATCATGGTATTTAAGAATGATATATGCAACTTATCCAACTTTTTTTTTTGATAAATTTTGTCACTTTCAGTGCGTAATGAACATGCAAACAGTGGGTTAATTCCATGGCTCTTGGGAAAACGTTTATCACAAAGTTTTCACATGATTTTGAAATGTTTATAGCACTTGAAGCTGAGAGCAGGCACGGCAATCCGTTTTTCAAATAACATCAGTTTTTCGCCAAATACAATAATAATTTCTTCGCATTTGGTAAGAAATAATTAAGACTGTTTTGATTTTGATGTATGAAATTTGGATATGTGATTTCTGAAAACAAAAATTATCATACGGGGTCTCATTTTTTTCAAATTTAAAATAGATACAAGCAACAGGAGGCGTTTGAAGTTTTTCCCACGATGATATGAAAATAAGAATTATTTTTTGAGTCGACTGCTTATTCTGAGGAAGCCATCGTGCTTCACAAGTTGTGGAACCGGGCTGATGCGATTTGTCACAGGAAGACATTTGGATGAGAATGCTGAGAGTCAAATGTTACATCATTATGGGCGAATATACTATCAAAATTTTATTCAGAAAGACCTACTACAGACGCCTTGGAGGTCGTTTGGTCTCCTATAGCTCATGGCGTACTTCCTTTTATCCAGAAATACCACAAACTTGTCATCTGACTAACAATCCTTTATTTTTAAAGTGTCCGGAGCACTTCTGGAACTGGGTCTTCAGAAAAAGTCTAGTTGTCTCAATGATTCGCATTTAATATTTTTCTTAGCATTTTGAATTGAAAAAAATAATTCAGCAAAAAATTTCCATTATTCGAACACGTTTTTTCTTTTTTTTGTTTTGAAAATCCAACTTTAAAACTGAAAGACTTTTTTTATACCTTTAAAATTATATGTTCTTTAATTAGTTTAAAGACTTATTGTAAACATTTCAAACCCATTAATATATAAACAAAAAAATATTCTTTAGTCCTCGCACTTTTTCCAAAAACTGATTTTGATTTCGAATGACTTATTTAAATCCTCTCAGGAACTGCCTTACGTGTTAAAATATTGAAATTATAATTAATTAATAAACCAAAAATAGATAAATGGACTAACAATTGAATGAATAGACAATAAATAAGTTTAAAAAAAATGAATTGATATATTATTGTTGACGCCGAAACTCAAAAACAGCTGAACCAATTTGATTATTTTTGTTTGTTTACTTTTAAAGAAAATATTCACGGAGCAAACAATAATAAAAGCTTTCCGTGTGCTGCTACAACTCTTAGAGGTAATTGCAAAGAGAATGACATTTTGATCCGACCGACATCCTATTTGACTTAAAACAGTTGCAATATCTTGTGTGGTTTGTATTTCCAACGTCGATTAATAAATTAATTGGAAGATCCATATATTTAGCATGGCCAATACTAATTCGCATGTTACCACGTCGGAGTAGAAACAGACTTATTTGTTTTCGCCACAGATAATGCAACAAAAAATCGCCACAGATAATACCATAAAGCACTGCAATATACAAAATAATAACGTTTAAGACTTATAAATATTTTATAATAATATTTAAAAGTCTCCTTTTTTTCCTTTTGTTTGCTTCCCATCCAATTGAACATTCATGGCCAACACAAGACAACGTCCGTCGGGTCAGCTGGTTTATTAAAAAATAAATGAATAAATATATATATGCTCAAAGATCTGAATAAATAAGTTAATAAAAAGTATATTACATAATAAATTTTATAATATATATAAAAAATTAATAAATATATAACGATTTTTGGTATTGAAACTAATAATAAATTTACATACATTTGTCAGATCGAGAGTTGGGATCATCCTATCTTTGTTATCTAAAGTTTTGCACCTTAAGTTTGCATCTGTCAAATAATTACTTTAGTCACATTTTCTCCATTTGCGTGATTTCATTTTTTTTTTCCGTTCGGAGCATGCTCAGAGCGCACTCTATGAGCTCAGAATAAATTGACCTAGTTTTCGGAACAAAAAGTTGAGTACGGGCATTTTTTTATGTGACAGGAGGGAAGACAAACAAAAATAAGGTAATGCATAGAAGGTAATAGAAATATAAAAAATTACCAACAATAAACAACGAACTTTATTTAAAGATTTAAATGGAACAAAATTATGATCCAAAAATTAATCGGGGAAATAAAAGAAAACTATGTACGCTTGGAAAGTGGAATCAAAAAACAGTGTAACGTTTCAACTGTGTTTCAAAAACAAATCAGAGTGCCCAGAATTCGCTCGATGTGCTCGAGCTCTGTTCAGAATTATACTCTGATCTAAAAAAGAAAAACCCCTCATATTTGCAGAGTCGTGAAGCTCCACTATCGAAATATACTATGGTAGTAAGGATTCAATTAAAGTTCCTCGTCATGAGCTCGTTTTCTACTCTAATATAATAAACTTACAAAGAGTTTGTATGTAAGAGGTAATCTCTGAAGCTAATCATCCGATTTCGAAAATACTTTTACCAATATTTACAATAGACATTCGGAATCGACATAGGCTATGAATAATTCGTTAAAATTAAAAGAATGGCATTTTGTGGCAACTAATTATGTAACTTTAGTCTATGAAAAAGAAATCGAGCGAAAGCGTTATTTTTTCGAATTGTTTTCTGTACAAAAGTTTCAAACTGAACAAGTTCTATTAAGAAATAGACTAAAAATTAATATTAGTGTCTGATTCTTATCAAATTAATTAAGCTTATTGAGCAATATGTATGAAGATGAAAACTAACTTTAACACATTTTTTGGACAAGAAGTATTTTTTTGTGTCAGCGGACCTTTTTGAGTTCAGCAACTTTACTACGCATGCAGAATCTACGCGGACAAAGTCGTAGTAGAGTACAAGTAAACTTATGATCTAAGCAATTGAGAATTTGCTGAAAATTGCTTGATAGTCTCCCAAAAGTCTTTTGTAGACTTATGCTTCCACTTTTGTCATTCAATCTGTATGCAGTTTACAATTGCAGTAAAAAGCACGATTTTCTTTTTCCTCTTAAGTAGACAGTCATATTACTTGAAGTCTTTAAAGTACAAAGCGATTCACAATTGACAAGGGACATCGTATATGATGTACAGAACTGTTGGAAGCATAAGACTTTGAAGTACTCCATCATTTGTCCAGACATAAGTCAAAACTTTAAAACCTCGAGTGTTGCGAAAGCATGTAACGATTGTTATATGTCCGTTGTGACACAATGTATCTCCAGGTCGAGAAAGACTACAAAAATGCTGGTTCTTTAGTGAATGTTTGTTGCTATGGACTAATGAAAATAATGTTGTTTGTTCTGTACTAGACTGACCAAAGAGTTATGACTCAATAAAAAACTGCGAATTTTAAGCCAATGCACAAAAGTCTGAAACAAATTCTCTTGCTCTTTTGGGACGCTTATCTTCGAGTAAAAATCGAAACACTTTAATTTCGAGCCACTACATAGTCTTTTCGTGACTCCACTAATACGCTGCTCGATCTCTTTGAGAGGCATTATAAGGATAATCATAATCCCTTGAGTGCCAGATTATTGGAGGAGTCAAAATTGGACCAAAATTCATTGCCAACTTCGAGTGTTGCTAGAAGCTCATCAAATGGTAGTTCCGTGTTTGAACTCTCGACTTACGCTCAACATTTCGAAATAGGCCAGCGAAAATTTCTTGAGTGTTGATAATTGACATTCGATTCCTGATCCTGACTTGAAAATTGTTTCGCTATCCTTTGCTCGTTTATTTCGTTAGTTCGTATTTTCTTTATTGCCATGTTCGTAGACGTTGAGAAATTGTTATCTGGAAGTGATATATTTTGTCTGTTCAAGCCATTGGTGAATGTTGTTTTAAAATCTTTTGCAAATGTTTTACGTTTTTCGGTGTCTATCCTGGACCAATTTTAAATGCAAAATAGCACGTGAGTGTGACTTTATAACATGAGAAATATTGAAAGAACTGTAAGAAAGAGCTCTAATTTATATTAGAAATTTCTTAGACTAAGACTTTCTTGCTTTCCAAAAAATTGCAAAGTTTCCAAAATAATAGCAAGCCTGAGACCAGGCAAAGATGCTACAAGACTGTCATCACACAAGCCAATTAGTCTACTACCGATTGATTTGAAAATGTTCGAAATACTGCTTGACCGTACCATTATCAGTACCACTTAAACAGATAAAACTTATTTCGGACCACCAATCTGGATTTCGACAAAACCACTCTACTTTCCAAAAGTCTCACCAAGTTACAAAGAGGATTCTGAACAGCTTGAATGAATTTGGAACTTGGACAATCAACACTTCTACGTGCAATATAATGACGAACATTCAAACCTTCAAACCTTCAGTTAATCGAAACAATAGCCTATCACTACAAAAAGATCGTTTTCACTGACGCCAAATTAGTTCAAAATCGCAAGTTCGGAATGCGGAATACTCCCGAGGTGCTGCTTCACCCAAACAATGTGCCAGCACGCAAATCTGAAGCTGTAATAATGGCTGTCATTTTAAAACCGAACTTGGAATGGCCAAGCACTGCCCGTATCCTCCAGATCTGGACTTCTACCTTTTCCCTTAGCTAAAGGAGTAGCTAAGGGTTACAAAATTCAAGCCTGAAATTTGGTGGAACCCCAATTGAAGCAGCCTTAAATTCTTCGTAAAAAAATAAACAAAAATAATACATTGCAACTTGGAACCTTAAGCACTAAACATCTCTATAAGAGAATCAAGGAATAATAATTTAATACGGTTATTGTGAAACAAAGTTTATTAAATATTTAGTCCCTACCAAATTACACTTTCTGAAGTACTTATGATAAAGTTTCCGGCAAACAGAAGCCTCGCAGTAAATGTCGAAGAGCTATCTCTACAAAGTGCACAACTTTGAGGTAAGAGTTTCTCACAAAAGTGTCAGTTAATGGAGAAGCTAATTATTAAGTAGCTCTTGAAGTCATCCTCTTCAAGACAAGAAAATTTCCCCTTCGTATGCAACGGCCTCTAAACCTTGATCCTGCCTTAAGTGGCTACACCCTTAGTAAAAAGTTTAAGCTCCTTGGCTTTCTTATATGCCTGTAATAGTTCAAAATTCCATTCCAACCGCACACATTGTGATTATGTTGGTACTAGTTGTCCCATGAAGAGACGATACTAGACAACCGCGCTACGATAGGGGCACACTACAGTCTAGTATAGTTGAATTATATATCCTTCACACCTCTTAAGTCCTCTAACTTTGAGCCATGATGATGAAGAAGACGAAGTTTTATAGTTCCACACTAAAGTCGCTTTCGTGGGTTGAGAGAATTTGCATGAGATACTTGAAGATGTGCCTTGTTGATAAAACCTTAAACTTTCACTGCTCCGCATCCTTGAGGACAATCCACGTGTATCAGTCACAACCTCGGTGCTCCCTAAATATGATTTTAACATTGTCATAAGGATCCATCAGGATGAAGCGATAGGGGCGACATTATCGGATGTGTGATAAAGTCGACACACTTGTGTATATGTACCTGTAACATACTAGCACAAGGACGCTGTGCATTTCGCAAGGAGTTTTTGTTTTTTTTTTTTTTACAAAATAGTGTCTGCAAAGGCGTAAAAGGGTAAAACTTTGTCCCTTGTTCTGATGCCCGGGACTCATATCAATAAGCCAAACGGAGTGCACGACATACACCGGCATCTTGTTGGAAAGTGAGGAGAAACAAGCGACAGTCACCTTTGGTAAGGGCGTTAGGTTCTTCTTCGATTTTGTTTGCTCTTTTGTTCCTTTTGTTCTTGACACGACAGGGAGGTGAAGCAGTTAAATGCTACTCCAATGATTATATTGGATATTTGAGCAGCTAATTGAGCTTGAAGGTAATGAAGATGGTTTATTGTATGGAGCTTTTCGAAGACACCTTCTTGAGTTTTCGTTGAATATTTTGGGGGTGATTCTTTAAGGTCTCCTCAAGAAGTTTTGTAAAAAATTAATAGAGTAGGATTTTTTGTATTTGTTTAATGGTTTTTTGAATTGCGATTTTGTCGCATATATTTTAAGCCTTTTAAAGTAAAGGAAGTCCTCGATCGAAAGTCAATTTTTACTATGTTCAGACAAGCCGCGGAAGACACAAGACGAAGAGCCTTTGGTCGCTGTTAAATCGTATGATCTTGGTGGCCAGCACACACCTCGAATCGCTCTTACAGAATTTCCAATGTAGCGTGAGTTATGTGGCACATAGCGCCATCCTGTTGGAACCACATGTCGTTGGAATCCATATGATCCAATTGAGCCCAAAAAAAGAATTTCGTGTGGATTGGTATCGTCCCAAATTCTTCAATTTTGTTGTTTTGGACATTATCTTTAACTCCTGGGACAGTTAAATTGTTCACGGATGCAGGCCATAATCATGATGCAAAGTTTGCCAAGTTGTGGTCTGTGAAAGGCCGAGTTCTTGTGAGCGACGCGAAATCGACTGCGGCGATGTTTCCGGTTGATTTTGCGTGAACCTTTTTACTGAACCTTATACCGAACCAGTCGACTCAAATTAATTTATCTCACTGCGAATAGTCCTCTCGGATGGACGATAGTGTCGATCGTAAAATGGGCAAAGCGCGCTGAACGTTGGTTGATCAGAAAACCAATTTTGATAAACAATTTTGATAAAACAGTCCCTATTGCAAGACCTTTTATGACTTTTGATTGACATAATTTGAACACTTTTTTGGATCCCTTCCTTGAACCGAATTCATTCCTTTCATGATTTCTAAAAAGACCTTTGAAACGTTTGAATTCGTTATCCTTCTGATTAGCAGAGACAAGCCATATTTTTCAACTAGAGGGTGATTTGACTGAAAGAGCAGCAGATAAATCTTAAATCTAGCTGTCCCAGGACTGTGACTTCATCAGCCGATATGGCGGCAAGTTATGTTTTACCTTGAAAGAGAAATTTCGGAAGGACGGAAGCACCATGCGAAATGAGAGGACAACTGTCGACGATCAGAGTTTTGAAACCTATTTTTTCAAAACTTTTGCAAAGCAAAGAGGCTAAAGCAAAATTGCGTTAATTGTGATTTCTTGATTTTTCTCTCAGCTGAAAGCGCATTTGTAAAGACCAAGAGATGAAAGAAATAATGCAAATTGGGAAGGATGACCTGCTCGCAATACCAAAGGAGTATTTTTATCAGAGTGGTAAAGCGACAAGTTGAAAAAAAAAAATTAATCAAAGAAAATTTATTTTTTTCTTTTAGAATGAAAATTCGGATACTTCTTGAGGTTCTCGTGTCTGGTGTTTTCACTTTTCCAGTGATTCCAGAAATAATTGTTACAAGTTCTGCATGCTGAGCTTATATGGGAAACCACTCGTGAGTCGAATCTCAGTCACTATCATACGGACTACGGTCTAGGCAATGTAACTCTCATCCGGAGCATTGTTGTCCACTGATAAATCCGATAAAGAAATTTTATTTTGAAAATCATTTATATCTGTTCCAATGTGGTGGAGCGAACTAGCGAAATATTGTTCAGAGGCTAATTTTGTCCCTCGAGTTTAGAGCTTTGAATTTCGTCGGGCGGACAAGCCCATTTAGCTTCGATGAGTTGTAATCGGTTACCCGCCAAGGTGTCGTTTATGGAAGTAGATAAACTCCTTTACTACCTTCCTTACTATTATGGCAGCCGATTGTGATGTTGTGTTCACTTATTCCTCATTCATTCGTTGAGTAAGACTTTTCGTTTCTTCTGCAATCGTTGTGAAGACTTAGTTGACGGCACGTTGGGTCCGATGCGATGATGTTCATAGCTGCTTCGTATCCTGACAATTGGACAGACTTATAAAAGACAGATAAATAGATAAATTCAAATACTTTTCATTTAAAAGTCAACACATTTACATAAGACAATGTGAGAAAAAGAAGCTATAAGTGAAAGTCGACTCTCAAACGAAGGGTCCCGCGCCTCCTTGTAATCTATCTGATATTCGAAATTAAATTTTTTTTACATGTCTCCACATTCGAGGTCCCAGTAGTACGTACGTACGTACTTTCGTCAAGCATAACTCGAGACCAATTCCAGCTATCAAATTAATTTCAATCGAAGCGTGTGTGCATAAAGTTCACCCGAAAAGCTTTTGGTTGTATTTTACAGGGTGGTTTAAATTAAATAATGAAAAAACTTTCAAGAAAGGGGACAATTTCACTTCTACAAATAAAAAAAGTTCAAATCAATTAAATTTGTAGTTTACAACTACCTCATCAAATAAAGAAATATGTAAAAATTTATTCAAATCTGTTCATAAGTTTCCGGACAATCACATATATAATTATACATTTTTTTTTTTCGATTTCAATTCCAAAAGTTTCATCAAATACCCAAACAAAATTGAGTTAGATATAAGGAAGTATTAGTATAAAGACTAACTTAAAGACTTATGCAGTGTTAAATTTAGTCAATTTCAAATTTTGATAAGCCCCTTTCACTTTTTCTTGATCATGGAAGTGCTTGGAAAACTAAGATGATTCAATTGATTTAGTAAAAAAGACATCAATAGAAAGCGGAATGACAAAGTTAAATCACATGGACAAAATTGCATTACTACATACATAAAAACGCGTTGCAAGGATGATCATAACATCCAAAAATTTTGTTTGCGAACCACTGGTGTGGTTTCGTAGCATGGACCAAAGTATGAAGCCTTTCCAGAAAAATTAAATAGAGATAAAAAAATCTCTCTAAAAAGGCCTGGAAATACCTATCGAAATCTCCAAAGGAAACTGGCCTGAATGTGATCCACTTTCTATGCTGAACATTACCCAGCTCGCAAGGAAGAAATTGGTGGAAATCTCTCGACAGAAACTGTGTACTTTTGACTTCAATGCCGAGACGATTTTACAGCAGCCAGTTCGATTCTTTGATAAAAATCATGGGGCATCTTTTTTGGTCTGAGCTTTCATATGGTTGTGAGTTTTTGAGAGGCTATTTCTAGGTGTTTGCGAATTGAATTTATGAAGCAAAACAGTTTCAGTACAAAGACATTATATGCGATAACTTTTTGATTCAACTTATTGAATCAGCCTGTTCCCGTGTTGTCATATCAAGTATATTTCATATGCAGATCAGTGCTCAAAGTAACTTGATAAGCATAAGGGAAGGATGCCCATTCTCGTTTTTGAATCCTTCGCATCTATAGACTCCAAAAGTGGAACACCCGAATGTCACATATGGGTGAGCTTCTTTTGCACTGGCAAACTAAATTTAAGAACGTAAATTCAATTGAAAAATTCTTTAACTAAAATTGTATCTCAGTTTCATAAAGCGTCAAAAATGAGAACTTGATCTTCAATGACTTCCAGACAAATCGCAATCAATTTCCACATCTTGTACACTTAAAGACTTTTTGTGTTCTGAAGTTTTTTTGTTTTAAATTAGTTAAGTAGTTTTATTAGAAATAAATTTCGCAGCTCTATTTTTCCAACAATGATATAACATTTTGTGTGGAAACCATTATTCTACCAATGCTCTGCTGACCCATGACAAATGAAGTGCAATTTTACAATACAACTGGACAGCAGCAGTGTTTCCGCTTACCTTGCCCATCCTTTCCGTTTGGGACCTAACCCAGTTTAATTCATTAAATTGTCACCCGCTCGTCTCTATCAGGATCGATGGTAGTCCTCCGATAAAAGTGTATTACAAATTACTTTTCTAATTATCCAATGTCCTCACACGATTGTACATAACACGAACACCCCAACGGGTAACGCCCATATGAGCCTCCGGACTCACAGGACACTTAATCAAAAGGAGACAATACTTGTACCTACCAAGCGGAAATTTTTCTTTCTATTTCCTAATGTCTCACTGAATCCCTTTTGTAATCCTTTCTATCTCAAATCCTTTCAATTGATTTGAGTAATTTTACGAGTTTACGAGGGCAAGAATGGGAAGTGTTTTTTTTTTCTTTGGTTTCGGTTTTTCGTGGGGAGGTAAAAAAGTAACTATACTACTGTGTCCAAAAACTAAGGTGACATTGTATTTATTTTGAAAATTCTTTATTTATTCTTCCAAATCAATTTCATCCCCTTCAAAGTAATCCCCTCCCGATGCAATGCACTTATGCCAACGGATTTTCCAATCTTTGGGATGGCCTTCAGTTCCGTCTTCGCTGCGGCTTGAATCTCCTCTATCGTATCAAAACGGTGTCCCCGGAGCGGTCTTTTGAGCTTGTTGTACAGCTAGAAGTCGTACGTTGCCAGATCAGGTGAATACGGTGGTTGCGGAACGATATGAGTTGAGTTTTTGGCGAAATGATCACGAATTACGAGTGCGGTATGGGATGGTGCATTATCGTGGTGTAAAAACCAAGAATTGTCTTTCCAGAATTCCGGCCTTTTAGGCGGATAGCGTTACGCAAACGACGCATAACGTTCAAATAGTATTCCTTGTTGACTGTTTGGCCGGTTGGAAGGAATTCATAAAGCACAACACCACGATAATCGAAGAAAACAGTCAACAAGACCTTGATTTTTGAGCGACTTTGGCGCGGTTTCTTTGGTCTCGGCTCTCCTTTGGCACGATATTCGCTCGATTGATCGGTTGTTTCGGGGTCGTAAGCATAGATCCAAGTCTCATCGCCAGTTATAATGCATTTCATGACATCCTGGTAGTCGGAAAGCATTGTTTCACACACTTCAACGCGACGCCTTTTTTCCGAAAAATTCAATGTTTTCGGTACCAGTCGAGATTTGACGCGCTTGAGGCCCAAAGCATCCTTCAAAATGGTATTGACTGAGCTTTTCGATAAGCCAACTTCATCAGCAAGGTCTCGTTAATCGATGGTTTTTCAACACCAAATCTTTGTTTTGTTGGACGTGAGCTTCATTGGTTGAGGTTGATGGTCGCCCAGAACGCTCTTCGTCTTCGACACGTTCACGTTCATCATCAAAGGCTTTCTGCACCATCCTCAACGTATCCGCAGCAGAAAATTGATTCCGCAAACAAAATTTAATGCAAATTCTTTGCTCAATAAATTTCGACATCGCAAAAAACGAAAAACTCACTTTTAGCAGCTCACAAAACGACGCGTATCTCAAACACTATGAATATATTTTGACATGAAATTTCACAGATGACAGTACTACCAACCTAAAAAGAAAGAAAAATTTCCAAATCCTTCGACGCGCGCAGTTTAAATTCATATGTCACCTTATTTTTTGGACACAGTAGTATACGTATGTGGGAGCCGAAAGTACATTTAAAAGGGTGAATTGTGTAATCTTGCGCTTAGGATTTACTATTTAATAATTACTATTTACTATTTACGTTTAACTACTATGCAACTAACCAGCCATTCACCACCTGGCTATAGAGACAGTCACAAAAGTTTTTAAGAACAGGTAAATGCAAATCAGGGATAATTGAATGTTTGTTTGAAATTGCATGTTTAATTTCTCTTCCTTTATCCTTCAATATCCTTGACCTCGCATAAATAGTTAACATTTAAGAGAATGGTTCATTTGACAATCTTTTGCTTTGTTGTGGCTATGTACATTTCTGGCGTGCTCAGTTGATGTGTAATGACAAACCACATTTTCGTTGCCTGATGCAGCTTGATCTGCCATCGAATCGAGCTGCTTCTATGATGGAATAGCCAGAATAGTGCGTGCATCTCTTGTGAGGGAATTTTATGTGAATCGTCATGCTGCCATTAAATCTGTGAGTGGAAAACTGCCTTGGAGGCCGAATTTACCGGCCACTCCCAAAGTTAAGCTCTTTTGGAAGTTTTGCTTGAAGTACATATTTTTAATTTTAAAATTTCCTAAGCGATGTATTTACGAAAAATTTAATAAACGTGAGCTTCAACAGATTTCAAAATAGCTTACATGAAAAATGTTTAAAATATTAATCGCTTATAAAGTTTTTGTTTAAACAACGAAAAAATTCATTTAGAACCACTGTACGTCGGTAAATATACATGAAAATCGCAAAATGAATTTGAACAGTCAAATTTTTTTACCTGATTATTGTTTGAAATGGATTGCAGAAGGACATAAAAATAATGTCTTTTAACACTCCTTTCAAAGGACAGATGTGATGCTTTCTTAAGTCTGTGCACCTACATAAAGATATTGCATCTGGTATTCGAAATACGCTAAAGGAAATAATTTACATCGCACGTCCGTAATCCTTTCATTCAATATTAACCATTTCTAAGGTAATATCCTGGGAAAGTATCAAACTGAATCCCCAATGAATCGAGCAACCTGCGAATAAGCCACCATTTACACTGGTGAACTTTAAATCAGTTCTCGAGTCCTCTTTATCTTGAACGCATCATTTTCGTTGATTTGTCTTCCCCTTGCTTTCAGCCTTATTAAGCTTTCCTTCTGGTCTGCATCAATTAACACAACTCTAGATGTCAGCGTCTTTTGGGTGCAATTTGAAGCTCGTGGTATCCTCTGAAAGCTTAAGCAACCGCATAAAGTGAAATATTTCGGATTCAGATGTTCCGGCAAAGAGCAGGTATGCGTTGAAGGATATTTCTCAGAACCACAACGTGTGGGCGCCGGCAAATGCATTTAAATGAAGCAAAGGAATTCGCAGAATTGTCCAGTGGTGATGCAAACGTTGGAAGCAACGAAACGTTAATGGTACTCCTAGATCGCGTAGGAGTAGAAATATGCGCGAATGAATGAAAGACTGCATCCTTCATTAAGGGCTAATAAAAGTGATTGTATGTTCATCGACTTAAAAATTTAACGTTCAAATGTCGAGAAAAATGGATTTATACTGATGGATATAAAGGATGTATTTAACGTTGTTCAGAAAACTTTTTAAGCGATGAAACATAAAATCTAGTGCAGGAGTATTGAAGGAATAAAATTGTTAAATTATCTAATAAGGTTGTGACTTTCTCAATTTTTTCTTTAAAGGGTGACTTTTTCTTAAACTTTTAGTTCAATAATCAAATCAAAAGAAAAATATTGCACCTACAACTGTCAAAGAGATACGTGACATTTGTATCGGGTTTTTCAATAAGGGCGCTACAAAAGTTTTTTTTAAATAAAACAAAGACGGTTTTTGGATATCAAATTCTTTATTCCTGTGAAAGTGTACGAAGTTCATCAATCTTCGCTGGCTTGTTAGCATAGACTGTAGACTTGACGTAGCCCCACACGGCCAAGCGACTGGACCATTTCGTGAGATAACACGTTCTCCAAACTTGGTTTTCAATAAATTGATTGTTACATTCGCTGTGTGGCTTGTGGCGCCGTCCTGTTGGAACCACATGTCCTCCAAGTTCATATCATAGAATTGGAACCAAAAATATTCTGTTATCATTGAAAGGTAGCGATCCCCATTCACAGTAACGTGCTGGTCTTGACCATCACGGAAGAAGTACGGCCCAATGACGCCGCCGGCCCATAAACCACACCAAACCGTAATTTTTTCGGGATGCAATGATGACTCATGGAGTACGTGTAGATTGCTGCCTGACCAATACCGCATATTTTGTTTATTGACGGAGCCATTCAGACAGAAATGAGCCTCATCCCTGAAGATGATTTTTCGATGAAAATCCGAATCATTTTCAAGTTTTTGCTCAGCCCAATTCACGAACATATGACGCTTCTGGTGGTCCAGCGGCTTCAGTTCTTACGTCAATTTAATCTTGTAAGGATGTAGGCCAAGATCTTTTCGCAAAATTCGCCACAACGACGTCGCAGATATTCCAAACCCTTAAGAACCACGTGTGAGAGACACATTTGGGCGTTCTGCAACTGAAGCCTCAGCGGCAGCAATATCCTCGACACTACGGGAACTTCTTTATCTCACTGGCACGGGGAACATTTTGTACTGTGCCTGTGGATTCAAAATTTTCCACTAGACGCTCAATTGTTGATCTGCTAGGGCGATTATGACGATCATAAATTGGAAGTAGCGCTCTTAACGTTGAGGCTTCTGACTCCGAATTTAGGTAGTAAATTTTAATAATTTCGACTCGTTGTTGGCTCGTATATCTTTCCATAATGAAATGGCAAACACCTTACTGAAGAGAAATGTCAAAAGAGCGGCAAGAAATATGACGTCGTTTGCTGTCCCCGTCGCCCTACTTTTATAGCGTCCCTGTTGAAAAACCCGTTATCTCACAAAAAATCGTGGGAATTATTTAATACAAATATTTTACTGGTAATATTTTGAATGAATTAAAAATCAACATAGAGTGGGTCAGACTATAGGCGCGCAATCGATTCTCCTAATAACGTACTTTTGTAGAACAACCAGTGGGTAGAATTAAGTTGTGGATAAATATGTTGAAGTCGGTTTCAGGATATAAGTGAATTTAGAAATTATGTCTAGAGAAATTTGCAAAAAATCCTCGATTTTCATATCACTTTCGCCAATAAAATGTTCTCAGATCTTTATTTTCAAATTTGTATTCAGTTTGATTATCATTACCTCAGAAAAAATAAATTGCGATTCCAGGAAAAAAAACAATACATTTTGAAATCAAGGGCAATAGTCAAGCAAAATTTTTGCAAAAAAGCCTCGGTTTTGCACATCTCTTTATTTTAGGCAATAAAATGTTCTCAGATCTTAATTTTCAATTAATTAATTAATTTAATTTTATTGAGTCTATTCTTCTTTCAGTTACAATGTATAATACGGCTGTATTCGTATGGCCTGCTTATTCTAGTTGTACAAAGGTTAATCGGCCCTCGGCTTACATTGTTATAGTAGTGAAGCTGCTCTTGCTCCCGGAGCAATGTACTGCTTTTACATTTAACTTATGTTAAAAAATTAAAACTTAATCTTACTCTAACTTAACCTTAAGGAAAGAAATGAGTCGACAGTATATATCTACCCATTCTCAGACTTAACCTCATCCAGTAATTGGAAATCGAAGTCACTATGAATTTGGATTCATTAATTAAGTGATTTATTTATCAGAATTCGTCTTTTACTTAAAACTAAAACTAAAACTATCAGCTGGACACATATTTAAACCATTTCCTAATTTATTTTAATTATTCGATTACGGCAATTAGTATTACATATGTATGTGTTAAAGTTCACTGAAGTTTAAGGGAAATTGAGCATTAATGTGTGTTGTGATGTTTATGCTTGGAATTCAGTTTAATTTAACTCATAATTTAGGAATAAATAAAAAGATTATTGTTCTGTTCTGTTCTGTTCTGTGCTCTAAAATAAATATACGTGTATGTTGATAAAAGTCAAAGTGAGAACCCGATAGAGGTCGCAAACCAAGACAGGAGCGCAGAAGGTCAACCTCGATTATGACCGACATTGGCCGCGAGGTAGAACTCCGGCAAGGACCTGTCGGTAGCTGAGTCTAAATCTAGTTGCAGGACATCCACTGGTGAAGCGTATCTTTCATCATTCCAGTTCGTGTTATGATGTGATCGGACTATTTCCTGAATTAGGTCATTCTCAATAAGATCCAACCTGGAGATGCTCTTCTTCATCAGAGCAAGAGTGTATCTCGTGAATGGAATTATGTTTGATTCATTGTACAAGAAACTATTCGAAAATCTCTTGCATCTCGATACGTCGTTTTTCCCGATGCAAAGACGAAGTATTTTCCTCTCAAATGACTCGAGTTTGGCAGAAAAGGTGGGCGAGATGGAGAACCAAACCGGGAATGCGTAATTCATGAGTGTCTTGTACAATAGAAGTTTAGTTCTGATTTGTAACGTTCTGCAATGGAGAAGAGGGGACAGAATGTTTGATACTTTCCTCACTTTATCTAGAGTGTAAGCAGCGTGTTTATTGAATTTGAAAAGATTAATTAATCTTCAAATTTGTTTTCAGTTTTATTATCAATACCTCAGAAAAAATCAAGCTCACTGTCAGCAAATTGCACTTGCAGATATATAAACTAATGGCGAATAAAATACTGCGAATTGTGCGAATTAAAATAAGTTAATGTCAATTTCTCCTTCTAAATTTAAACTTTTCAGAAGAATATTGCACTGATCCTTTTTCCCGCTCTGTGAAAATCCATCTCCTAGGGCAGTCATAATTCCTGATAAGTTAGCAATTTATGAACTAAAAAATCAAGTAATCGGAAAATTTGCGATTCGAAAAGAGCACCAACTCATTGCGGCTGAAAATAATGAGGGGCTCTGATCGCATTCTCTTTTCTAACCTGAACATAAGGGGGATTTCGTCCTTGAAATTTTCAAAAAATCAATTTTATTTTTATTACGGATTCTTAATCTACATTTAAGTAGAAATAAGTCTGTCGCAGCGTTTCCCAGAATTCAGCGCGCTCTGACCATTCACGGGACAAAGCAAGGATCGAACGCGCGGAGAAGCAGGTGACCGATGCAGCAAAAATGACTCGGATCAACATGAGCAGCTAGTAGAAGAGGACGAATGCGGGGGAATGAATGGATCGGGCATTGCCGATTTGCGGTAATAATGAACTCACATGCTTAAGCACATTACACATTACGTTTTTCTCGAAAACACGTTTTTAAATAGCTGACATTCTCCTGACTGCTGTAATGAACATTTCGACCTGAAATTTTGAGAGTATACTCAGAAACTACTTCTTCACGGAATGACAGATCGTTTTTTCGATAGATACATTTTTGCAAAAATTATTATTTAATGCGAAAAAAACGCGAATATTCGATTTTTTTTAAATTGCCGCCAATTTTCGAAATTTGTACTTAACGAAAAACACATCCGTCATTCCATGACCAAAGGGTCACAGATTGATAATATGCTTTGAATTTGTGTTTCAGATCAACAACGAGGAGGCAGTGATGTCAGCCGCGATCGAGGACCCTTTTTCGCGGAGCCGCAATGGCCGCCATTTTTTTTTTTAATTTTTTATGTTCTTTATATCATGAACAAAAGCAAGAAAAAAACCACACTTAAAAAGCTTAACTCGGTTCCTGTAAAAAAATAAAGTGTAAACACCTGAAATATGGCGCTCCAAGGACAAAGTCTCCCTTAAATCATATTGGATGATGATAAGAATAAATATGGTGCCGTATAAAAGAAGAAATACAGTGTTTTTTTAAGTAATCCATTTTAGTTTATTTTCCAAAACCGATCATAACAACGTTTGCCTTGCATACACATTTATTTGATCCTCCCATCTAAAGTGTCAAAATTACTTCTAATTCATTCAAACTACCGTCGATTTCACATCGCTAGCCTAGCCTCACCAGATAGCCACCATTGTGTATACCAGCAATCAACCGCCATGGCCTTAACCAGCAATTTCATATGCAAATTTCTAATTATCACTGGAAATTGGAAATTGTTGGAGCACTGCATGCATGCAACGCACGACACAACAACATTTCCAGTTTGGCCGCACTGATTATGAATCGAGCGGTGAGGAGGGAGTTGACGAATCCTTTCGTAAACGTTCTCGGTTGTTGCCAATAGGCACGCGTTACCCCAACCAAAAAATATATACAAACATACATACATCTATGTATGTAGGCGTTTCCTCGCCTCTGCCTCCTTCCACCACCCAATCAATACTCACACGTAATGGTCAGGATACAATTTTACATGAACACCTCAATTTTCTCTCCCTATTTCTCAGGTCGTGCTGCATTATGCACGATATCCGTGCAATGGTGTAACAATATTGTTCGCGCTCCAATTATGATTGGCCTTGGATACAAAAACACAAAAAAAAAACCGAAGCTGGTTGAAACAACATAGTTTTGTGCTAAAGTTGCACGAAGAGTAATGCACGCTATATCCTGCTGCAGGACTTTACTAGCAACTCAACGAGGCCATTGCACTTGTTCTCTACATTTTTTTTTTGGTTTTTGCTTATATTCCGAAATCTTTCTTGCGTATGACGTCGACGTTTTATAATGGTCAGCACTGTACGCAGAAGAGTTCCAATTTAATAATGATTATGACGGATGCGCCTGGGAATTGTATGGAAAAAAAGGGAAGACCCCCACGAGCCATAACCAATGCACAAAGCAATTCAGTTCGCATTTAAAGTTCAATTTTAAAGCGATTGGTATTGGGCTCAAATGCATTCCTGGCATTGTGGAGGAAATTAACCGGGTGCACGTTATCCTGCCATCAATGTCGATTGCATGTTGGCGTCGACAGTCGCTCGGTCGGGCGGTCGTTCGTCCGTCGGAAAAGATGTGGGTGTTTATTTCCCAGGTGCATTGGTTACGATGGCGAATCATTGATTTAAAAGCAATTTTGTGCCAATTCATGCCCACGCCATTGATTAGATCCGATCCTTGGTTGGTGGAAAATATTGCCTTTTCGTGCCGTGTAACTTTTATCCTGGCAGTGTTTCTTGTTTCTTCGGGAATCAATATCGCGCTCCCAGAAAACAAAACAATTTCAAATTGCTTCCTTGTTTGTGTGGTTTTTAATTTGAAACAATCGTCTGCGGGGAATTTGTGTGAGCGCTGCTGATTAAAGCAAATTGTTTTCTTAAGGGGGGGACAGTCGATGTGAAAGGTTGACCTGCAAGCTGAGTAAGAGATCTTGACTGACTTGACTGGAATCTATACGCTTGTGGTTTCGTTAAGTAAGTTTTGCAAAATTGTGATGCCACAGGATGTGGAAACTTTTATGCTTGTCTATATGAATCGACAAAGGTAGGAGGTTTATTGGACTAAAGGGTTTCCGGGATAACACCGTTTTTTTGGCTTCTGGCTTAGAGGGCTTTAAAAAAACACTGTTCCATATTTTTTTAAAGAGCCTTACTTTATTGAAAAGAGTTAACGCCTTACCACAATAAAAATACTATTTCGAAACACAACTGAAACCTCACTCAAGAGCTCTGTCAAATGCTTACCGTAATAGACCTCTTGAATTCATTTTCATGACTACAGTATCTGAAAAATGTTCCATTCCGAGATTTGCGTGAATGGGGTGGGAGGAGCCTGAAATTTCGATGCCGCATTCTTATATTCATTTTTTTAACTTTGGATGCATATATATTATTATCTATTCAAGAAGATGATTAAAAAATAAATACTACCCCTACCTCCAGCTACTGAGGCAACGGGAGACGTCTCCTCGGGAATGGTATACTCGACCAAACTCGCCTCGTTTTAAGCCAAGATTAAAAAAATTAACGAAAGCTTGACGAAACCGATCTTCATTCTATTATGACTATGAATATGACACTATTTTTGCATAGAATGGACAATCAACAAAGCCGACTGTAGCTCATTTGAGTCTTTTATGACTTGACCTCGTGTCTTCCGATTAATTATAAAATGTTTGGCCATTTTTCAATACATTTTTGATGCCTCGGGCCATTTTAAAGAGTCTTCCAATTGGGACCTCCAAACTTTTTTGGCTTTCATTTATTCAGTCTGGAAGGAAAAAAGCATTCAACAACACGTGCAAATAATAAAATTGTTTAATCAAAATGGGTGTTCTGTTCGGGCAACGTTCCGCGCGCTTCGCCCATTTTACGGTCGCCATAATCGTCCTTCCGAGAGGATTATTTTGCCGGAAACAACGCCGCTAACAGTGAGAATGTGTAGGAAAATTCGAGGCACTCGATTACGCGTAGCTCACAATGACCACAACTTACCGAATTTCGCATCGTGATTTGGGCCTGCTCACGTACAAAATTCAATTATCCCACGAGCAGAAGATGAATGACCATAGACAACGACGTGGGTTCGCTGAATGGGCTGTGGAGCAGTTGGAAACTGACCTTAATTTTCATCGCAAAATCATCTACAGCGATGAGGCCATTTCTGTTTGAATGGATACGTCAAAAACCTAAATTGTAGAATTTGTGACAAAACCAAACCACATTAGATCCAAGAGCGTCCAATGCATCCTGAAAACGTCACTGTTTGGTGTGCATCTTGGGCTGGTGGCATTATTGGTCCATATTTCGTTGATTACGACGTTGGCAGGTCTTCACTGTCAACGGCGAGTGCTATGGGACGTTGACACCTAACTTAATTTGGCCTGAATAAGATCATATGGACACTAACGACATGTGGGTACAACAGGATGGTGCTACGTGTCACGCAGTTCAAACTACTGCTCGAGCTCTTCGAGGTCATGGTCATCTCACGTGGATGAGATGTGAACTGCCCACCAAGATCGTGCGATTTGACTCCGTAAGATTTTTTTTGTGGGGTTTTCTGAAGCCGCAGGTCTGTGCGAATAAGCCACAACCCAGAGTAGTCCTCAAAGCCATCAATGCCCATGACATCAGTCAAATTAAGTCTGATGTATGCGCCTGTCTTGCCCTGTAAAATAAGGTGAACCTTAAACAAGTGAGAGTTGGACCAGAAATTCCAAGACCAATGTGGTCTAAAATTGTGGGCCCTTACGGTTTTTAACAAACAAATGTCGCTGATCTCTCATGTTGTCTGGGGAAGTGTGCCGAGCGTAAGTTAAGGGCAAATTTCCTGCTCAGCAATAAAAGTCCTCGAAGACCCAATGCTGTAAGGCAACAGGAACGAACCGGGTTATTAGTCTACAGCCTGGCGGTCGTATATCTAAGTTCAGGACATGAAGTTTTGGGGATTGTTGATGGAACAATGACCTAATTACTTAGGAACTACTAATACTACTTCGATTCAAAAGTCAAATTCATTGAGTGTATGGCTTTAATGTTGTAGCTCTGAATATTGTTAACAAGTGGTTCAGAGATTCAAAAGCGAGAATGGGTCAATTGAAGAAAAGCAACTGTTGAGGCGTCCTTTGGCCTCAAAAACAGACGAAAACGTGCAAAAAGTAACAAAAACTTTTCGATCAAACAACGAAATTGGCAATTTGAGAGCTTGTCGAGCATCTAAGGATCTCGTAATGATCCATGCAAAGCATTCACCCGATGAGTTGCAAATGAGAAATGTCAGTGATAAATTTGTTCCCTAGCATTTAAGTGACGAACAGGAACGAATTCGGTTTCATGGAATGGATGAGTCGATTTAATGTAGAACGTTGAAAGTTGAGCATGTGGCTGTTACCCAGAAATCTCAGGGTTATAAACTCTGTTTCTTATAAAAATAAAGCCTAACTTTGTGTTACTTATACTCTGTTCTAAAATAGTTTTGTAAAAAAGCTTGACACGCCATAAGGAGGCACATTAGTCTAGCTGGAGGACATAATGTGTACAGAGTTTCTTCCAAGGGGAGCTCCGGATATTACGAGGGCTAACTACAACGTTCGCAAGACAATCTATAGAGAGATACCAGAAAAATGGATCCATGGCTTCCTCTTCAGGATTACAGTGCGCCATTCCAAGCGTCGTTTCTCGTTCGTGAGTTTTTGACAAAAAAAAAATATAAGTAGATTTTTATTCGCCTTTCTCTCCAGTTTTAGCACCTTGTAATTTCTGAATCTATTCAAAAAAGAGAACGTGCTGAAAAGAAAGCGTTTAAACAACCTTCCCGAAGTTTAAAGAGCCACGGCATATTTTTTGATCACACTAAAAACTTTGCTTCATTTAAATAGGAATATTTCAGATAGTCATGCTTTAAAAAAAAAGAAAAACTTCATTTCATTCCAATGATTGATGGTTTCAGTTTTATTCAGAAAAAAATATCAAAGTGTCAGGAAATCTACAAACATAATTGTAAGTCATTATAGGACATCTTGTTATACGTCCAAATATCTGTATGTCGGCTCAGAGAGCCTGAAATAATGAACGACTTCCGGAACGCACTAGCTTCCGTTGTAAATCGGTCGAAAAAAAAATGAACGAGGACAAAACGTTCCTCCAATTGAAATAACCATTAAGTTCCCCAATCCACCAGTCCTACACATAATTAATTCATATTTTTCTTTACCCATGTAACCTGTGACCACCCCCTTAAACCCTCCAGAATAGTCAACAAAAGCTGGGGAAAAAAAAATATCACGGTACACTATCAATCAGATTACTCACTTATTTGCGTTTTTAATTTTCTTACCCAGCACAAGAACGGCTCCCTTCCCGATTTAATTTGATCGCGACAGGACTAAGGGTTGCTGGACACAGTAATAATTTTTCATTAAGCTTTTCCCTATTCCTTCCTTCTTCATATTTACGTTCAAGTTTTGTCCATGCGAAAAAAAATTATTAGATGAAACATCGGAAATGACTCGAAGCATTGAGAATCTGTGGGCAAGCAATCCACGCGTCCGACATCCAAGAGTAACAAATTTCCCGGAATAAGGAACCGTAATAAATCAAGATTTAATCTGTTTTCCTGCGCATTTTAATTTGTTTTTTTTTTTCTGTTGTATGCGAACTGCAGAGAGGCCGATAGATAGCAATCTGGATGAAGGAAAAATTTGTGCGTAAAAGTTGTTTCTTAGCTGCTCCCCTGTGGTTTCGACAGGATGTCCTGTCACTCAAATGTCAGATTCGAATAATAAGATTCATTTCGGTGGACAATTTAACGCGTTGGATGGTGGGTTCTATTTGAAACGAACGAAGTGAATGCATTTTATCGACTTTTTTAAACAGGATGGAAAATGTTGACTTACGAGGGTGCCTAAAGAACACTTTTAACAAGTCTCAGGTGTCCATCCGTCCATTGGTCTGTCATAGGGCTACATCGCTTGAATCAAAAAATGTACACATAAACAAAATTAATTGTTTTTAAAAATCGAAACTCAATTTAAAGTCAAAAAGAAGGCTAAGTACGAGTACTTTGGTACGAAACCCTTCGTGTTCGTGTCCGACCCCCACTTGGCCGTTTTTTTTTTCATTTTAACGTTTTTTCCAAAGAAAGGTTTATTATTTTCGTTAATGGCCAGATACTTAGCTTCCTCCCAGTAAGACATGTAACAGATTAATAACTTGACAACATCCAATTCGCATAATAACTTTTGAAGCATTAAAAAAACTGCTCAAAAAGAGGCCAGCAATTTATGACTATATCGGTTCAAAAATCATTTTTTTAGATACCACGTAAAATAAAATTTTTGAAAAATCCTCATGTATTTGGAAAGAAGAAAATGCATCCTGAAATTTTTTGTTTTTGGAGCTGTGGCATGGCCCCTTTCCAAAACGACATTTCCTATCCAGATCCACGTTTAACGAAAGGCTCAAAAAAGTGATTTGAATCATAATCTTGCATTATTCGAAACTCATGGCTTAAGCTTGCTACGCTTGATGTTTGAAAAGTATTTGATAGAGTCAAGTATCAGGCGAATATGAGTACAAGTTGATTTTACAACTCTCCACTTTGAAATTCATCACATATTTGCTTGAGTGTTACAAAGCTCCGTTTTGTCCCTGTTTTCTTATATTTTTAATTTTCGTTTTCATTTACATTTCAATAGATTTTCCTTCTGCGGAATGTGTATCAAATGTTGATAGTATCGATGTTGCCAAAAACGCTGTGAAATGTCTACTGGTCCTTAAGCGGTGGCAGTGTAGAAATACTTAACCCTGTCTGATCTGATCGGACATTCGACATAAGCACCAACTATCATTAGCCTGATTTTAATTTGAGCGGTAAAACTCATAGGAGACAAAAACTACGAAGTCAATCGACTCACGAAACGAAATTCTTATGCGTTTCACTATTTAATTGTCTTGCCTGTTTGAAGTCTTATCAGTTCAACAAATTTCGGACGCACCGTCCAGTATATGGATTCGCACAACTAGAATGTGGAACCCTCTTCCGCACTCAGTATTTCGTACTCATAACAATTTGAAGACTAGGAGGGTTCGCTACCCCTTGAAAAAGTGTTATAAAATAACTTCATCTGGTAAGGTATTTTCTTATTAGATTTGACTTTTTCTTTTTCGTGATTTCATGTAAAGGCTCCAAAATAAGAGGAACTATAATAGACCAAAATTATTATAGAACTTCAGTCATGTGAACATATTTTCTCCATCAGACCGCCGTTAAAAAAAAAATTGTAACATAGGCCTTAGTACTTTTCTTCGACCGTGAAGGCTTGGTGTAGCTAACCGCGTTTTTTTATCATAATAACTGATGTCTGGTTTTCGTACCTTTGCAATCTGTACAGACATTTCATGTCGATCCGTTTTCCTTATCGGTGCTTTAGTATAATTATCCTATTTTTAAGTTCATTTGGAGCTTCCGATAGTTCTGATATTTGATTTAGGAATTAAATAAAATCATTGATTAGGCTATCCGTGATAAAGGGTCTTTCGTTAAGCTCTTCCTGCCTTTTTTTAATCGTTTGAAAGCCCTTCCACTACCACTATGTATGAAATATAAAATTGTTCAAATAACTGCCGCGGCTTCTTTGGGTGGCGTGGATCCGATATGTCGAATTTTTCATGACTCTGGCACATAAATCAGGCTGAATTTGACCGATGACATGGGTAATTGTGGTTTTAAGAGCCGCTCTCGTTTTTGGCTTATTCGCTATGACTTCGAAAATCGCGAAAACCTCACAAGTCTAGCGTGAGATGTGCATGCTCTCGAACCGTTCGTGCAGAATTTCCAATGTGGCGTGAGCTGTGTGGCACGTAGCGCCATTTTGTATTTTAACATGTCGTTGGTGAAGTTGGTAATCATAGACTTATAATATTTACCGATGACGCCACCAGTCAAAAATCCACACCAAACAGTGACTTTTTCAGGATCCATTGAAAACTCTTGGATCTCATGTCCCGAGTTCAACAATATTGTTCATCCAGAAATGGGCCTCATCACTGAAGATGATTTTTCGATGAAAATTAGTATCAGTTTCCAGCTGCTCCTGGCCCATTCACTGAACACACGTTATTTTCTTTTGTCGTTCACCTTCAGCTCCTGAGTAAGTTGGATTTTGAACGAAAGAAGGCCCAAATCCCGACGCAAAATTCGCAAAGTTGTAGTCTACGAAAGGCCGAGTTCTTCTGAGCGGCACTGCCTCGGATTCTTCTGCACACTCTCACGGACAGTGGCGATGTTTACGGCAGAAAGTCGACGTACATGTGCGGGTTGACCGTTTAATGAACCAGTGGACTCAAATTTAACCATCACACGGGGAATAGTCTTCTCGGAAGGACGATTATGGCGACCGTAAAATGGGGGAAGCGCGCAGAACGTTGGCCGAACCATTTTGATAAAAAAAAATTATATTATTTGCACGTGTTGTTGAATGCTATATCCGTCCATGGTGATTTGGCAAAACAGACTGAATAAATGACAGCCAAGTTTACAGATAAAGCTTCAACAATATGGCCACTTACAACTGTCAAAAAGCAGAAGTGAATGTTGGAAGACCTTTAACATATTTTTTTTCGTCGAGCTTAATCTTACGTTGAGTCCCACAGATTGAGGGCCTTTGACATTAGCTGGAGCAGCATGAGACAAACATCATCTGTCGCTTTCAAATCAAATCTGAGTTTTACACTGTTTTTGAACCCAACATTTGTGCCGCTTCTGATGCCGAGAAAAAAGAATGGTTGTCAAAAGATACAAAGGCAGGTCCAAATATAAACACCGTATATTTTTTTACTATAAGTTTATCATATCCACCACTGATGATTTCCATTAGGGCGTCCAAGGAAATATGACGTATGACGACATCGACACCTCGAGTGTTAATAGGCTCCAATGCTCATAATGAACTTCAACCGAAAATTGTCCACTGTCTCATCGAGGGTCATTACGCGACTGGGGACTTTGACAATTTACTAAAATGTATTGCGTGTAAAATATGTTGTTGACTGCCATAATATATGAAACAATTGTGTACAATGAGCGTGAACTGAACCTAGATTCTGCATCCACTTACATCACAAATATCAAAATAAATCTGTCAGTAATAGCACCTTGAAACAGAGTGATATTTATTGGGCCACTTTGTAGAAAACTCATCATTTAATCAAATTAAAACACATGTTGATTTTATATATATAGTAAATTAATATATGAATATATATATATATATTTATTATTTATTTGTTTTTGTTTTTTGTTCATTTTACATACTTTATTTACAAGTAACAAACAATCGTATAATTTCCATATATCTATTTAAGTACATATTTATTTATAATTTTCATTTTCACTTGCATGCTTGCGTTCACCCTGTCAGCAGTGCACGGCGTACTCGTACTATAAACTGGAACGTGTATTATTCAACTATTATCTCAGATATTTACTCGACTTTCATGCGTTTGCCATTATTCTACGTTTCCACATTCAATTTTTTTTTCGATTTAAATTAAAAACAAAAAATCATCGGATACATTCAGAAGGATGCATGGGTTTCAAAATTAATTAATTTTTACATTGTTATTTTTCCATATCAATTATTTTGTTATTTATTTACAGAATTTACAGAATAAAAAAAAACAATAAAATAAATACAGAACAAAACAACATCATGACCCACGTACAATTCCATAGAATACGAGTAATTAAATTAAGCCAATTGTCATTTATTATCTAGTGTGCATCTGTATCAATGAGTGGACAAATGATGTGGTTCCACCATCAGCCATCGACTATCGGCACCTTTTTCTATATGAAAAATAAAAACATATATTTTATGTGCTGGA
Source organism: Orthonevra nobilis (assembly GCA_963555765.1). Lineage (NCBI taxonomy): Eukaryota > Metazoa > Arthropoda > Insecta > Diptera > Syrphidae > Orthonevra > Orthonevra nobilis. Next base: position 111,139,642 of record OY743225.1, read on the forward strand.
GTTTGTGGGTTGTAATATTTTATTTTTACAAGAAATTAATTTACTATATTAATTATGGTTTCAATTGAAATAATTCACTTATTATTACCTACTTTTATTATGATTTGCGTTGTTTTTTATTTTATTTATTTGTTTATGATTGGGTAATATTTTTTAGTAAATGCTATTTTACATATACATACATTGTTGTTATATAATTATTTTTTTTTTATTTATTTTTAATCGCTTTCAATGCAGTAGCAGTCAATTAATTCAGCATTCATATAAAAATATCAAATTAATAGTTTTTTGTTTTTGTTTTTTTGCATGTATTTTTTATTTTATTTTTTATTTATTTAGATTATAAACGAAGGAAGATGATAACAACATTTAACAATTACCTAGACTGATTTATTACAATTAAAATACTCTTAAATATTTTATATTAATTTTGTATAGAGAAAGCGTTTTTAACATCAAAGAAGGCAAACAAATAATCGTTTTTAAGTTTTCGAAATTGTTGTTAAATTTTTGTTTTTCTATTTCGTGCGGAAAATGGAACAGAAACGAGAGATTTAAAAAGTCAGCATTAGCGTGGATAGCAAATTAATAAAATTTAATGAAAACGAAAAAAGTTGTCAAAACGAATAATGCTCAGGAGAATTAAAACGTATGTGAAGATTCATGTGTCCTCATTTGTTAGTTTTTACTTTCGTTGTGTTGAATGGAATTTCTACTCTGAGGTTATAGGAAAATCTTTGGTCGTAAACGCGTATGATATGCAGCAGAAAAATCAGCCAAGTGCGAGTAAGACATGCACACGAAAGGTTCCGTAGCAGCGTATTTAGCCTAGTTCTTTTTATTAAATTGAGTTGCGTTTTTAAATTTATTAAATTTCATAGCTTATACTTCTTGGTGTGAAATTTGGATTGCGGTTGTTTGAAATATGTTTTTTGTAAAAAGATCCAACTTTTTTTTACTTTATATAATTTTTCTTATTTGTTGTCGCAGCGAACATAGAAGTTATTGTCTATCTATTGCGATTCATAAGATACCGACTGCGCAGCCTCAGAAATAGGGCTCCGTTGACACCTCTCGGGTACGGAAATGATTTCTACATTAACGAGTTTATTATTTTTGATTTGATAATTTCGTAGGAATTATGTGGTTTATCTTATACGGTAAGATTTGCACAAGATGCAATCGAGACACGAAAATATTAAAAAAAAGCACAAACGATAATATAGTCTAGTCTTTTCTAAAGTCAAAATTCCATTCTTTAATACAGCGTTTGAATCAAGTTGGTTTAGAGACTAATTTCTGAGAAAAAGAATTTCATAATCAAAATTTCCAAAAACATAAATTTGATCTTTTTTTCGAATTGAATTTTAGTAAAAAAATGAAAAGAGTGCCAAAAAGCTGCTCAATTTTTGGGAACAGCAATCATAATTACTTGATAGTTACTTTTGTTTCCAGTTTTTCTTTTTGTTTTTTTTTTTATATTTGGACTGAAAGGTCAATTATTGAATAAAAGAAATTTCAGCTTTTAAATTTTTTTGTATCCTCCTGATGTAGTGAGGGATTCAGTCTATCAATATCCATGTTGTCAAGAAGTAAATGGTGGACACATCTCCTTCACGGGACTAGAACCAACCGCAAAAGCAAAGCAGCAGTGCATTATTGTCAATTCAACCCGAACATGAACTTGCCATCGTTTTGTGTTGACGAATTGCTAAGCAAAATTGAAACAAGTTTCTAGTACTACATCCTTGCACATTTATGTGTGCTTAAGTCAATCGTATTTGGGTTTTTTTCTAGTTTATATATTAAAAAACCTGTTTTTTAAATTGGACAATTTGACAAATATTCCAACAAAAAAGGGTAAAATTTAAGTCACCCAGGTTACGCTTTTTTCTTATTTGCTTGTAGCACAGATGGTTTGCAAGTAAATGTAAAAAAAGGATAATCCGCTCATTTAATAATTGAAGTCCAAATTTTTACTTCATATTCTCGAAATTTTTACTTCATATTCTCGAAAACTTAGACCCCTCTGGCATCAAATTTTTGGGTTTCGACGAAAAGTTAACAAGGCAAAGAATATTGGAAAAAAAATTGTAAAATCATAATTCATGATTTTAATTTGGAAATTTTATTTCTCAAAATTCGTTTGCTAAAGCAACTTGATTCAAAAATTTACCACAAGTCTGAGTTTTTGGCTTCAGGAAAACCTTTTTAAAATTATCGTATGTGCTTTCATTGATTTTAAATAATATTTTTTCCATTTTTGCTAATGTTTTTCAGAAAATCGCAGAAAAATTTTTCTTGTCTTGCCCTTATCTTCTACTCTCTAACCTTTTGTCGCATTTGATGCCAATCACCCGGTATATTTTTTCCCCCGGAACCAACGAGGGTAAAAGTGGAAGCTTTCACTACAAATATCCCATTGATCATCGCCTTTCCATCACCATGGCATTAGTCAGTTGAGTTACAAACGTGGCCAACAGCGTATTACAGTGAGTTCTTTGAATTTTGGTTTCTAAAGAATTCAAGCATTTAAAATAATTTTCATTTTGACATTGTACAACAATGAGGCACTCTATAGAACGTCGATGAAAAGACCACAGGACACAATTGTTGGCAACATAAATAGAAGGGGGACCTACCTTGTGATTATGCCTTGAATACAAATGAGCCTAATTGCATGATGATGTCTTGGTCGTAGATTTGATAGAAGATACAAATCGAAAACAAAAACAAAAAACGAAACACTTTGCAATATTAAGTGCTTCGACATGATAACTATACCCAGCATGTGTCGCCAGAGGAGTTTTCACATCTTCCGCCCGAGTGTACTTAGAAGTATGGCATTCCTGCCAGCCCCCCATTCTCCAAACTGACATTAACACTGTGTGTTGGTGTTTATGAGAATTGATTCGCCCCCCTTGATGTGGGCCAAGAAAAAGAAACCTCCTGTCCCTCCTTCTTTCGGAAATAATCTAGAAAATTCCATACCAATGGCGTTGGCAATTGCTGCGAAAAGGACGACCCTGATGATGATGATGAGGAGCTCGAGTAAGAACAGAAATAGCAACGTAATGCTAATGTACATTTTATTATTTCAAAAGATTCCCATATGGATGGTAGGAGTATTTTTGGTTCGGCGAACGCAAGCAAGGACTGCAAGGTTTGCGAAGGATTTGGATTAGGCATTTTGACTTTGATTATGTGCGAGTGAGGCGTGGATATTGTTCATTTGATGTTGTACAACATTTGGCAGAGTATTAAAATACCGTATCAAGCAAATGGTGTGGCTTTTGGGCAGCGAGCTAGGGCTACTTGTAGCAGTAGTTAATGCGGACCTAATGGTGAAATAATTTATTAATTAAATGAAATATGAGAAACCATTTGGCACCGGCAAGAAGCATTCGAAATTAGTGTGATGGATGGAAAAATAGGTAAGAAATCTGAGATTCAATTGAATTATTTAGAAGATGGTAATGCTAATGTAAAAATAAGTGCTCTACTAGCGACAAATGGTGAATTAGAGGCTTGAATAAATGTATAGCTGTTCTTTTAGGGATTTAAACATACGTAATCAAATTGGCAAAGTACTCTGAGTTGTACGGATTCTAAGAATTCACAGTAAAGGCTACGGATGGAATTCCATCAGATGTATTAAGTCAAAACCATAACTAAGATGAGATTAATATTACCACTGTGCTCTTAAGCGAATAAAATTATGATCAAAACTGTTTTGTATACGCAAAAATAAATCAGTTTAAAGATTCAGGGAATTTGTGTCCACATTGGGGGAAATATTATTTCTATTGTCTGTTGGTGCCATTTTTATTGGTGAGTTTTATCGAGTGAAAAAATATAAGACGTTATTTCGCAGGTTTTAACTCAGGAAATCAACTCGACGTACCAATCACTGAGCCATGTGCACCCACTCAAACAAGCTTAGATACTTCACGAAAATGGGTTATGGAATTGTTAACAGAAACCATTACCTCTATATCTATATGTTTTGTAAGGATCACAGAGGAATATTCCTGTTAAATGACATATTCCACGTGCGCATAAGTATTGCATCCAACAGAGGCCAACCGATTTTCACGCTAAGTCAAATTTTGAAAAAGACAAATCGATTTTCTTCCCTTTTTTCTTTAAAGTCGGGTCTCTTAGAATTACTCATCTTGAATCCTACAAGTCAATGGCAGAACTCAAAATATGATCGAGGATATGCGAAAACATTATCTTCCACAAACCTATTCAGATTTAAGTAAAAGGAAATCACCTCGACATCAGTGCCCGTTCCAAGTTCGCCTTCGTAGAGTTAGATAGAGATAGAGGAGAAACTAGAAGTCAATGTGGACACAACCAAAAACATGTTCTCAAGAAACAGTTAAGAATCACTCCTCTGTCTATGATAAAACGGCACCTGATTAAGGTATTTACCACTTTCGGAGTAATTATACTCAAGGAAAGACGCCTTAGTGAAGGTTCGACGAAAACTTGCCACTTGAAACCCTCCGATCCATCGGTTTGTTGAAATAAGGCCGTTCAAAGCTTTTTACTCGGTATAGGCGAAATTCATGTTCATTAAGCCTGCCAAATCGAATAAAGGAGAACGTGCAACCGACAACTGTCAGGCAGAGACTGACTGACCGGTTGGTAGCTCATTTAGTAGTAAGTAATTTCATGCAGCAAATATGCATCAACATCCTAATTACGTTTGCCGGAAGACGAAATAAACTCAAGTTGGTTGTCTTGTCGAGTCAGTAAAAAATCTCTAGTCTGCAATTTTTTCAACCGAGAAGCGGTGTAGTAGATTATTTTAAAGGAGAAATACAAACGCTTTTGATTTTAACTGATCAAAATGCAAATTGTTTAGTAATTAAGAAAATGCAGGATGATGAATGAATCGTGCTGCAAAATAATCGGCGTTTTTTTTATTAATTTGGCGGGTTTAAAATTAGGTTTATTAAAATGAAAGGTTGGGATACTGAAAAGAAGATTAGGTAAGTGCAACGTTACCAAGCTTTGCAGTCAGGCAAATCCAAGAGTTTCGACTTAAAATAATCGACGCAAATTGGAGTTAGCAGACGGTCATTATAACAACGGATAATTCATGGTCAATTAAACTTCTTTCCGTACAAAAAGCAAACTTCAGGCAATTTAAACCCTCTGGATTTGTATTCGCCTGGAATTTTGCCAAAATTTGATTGAAATGGGCGAAGAAGACAAGAGCTTCATTAATTGCTTATGTATGTCTGTTGAAGCCCATTTTGATTTAGACAGCACTGTAAGCAACCAGAATTGATGTACATGGAGTGAATCTTTTACAGAAATATTGCATGAGACAGAACTGCACCCAGAACGAGTCAGTATGTGGTTCGCAGTTTCATCAACGTGCATTGTGGGGCCGTGCTTCTTTTAGGAAGACGGTGTAACAGTAACTGTCAATAGCGACCGATATTGCAGGAGATGTTGAAGAAGTTTTTTTACCCAGATTTACGCCGAAGAAGTATCCATTTCATCAGCATTTGGCTCCAGCAAGATGGAAAACTGAACACATAGCCACACCGGTTATGGCGGAGCTCCATAAACTCCACTTTCGGCTGGCCCCAAAGGTCACCTGATCTCGCCAGACTTTTTTGTGAGGTTATGTCAAGCAAGAGGTGTACAAAATGAAACTAAGGAAATTGACTTAATTGAAGCAATTATTTGAATTTCTTACTCTAGCACAATTGGTGCGTCGCCCTTTGCCTTGTGGTGTGAAAATAAAGAAATGCAGCTAAGGTGAAGAGGAAAAAAAGAATAAGCTGATTCGTTTAAATAGAAAAACGTTGCGAATCAAGTCAATTCTCTTTGGTTTGTCAGTCTCAAGGTTTGTTTTTCTTCTTTTTTTTTAATTTCCTCGCTTTTCAAGAGGATATGAATACTTTTATAGTTTGCGTGTAGCAAAGAGCGAGCAGAAGAATTAGGAGAAGAAAGAAAGATAATGAGAAACTCTGATGTATTTTCAACTTCAACTCACTTCCATGGATGGAGCCCGAAAGAGGACGGAGGATTTTGATATCGACCTATATAAACTTTCGCCTTATTCGCGGGACTTTATTCGACATTAGTTTTGACATAAGCATTTTGAAAGTTTGGAAAGTTTTAGCTGCCTTCACAGCGGAGCCATTTACCCACACAACTATTTTCACAACACGAACTAGAAATTTAGCCGATACAACAACCACTAAAACAACGCCATCCATAAGTCAGACTACTATCGCTGGCTAACCAATCCAGTGATAGTGCCATTAACTTTATCCCAATGGCAGATGGTGACTGAACCAGATTCGAAAAACTAGACCACTCTAGAAATCGAAGCTGGGATCTATCAACTGAATCAATTGAAAAGTAGAAGGCTTACCAACTTCGCCATCCAGCCTTTAAATGAATAATCAAATCAAAAATGTTTTTTAAATGTTTAAAACAAATCTGTACTTCTGAGTGACAAAACAATCATTTAGTGTGTGAAGCAGCCAACATTTCTTTGACTTGATCTTCACCCGAGATCACAAAATAAATAATCTCCAGATTTTTTTTTTTAATTTTGATTACCTTCTTTTCTTAGATTTAAAAAAGGAAAACACTTGATACACGCTGGAGAACAACTTCATCTCTCTTGTGGCAGTCGTTTAAAATTTTGCTTTGGCGACAATATGGTATGGTGGCCTTTTCTTCTGTGGTTTTGCCCTGAATTCGGCTACCTCTATGTCTACTTCGTCGTCGTAGTCATAGTCATTCGTTCTGCTTCTCGACCTATATAATCCATCCGGTTCTCCTACCACTTCATTAATGTTTCGTTTAGCCCTAGCGTTTCTAATCCCTAAATGTCTTTCAGCCTGCCTACATATGTCCCTAAGCTCCTGTATCGTTCTTGTCTTGACCCCAAATATCAAGGAAGACACTCTGTCCTTGATGTTTTGTTTTATGATCGTGACTAGGTCACTCTCCCTGGGTCTCATCCTCATTTGTGTGTCCGTATGTCCTCGTAAAATTCGTCAAAGGTTCCATGGGGATAGACAAAAATGGTTCTTGAGGCTCATGGTGACCGCTCCAAGACTTGACGAAGTGGTTGAGAATGGGAAAGAGAATGACTACTTTTCCCCTATCAACGCTCGGATAAATTATGACGTAGACGAAACTTTCCCCTATGGAACGGTCGATAGCACAGTTAGGCCGCTGATCGTTCGTACAAAATATTAATCCGCCAAAAGTGATGTGCTTTGTTCTGAGTCGATCGAAACGACGTCGGTTTTTAGTCGAAAACGACAACCGTTATGAGGCTGATTATACCTTCAAAAGCAAACACAACCGTTCAATATAATGACCTTTTCTTAAGTCTAAAATGCCTAGTGTTATCACCACTATTTAAAGTTCCAATCTTATCATAGTTGAACCTTATTGAGTTGAGGCAGGCTCCTTTCTGCCTTGTGCTAAAATGCGCTAACAAATGCTTTTAAAAGTAGATGGAATGCACTAAATATATTCAATTCCACTTTTCAGTAAAAGCTAAAAGCCAACATATTACTCAAGTTTTTTATTTATGAACAAAAAACAAAAATATTTTCTGTCCGTGCTTTTGTTTTGCTGACGAGATTCCAATTAAAACTATATGTGCAAAAGTTTACTGTCCATTAGGACCAAAACACATTGCCTAATCCGTAACCAAAATAAAGTGCAGTGCATTAATAATTCAAATTTTTATCAGTATTGTTAACAGAACTACCAAGCCAGGAAGCGGAATGCTAAATCCAAAATAAAAATGAAAAGTTGAAAAATCGAGGAAAAACTTTAACAAAACAATTGAATAACTAGCTTTCCTGAGCTTCAAAATGGAAGGGGAAAAAGCCTTACTATCGATAAGCTACTCCGAGTTCTATCCCCCCGCCGAGCAACACCCAATCCAAAGAGTGGTCCAATTTAATTTACACACAAAACATTTTAACGACAGTTTGAGAACAGAGGGAATAAAATTTCCAATAAATCATCAAAACAACAAAAAGAATAGCAAAAAAAAAGGATGAAATCCTTCCAAAAAATCGAACGCAAACACCCTCGTACACGTACTTCAGAGGAAAATGAAAAACTGAAATAAAAAATCAAGCAAATCATCGAAATAAATAATCGAAACCTTTCAGCTTGTTCGAGAAAGTTTTTGGTCATTTTTCATGGGACCTGTAAAAACGCTTAAATAATAACAACAATGCCGAGAACAACAGCAATCCAAACAAAAATAAATGTCCACTACGGCATGGATTTTCCCTGGATACCATAAAATGCAATAAGCTTTAGCAAAACAAGCAAGTCCAAAAACAAAACAAAGACTCGTACTCGTACAAAAATATGCTCCAACAAAAAGAGGGCCGACAAACATTTCTAGAAAAGCCAGTGCAGTGAGGATTTGTAGCCCAAGGACTCACTGCACACCCAACAGGATTACAAACAATAAGCAGTGCACATCCGAAGTCATATCTAGCAAACCGGAAACAAAAGTTGCCATTACCACCGCCGCCTTCTTCTGGCTCTCAACGGGCACAACAAAAACAGTTTAGTTGACCACTGTAGCCCCGTCCATTCTCACAGGATAAGCATTATCATATGATATTTTATAACAATTAAATATTATTAGATTATGCTCAGAGCCGCTGAAGTAAAAGGGTTTCCTTATTCTTCTTGGTGGGCGGAGTAGTCTTTTGCTCTTGCTGCCTTGGCACCTATTTACAGACGACCACCTCGGAGCTTCCGAGTTTCACCATCCATTATCTGTCAAGGAACAAGAGCATTGTGCATGTACAAATGTGTACGCTACAATACACAACAATCCAAGCGGCAAACGGGAAACGGCAGAGAGGCAACGCAATAGTCCTTCGGTGGGTACGAATTCATTGGAAGATTTCCATTTGTATACCAGATGCCAACAGCACAACCTAACACATGTCCATATGTGGAGCTGCATTTATACCCTAGCGAGTGCATTTCATGAGAATGTGCGCCACCATGTAACCAGGTCACAATGGCGCACATGTAATTTTCGAAATCGACATGCAATGCTGCACTGGGATATGTGAAATCCAAAATGGAATTCAATTCACATTTGATTATAGGAACAGCTACCACCGCACATCATCATTTCTCTTGCCTAGAGCACGATGTCTGGGTGTCGGGTGGGTCTGCTTTTCCATAACACTTTCGTTCATGTGCAATGGGTTCATCTTAGGGGTCACCATTGGGTCGGTTTTGCATCGTTTGATTCGATTAGGAAAGAGGAATGCTTTGTTAGGTGCAGCAATGTGGCAAATGAAATGTTTACTCCAGTTGGAATTATGGTCGTATTTGTCCATTGATAAGGTGCTGGCTGGGGCCACCTTGCGTCTCCACGTGAAAGCACACACCTCACGTGTCTCTTTTGCATGTAGGTACTTCGATCCATGTACAAGCGCACATGCGCACGATTTTAGTTGCTTTTCGATTTCCTGAAATTTAAACTGGAGTTATTGGTGCTTATAAAATTCAATTAAAAGTTTGAATTTGAATTTTATGGACTAAACCGGTCGTCCTGTGGAGCCTTGTTTGATGCTATGGCTTCTGAAGACATTAAGAGACTGACAAAAGGCCACTCCTCGAAAAATATAACAAAAAGTTCCCAAATGGTCAAAATAACAAAAAAGCGTCAACTTTAACCGAAATCATCTTTAAAAACTAATAGATTAAAATAAAAGGGTCTATTGTGTCATTTAATTTCAAAGATTCATCCAAAAAAACATTGAATAGGAGGTTTCGAGGAACCTGCACTTTTGAAATTGAAGAAACTTCAAAAAAAATACTGTCTTGAGGTACACTTGAAAGAATACAAAACCTTACGAAAGGATTTAAAGAAACTATATTCTCTGTCACCCATTAAAGTGGTTCTACTGTCAGAACAGAGTTTTCCCAAGTCTTGAAGCCGAAAAAATAAAAACGAATTCTCACCTAATTCCAGAAATCTAAAGAAGTGATTAAAAGCCTCAATTTAAGCCCATTCAAAATAAAAACCAAATTATGATGGTAAAGCAATTTTGAGACCGGGATCTGAGTAGGTTTACCACTTGAATATGCACACAATTGTTGTCCCGAAGCTAGTTCATGGAAGGAGAACTCTTCAGAGGTTGACAAATTACCCGTGAGAGATGCAATCGAAGAGACTTCCTTCCCGAGCTTCACAAAAAGCCGCCAATGGCATTACCACTGAGCCACGAACATCCTCCATTCAGTCTATCCATCAAAATTTGAATATTGAACTATTTCCAATTAATTAAAAAACAAATTAAAAGAGGATCAGAAAATACAAATTTAACTTTCCAAGTGAAAGAAAAATCAATTGGAACTTTGGCAAGCTACGGTATCCGAGGGAACCATCGAGACCAACGTTTGGATGAGAGTGGCAAGTTTCAATGAAGGTGGAAATAGTTTGAATCCTGTGTTGTGCTGCTGGGACGAATACGTTGGACAAGCAATAGTTTCCTTTTTTATTTTAATCAAATAAGATTAATTCAATTTTGAAGCAGAAAGTTAGTTTTTTTTCAATAATCTTTTTGCGTAAGGTTCTCTCGACTTGTGATGGCCGAAGTAAAGACCATGCATACTGCCATTCATAAGTTTCCGAACAGAGAATTATATGAAATAAAACTAAAAATAGTAAACAATAATTAAAAATATCAAATGGAATGAAAGATGGAACTGTGTAAATTTTTCATGCACAAAGATGGGCTGCAGATATGCTTCAATAAACGGCTTTAAGCTCCCGCAACCCTTCGCGGCCAATTTACCGAACGAAAAACTTTGACAAGCGGCCAGATTGGGAAAAAGGACACCAGGACAGGATATTGTTTTTGAACATAAAATTTTTTTCTACTGAAAATAAAATGCTTCTTTGAAGTCATATACGTGGATGTTTTCCTGCTGTCAGTTTTGGACACATCATACGACTCGCTGGAATAAGAAGTTAACAAAATGTAGAAGGAGCCCACCTTACAATGGGGTTGACGATTAGGCCTTTATTCTTGTTGTTGAAAAAAATATTCTGAAATATTATTCCAGGTTTCCAACCTTAACCCAAAAGAGCTGCTTTGGTTAGAACTCGGCAGTAAGGTAAAAAAAAAACAGTTTCCAATATCAAAAGACAATGAATGAATGAATGAATAGATGGACGGCCAAAGTGGTCAAAGAACGAGCAGTTTTTTTCGACAAAAAAGAGGTCCAACTATTTTTTGTACCTGAAGTATTCTTTTTTTTATTAATTTTTATTATTTCTCTGAAAATAATTGCGAAACTTGCTGACTTTAGTGTACGTTCATTCTTCTTCCACTAACGATGACCAAGGGATAAATTACGGGAAAGTCGCGCTGCGGCAAACATTACCGAATTAAAATATGGTATTTTTTTTATTTGAAGTTAAGGCAGGCATAAGAATATTTACAGTCTGATTATTTGACTTTGTCCGCGATAGAGAAATAGGCCTCAATCTTCTGTCTTTTGTGTCTACCTTTGTAAGATTTCCAATCAGCAGCCTTCCTAGAAAAACCGATATATCAACACCAGCAAGGGCAAAGATGCTATGGACTCAAGTGAGCTCATGCACTACAGCTCAGAACTAAAAAAAAAATTGAATATTATTTATATATATAAAAAAAAACAAATACATTAAAAAAACATTGAAAAAAGGTTTTGCCTTTCTGTTGAAACAAACGAAGCATACGGAACCGTCTGTACACACAAAAGTTCTAGTCGAACGTTTGTTCATTTCAAGGTACTGAATTATCCTTCAGAATTTTTAAATCCACTTGGGTGACCAGGAATACTACCTCAGATACTTCAGCTTCAAATTAATTTGCCTATTATTATGCATCGCAACATAAACAACCAAAACAGTGGCACCAGGTTTGGCTTCAAAAAAATATGGGGAAATGTGATAGATGCAACAATTTTGAATAGAAAATTGAAAAGCAAAGAATTCTAATGATTTTGAACAGGGAATTGTTCGCATTGCATTCGCCCTTACCATCGTTAAGTTTTAAACCATTAGAAAAAGGGGGTTAAGTCGACTGCATTTACATCGACTTCAGTAAGGCATTTGATAGGCTTTCCCTTAAACTTATATCTGTTAAAATTAAAGCCCTTGGCTTCCCTGCATCCTTTATGGAATGGATATGCTCGCATCTTGACGGGCGAACCTATCAAGTATTGTTTAGAGGATCAACCTCTTAAACAGGTGTGCCTCAGGGTAGCCACCTAGGTCCTCTGTTATTCATTATATCTATTAACGATGTTGTAAGTGTGCTCAAGAGCTCTAGAGTTCTAATTTATGACGACGATATAAAAATATTTAACGGAATTATCAATCTTTCAGACTGCTGGGCTTTGCAGGATGACCATAATTCTTTTGCAAGATGGTGCTCCAACAAATAACCTATCATTATCAGTTTTAACATGTGATTTTCTAGAAAACTTATTCCTCTGACTTCTGCGTAGGCCTTAAATAGTTCTAGGCTGGTCAAAATTAACCTGACAGGGGACTTAGGTGTACAATTCGCTCAAATTCTTGACTTCTCAATTCATATTTAGCAAATTGGCAACAAAAGTAACTCCTTCCTAGGCTTCATAAAGCGCTGGAGTAAAAAATTAAAATGTCCATTAATAACAGGTACCCTGTGCACACCATTTGTCCGGCCACAACTTGAATACGCTTCAAATGTGTGGTCACTGTATTACTTAACACATATTGACCGTATCGAGTCTGTACAACGCAAATTTATTCGTTTCGCACTTCGGCATTTATCATGGACTGATCCTCTTCAGCCTTCCATCTTATAAGGACCGTCTTATTCTTATCGGCCTTGATTCTTTGCAAAAACGTCGCGAAGTCTGTGAAATTGTGTTTTTGCATCAGCTTATAGTTGGTAATATTGACTCATCAGCACTTCTTAACCTATTAAGCAAGATGGGTATTACTCTATGCGTAACACTGTCACTTACAAAGCTTTTTTATAAGCAGTTCTGATAGCGTTAAAACGCAAGAATAATCTTAAGAAATGTGCGGGACAATTTTAAAAGATCCAGTTTTTTTCACATAGTCAGCTCTACGTTGCATGATCACGAGTCGAAGAACGATCTAAACATTCAACACAACGTTGCAATTATTATATAGATATTTAAAATATTTATTATATTTAAAATTTAGATTTTAAAGTTTTTTTAACCTGGCGAAGTGGGGAGGCTTAAGCTAGTGTTCTCATAAATCGCATATCTGAATGGGAACATGATAAAACAAAACTCCATTTTCAACTTAAAGAACTTCAAAGGACAGTCTCCATATCCTACGTAAACCATAAGTCAAACATTCCAATTAACCTTTTTTAAAGTATTCGAAAAGATATTCACTGCGATAAAACAAAATTAAATTATTTTCAAATTATAATCGATTAAAAAAATAAATATTTTCAAAAACCCGGTTGCACTGAGCTTCTTTTTAAACTTTTGATGTCCTGCATCCGTATTTTCCGCACGTTAAAGTTAAAAAAAAAAACATCCTACATTCATCCATAGCGCTTTTTAGGCTAAAAGTTTATTTATATATTTCCCCTTCACTGCACTTAATATATAACACAGATACTCGTTATCGTTTTGCTTTGCTCATGGTATTTACTCTGCCAATACACACATACATACATATTTATTTATTTATCATATAAATTATCCTTAAAATTTCTAACTGATGCACAAATAATCACGAATATCTAGAATAGGGAAAAGAGCTTTAGTTGTTGGTGCTAAATCTTAAACTTATCTGCACACGTCTGAGAGCACTGTCGAGAAGCCGCGAGCACATCCTTTGGCTAAATCTCATCCAGTCCAAGCAAATTTCAATACAATTACATCTAATTAGTTGCACTAAGGTTAAATACAATTTTTGGCAATTGAAAAACCATTTTTCGTGTATTGCTGCTGCCAGTAGTGGCGAAACGGTCCAACGAATGCCTCCTGGCCACCGGATGATGAGTGTCGTTGGTGTTGGTGTTATTTCGATGTGATCCAACTCACACGTATGCGAATGTTCAGGATAGTTAATTGTTTTTGTGCATACAGTGGAATGGCCAGCAATCAATTGGAGCAGATGATGTCCACTATCGGCGGCGTTGGAACTATTGGTGGCGCTCCGGTAGGAATGCGATGAGTCCTTTTGGAATCTATTTGCATTCGCTGGTATTGTTGTGTAGCGACGATTTTGGTGAGGCCTTTGTAATCCCGGTAGGAGTGTAAATAAAATTCCACGGAAAGCGAAAATAATAGCTATGGATATTGTCTGCAGGCGATGGTGGATGTGTTTCGGTAGGATTTGCGTTGCACTGGTCCAAGAAAGAGCTATGGAGAGCAGGAGAATTAAGAACGGGCACGATTGCACGGCTGGTGTATTAGAATGTAATGCGCTTTGTTCCTTCTCTAGGCATTGGCGGAATTCCTTGTAATCGACACGAGTGATTGCACAATAGTGATTAAGCAGGCATATACCTTCGCAGGGATCGGTCTGGTAGCGCACTGTATTTGCACGGTAATATCTGAAATGACAAAAAAAAGAAGGATGTTATGTATTTTTTTTTCTTTGAACGAGGTTTAATGTCTTGTTGAGTATTTAATAAAAGACCGAGGAACTCTTCATCATAAACGGCAATCTGCAGGAGTTCGAAAATAAAAATTGTCTAGACTTGATGATGACAACGATTGATCCTTGCTTGAACTACGGATACTCTTTTGGATATTTTCCTTATTCTGTACGGTTTGGTGCAAAGAAGTTAAGATTACGTTTATGTTCCTTCTGCGAAATAAGTTTTGTGCGTACTGATTTTTTTGGGGTCTTGAAATGAGTGGAAAAAAGCAGTGTTGGCGATCAAACAAAAAATGGAAATAAAAGAATTTCTTGACAAAGGATATTCTTTGAATAATCAAGCTAAAATGTTCGATGTCAATTTATTTACATAAGTAAACGAATAAGTAAAAACAAAGCAAAATTAACACCGAGCCTGGTCCTGGCAAAAGATTAAACTTAAAGGAATCGGAGTACTCTCAAATGGAAAAGTTCTATTCAAGTCGTTTGTTCAACAGAGATCGCGGAATATGCACGCGCAAATTCAGGAAAAGCAAGGTGATTTTCTTTCTAGAAGCGTCTGGAAAGCTAAATTTCGAAACAGACACGGTATTCGGAAACTTTAAATATGCGGTGATAAATTCTTCGTGGATTCTATTACGAGAGCATTTCAGCAAACTCTGCAACCATCACAGATCTATAATGCAGATGAATCTGGATTATTTTGAAAGCTTCAACTGGAGAAAAATTTTGTACAAACGAAAGACTTATCAGTCCACAGGGGCCAAGTTTAGCAAGGGATGATTGACTTTTATGGCATGCAAATGGCATGCGCAAGAATCCAAGAGTACTTAAGCAGCTTTACGGACAGGTCAGCTGTATTTAAAGACAATAAACCTGCATGGATTTGAGGAACGGTTTCGCGAGACATTTGTGCCTGAGGTTAGTTTATGCCTGATTTTTTAGATAAAACAATGAAGATTTATTAACTTCCCATCAGGAAGTTCTTGTAATCGGTCAGATTTTCGAAATTCAAAATTTTTACATTTCTCCACGTTTGGCGGTCCCAGTAGTCGGATTCCATTATTTTAAGAAAATGTCTGTGTGTGTGTGTACGTACGTACGTTTGTGCGGATTCTTTCGTACAGCCTAATTCGAGAACAAATCAAGCTATCGAAGCCAAAGATGCATTCGAAGCGAGTGTGCATAAAGATCACCTGAAAAGCTTTTGGTTAAATTTCACAGGGTGGTTTGAATTTTATGACGAAAAAACTGTCAAAAGAAGGGACATTTTCACTTCTTCAATTAAAATCTATTTAGTTTTCCAACAAAAAAAGTTCAACATTTTTTTTGTTCAATTTTAATGCCAAAAGTTTCATCAATATTATTCATCAATTGACTAAACTTAGTAAGTTACTAACTATAGATACTACCAAAAAGACTAAAACAGTATTTAGTTGAGCCCATTTCATACATTGATGTGCCCCCTTCTCTATTTCCTGATCCAAATTTCCACGGAAATTCTTTGAAAATTGTTTCAGAAATGTGGATCCTGTGCGACTTTCCCATTTTTTTTATCTTGAGGTGGGAAGTTGATGGTACGGGCAGGCCTGTTCGCATCCAAATATTTTTTTTTTATTTACAAATGAGAGCATTTCTCAAATCAGAAGGCTATCCACCAAAGACACTCCTTTAAATTGATAATGCGCACTGTCGTCCTAAAGCGAGCATGTTGCCGAGCTCAGATGGCTTTATTAAAATAATGTGCTTTCCTCCGAATTGTACGGCAATTGTCCAGCCAATGGACCAGAACATGATCAAGCTATCTTGAGTTTCATACTATCATCAAGTCTTCATTTGTGTCAAGCTATTAAGACTATGACTGGCTTGGAATAGAGTTTACAAATTTTCAATTGAAAAGTGTTTCACGAAACATTTTGCATAGGAACGGAAAAACGATGACGATATTTTATTAGCAATGCTTGCAGAGAATCTAAATGAGATGCCGTCAATAATTCACGACGTTACAGCGTTACTCCAACAGATCAAATGCCAGAATCAATTTCAAATAATGAGATTGAAAATTGGATAATTGAGGACCACATTTCGGAGATCATGGAAAAGATTATAGCAGAACCAAAAGAAGTATTTATTTCTTTACCAACTGTTCATCGTTGGTAAAGATGAACGTAATAATTTGTTTAAACGTTTTTTTGAACTCGAAAGAACAGAATGAAATTCCACTGATGTGATGACTTTTCAAAGGCTTCGTGAATACGTAAAATTTCACAAATTGATTGATGCATGAAACACACGTAAATTTCAAATCAAAAATTTTGTCTTAATTCGATATTCAGTGGAAGGAACAGGGTCGATTTTAATTAGTTGCCAGAATCGAGTTCCTACTGAACTTCAGTCTCCAAAATGGAGTTCAAATTGTTGGCCTTATCTTTCTAATTTGCCGATAGATGAATACGAGTACTCTTCCTTCGACACAGAAGACTTGCAATCTGTTGCTTAAGTGTAAGGCATGCACTGGAACCCTAAATGTAACAACTCCTTCTACAGAATTGCGCAACCCCTAATAACTCAGAATAAGGCCTTGGATCGGATATCCTGTAACCTCTTGCTCTTGCTGAATTCTGATGAATCATCTACAAAAGAGAGCTCCAACATTTGGAAAATACTAAGGCGTCCAAGTCAAATGAAGAAGGTCATTTCAAGCAAAAATCAGATTAAAGAAGAAACAGTCTTCATACAACTCTCATAAGTTCGATGATAAAGAGCACTTGTCAAGAATTTGGTAAATAGTGAGACGTCTACACTCGTAGTTTCTCGCACTTTTCCAAAACTCTCTCGTCTCGTCCGATTTCCTCTCACTAAACGTTTCGTATCTGAACAATTTTTATTCTTTTTAATAGAAAAATCCGCCGTTTAATATTTTCAATTCATTTTAATTGACAACTTTGTGAATGAAGTGACTTTTGTGAAAATGATTATTTGCTTGACAAATTTTGTTTTCACTCAGTTCCTATATTTCCTATTTTACACAGAAGTCAAAGAAGGTATTGTCTGGAGCTTCCTTTAAATATTTCCTTCACTTTCTGCTTCAAGAAGAACGTGCGCTTCAACTTCAAAGCGAGTTACTAACAACTACATTGTCTTCAGCTGTTAATCACTAGCTTTATGTGTTGATAGAATTGCTTTACAGTTCCATGCTCATTTTACAATCTTAAACTACGGTTTCATGAAACCCTCGCATCACAAAATCGACTGTCTTTCTTTACTTGGAACCGTAGCACGGTCCCATTTGAATATTAAAGCCCCCTAAGGTAGATATGCGATATTAAAAATATGAATTTTCCCCTAACTCCTTTTCATTTATGCAACACTGGTGCCTTGATTAACCTTCCCCTTAACGAAAAAAAGTAGAAGAAACCTTAATAGAATTTTTTTAAACGCTCGTCAAATTAAAAAAATACCTCCTTTCTGATGACAGGTAAAATTTTAAATTCAAAAGGGACTTCTGATGGCAAGCATCCAAAATTTTTTCAGTCGTGCTTTCTCAGTTTGACAAAAAAAAAAACTGTCATCAGAATAGAAGACGATTATTGCCCAACAATTTAATTTAAGAATAAAAAAAAAATAATAATGTTGAGTGACAGAAGAGGCCATTCGACTTAACGTCTGGCAATCAACGTTTAACACGTCTCGCTGTGGGGGTGACTTGAATTTTTCACTTAAGAACCAGCAGTCTAGACGAACATATTTCGTTTAAATTAATTTTTTCTTTTTTTTTATTTCCCAAAAAAGCTCTGTTGGTATTGTAAACATCATTAACACTCAGCTTCAACCCAGTAGGTACATAAGTTAAAATTAGAATTTTAATTCATTTTGAATTCAAGAGGCTCCAGTTGTTTTTTTTATTAATTCATTTTAATTTTGTTTATTTTTTGTGTGTCGTCTGAGAAATTTGACATGTTATGGCAATGGTTGAAGTGTTCTTAAGGAAAGTTAACCATTTGATCGCAATTCGGGGAAACATGGGTAAAAAGAGGACAATGTTGGGTAACTTAAGGAACAGTTAAACAACAGCAAAAAAGAAACAAAAATCAAGTGTTGACTAATGCTTGTGTCTCGATAGTCCAAATAACGATTTAGTGCTTCAATTATCTCAAAGCCACCATATGATTTGGAAGGAAAGTAGTTCTTATAAAAATGCTTTAATTCAGCACCAAACTCCATGGTTATCGTCAAGGACTTCCAAAAGAATATTTTGAAGGGATTTTTCTGGATTTTGTGATATTTTTCAAAAGAGTCCTGAAATATTTACTTAATTTTGTGCAAAGATAATTTATTACTATCTAAATAAATATAAATCATAGTGATTGTTCAATAAACATAAATTTATAAAAATGAAAAGTTGAGAAAATGGGTTTTCTTTATAGGCACGAAGCTGGAAGAGACGCTGATTTACAGCCTCTGAATTACATATTTTTTTCCACGCAAGGGCTTTGTGGAGAATGATTGAACTGTTATTTAAATGGACATTGTGGTGGGTGTGACAACATATCCAGCTCAAACTCCAACAACTTGGTGGTGTCGGATTAAGGTGAAGGAACTCCTCAACTAAAAACAAACTCAGAATATATTTTTGGATTTCTTGGAGCGTACGGCGCAAGTAACACAGATAAACACACTAAAATAAAAAAAATATATGATAATAACTTTTTTAATTTAGGCCGAGATGTATGTAGCTCCAAATCCCTACATACTTCAGTGAAAGAATTGAAAGAGAAAATCCCTCAATCGCAACGGTCTCTTTGGGACATCAATGAGCACCATAGCCAGCAAAGTTGGACACTTGACATAACAGGTCACGCACCAAGTTTTTATCATGCATTAAATGCCTAGTAGGAGGCACCTTGCTTTGTAGTCTCGTAAAAATTCCAACGCATTTTTTAAAAAATGAATCTTGTAAAGCGCCTCTGTACGTTTTCGATATGTTTAGCGTAAGTTACAAGGGAAGGAATCCAAATGACATCTGCGAATTCCAGAACGGATCAAATCAAGGAAATGTACAAAGAACGAAGGGTCTTTAACATTTCGTTCAATTGAACCAGTGAGTGAGTTTGCTTTGGTAACAATGTGATCAACATGACTCTTCAAAGAGAAAATATAATCCAATATGACTCCTTAATCTTTAATTATTTCACCAACATTTGCCTACGATCTTGTTTGAGAATTGTTGCCAAATTTAGACTATGATCCTTGCTTACAAGATAGACGTAAATATGTTATTTCTGAATACCAGCTATCAGTCGATCCTCCATGAGTTGTTTTGTAACCCAAATATTGAGCTTGCTTACCTATTCTTGAATGATGATTGCACAATGCTGTAAGTTTGTCTCGAATAAATATTTATTTTATCGTTTTCAACCTATTCTGCTTAAAGTTTAAAAATAAAATGTGTGGCAGCTTCAGAGGACAACATAATCAGCGGATCTGAACTTTGTGAATAAATCAATGACACTCTTTTTCCAAATTTTGTTCTAGCCATTGATTTAGGGTCAGAGGATTTCCTCTAGCAGCCATTGAATCAGCCTCGAGAGAAATCCATTAAAAGGGTTTGATAAAGATGGGAAATTTTTTTCAACAAAGGAAGCAGTACGCGCTGCAAGAATCAAAAACTCAAATTATTTGTACCTTCCCAGTTCACTTAATGGTACTTTTTCAGTAATAATTTAAAAATGAAAAATGAATCACAAGTTTTTGAAAAATGTTGTTCTCGTAACTATTCAGCTGAAGCGGAGTGTACTCGTATAAGACATTGCGAAGTAACGATTGACGGCGCTGTGACGGCAAAATAAAAGTTTCATCGTAATCAGGTCCATCTAATCTGTTTCATCGTTTATAGCCGACGTCGTTCTTTAACTCAAATTTGCATAAATTTGTTTAAAAAACAAAAATGTATGACGTTTTTAAAGCTTGATTATTTTCTTTCACTTGACAGGCAGTACAAGTTAATTCTTTCCCATTAAATTTAAATCAAAAACTAGATCTGAGTATGTTTTTCAGTTGTCAGTCATAAAGCCTTTTGGATTTCAATATATTCTCTTCCAAAAATAAGACATCCCTTTGGCAACAATAACAATGTCAATATCCGAGTTGTGTATCCTGTGCCTTTACATCTTTCTATTGTCCTTCTAGCATGTATTTGCTTTCAATATCTTCTTGCTTGCCGGCCACGCATTATCCGGTGTCAATTTCAGGACATCCCATTGTTGTCTCCACAGTCTTGTGTGTGTATCCTTCGAAACTGTCACTCTCCTATGATTGATCGTCATCTATTTGACTTGCCAATGCGTATGTTTTATTTTATGTACACGCTAATTTATAGAAATTATGCGGACAATAAGCGGACGCACTGACCCCCAAAGGCGACACGCCTGACCAAGCCACAAAATATCAATTCAAATAGAATTCCCTTTGTTTTGAGGGTCCGTTCACCGCCCCCAAAGGCACACACAAACAAAATATCAAACAGATACAATAAAACAATTGCTAGGTGATTTTTCATGCAGGCTGACAGATTTTTTGATTGGGGTCTGCCCATTTTTATTTGCCATTATTTTCTGATAAGATGGCAGCGGCCAATGGCGGTCAGATCGAATGGCTGCGATTATGAAAATTTAAGGCTTTACCAAGGGGGGGGGGGGGCTATAATTTTGCCATTTATATGGAAAGTGAATTGGTCCAAGAAAGTAGCAGAGAAAGGCGGTTTTGGCTTTTTTTTTGTGTTATGGAAATTGAATGCCTAAGCGCGAGGCAGAAGTTTTCTCAATTTCCGAATCAGAAGCGTTCTGGGGAAAACAATTCGAATTAAATATTTATGCGCCGCCAGGGGGTTGGCGAAGGATGAATATGAAACTAAGTTAAGGGTCCAATAAATGTGACCACACACAGAATGTCAAATAGATGAGGGTTAACCAATCTTGAGAGGGTTTTTTTTTTGACTGAAAATCTTAAAATTGACACCGGTGATTTGGGAATGGACAATGAATAAGTTTGCTCTTTTTTTTTGTACTAATAACTGGACTTGAACTTTGATATGAAAAGTGATAAAGTTTTGAAAGTGATTCAGAAAAAAGTTTCAAAAGGCTGATACCAAAGTGACTGTGGCTGCATTTATATGGACAGTTGAAGTCGTTGTTGTAAATTATCGAGGATTTGGCCTGCCCACACCATCAGCAACCTTTTTGAAGGTGGACACAAGTGATCAAGATATATATTTACTTGCGGTTGGACGAGGCTACAACGTTATATCTTCTGTGAATCCTTGCAATCGATAATACATGAAAACGTTCACTTTTATTAACTAGTTCATGATACAGGTGATCTTTAAGAATTTGAGAATAAAGGGAATCATTACTAGCCCTAAATCAGCTGCGTAGTGCATAGATTCAATGGTAGCGGTAACTTTTTTTATATGTTAAGGAAGGCAAACTAGATTGCCAACAGGTTCAGCCATATTGTTAAGGCATTTCGACATCTCGCCATTACGTAACGTAATTCAACTTGATTGAATGTTACTCTTCTAAGATTGAAGATCACTTTTTAAGGTTCCGTATCTCGAAAGGACAAATTGAGATTTTTACGATCACTTCGTTGTCTGTCTGCCAATAATCTGTTTCTCTGGAATATGTGGAGGTATAAAGTTGAAATTGATACCAAATACTTAAGCCCTAAAGCCTGCAAGTAAATCGAGTTTTTAAATCGTTGCAGTCAGAAGATACGACTGTATACACCGCATATTTTGATAAAGGCAAGGGAATCAAAATCTTTATGATACTTCCAAGTCTATATGGCAAGAGGAAATATCTTTTAGCACAAGTAAAGGGAAAAATCAAAAATCAGTAAAATAGTATTTTACTTTTTTTAAATGCTTAGACTTCCGCTTGAAGTGTCTGGTAGCCCGAAGGATTTCTTCTCGAAGGTCTGTAAAATATTTTACGTCCTTTTTTTAAATTAGTTTTCTAAATAATAAACCTAGAGTTGAATCAATGCAACATCAACACCGAATTTGCTTAAATGATGCTGAGGAGGATGCTAGTCATGCTAGCTCCCTTTGTTCTGTAGCGCAGCTGAGGACCCTAGTCTTTCAGATAAATAATGTCAGATTGGCTACCTTCTGTAGATTGAGATACCTCGTGTCGAGCGGATTCGAAAAATTGCTTATCGTTGGAAGAAATTTACCTCAGATCGGAATATAACATACACATATGGAAAGTCATCCGCATGGGCATCTATCTGTTTGTGTTCTACTCCACTAGAGCATTTACGACTTGGGTTATAATAGTTATAAGCAGTAGTAGTGAAATTACTCAATCAACGGGGGTTGAGCTCTTCCCGACGCACGAGTTCACAAGGTTACTAAGGCTTCTGGCATGGATCCCAAAATAATCTGCTTGGCAAATTTTAACACGTTAATTTTCGAGGCTTCACACTTAAATTGAGGCTGAGAGTTAAGTTATGAAAAGATCGAAGCCGGAAAGTAGCACATGTTCAGATCAGGGCCCAATTGTGCGTTTTTAAATATTAAAATTTATTTATAATTAGCGGGTGCCCGCGAATTCATCCAAAAAAGTTGTAGAACTCAAATAGGTTTATTCGTCGTCCTTTCATACCAAATCGAAATTCTTGTTCAAACAATGTGAATTTTTTTGTACAACTAGTGGACATTGCCATGTCTGAGCGGTGGCTTGTGTGGTATTAACAAACGTTCTAAGTGGCATTTGAAATTGAGTTTTACATTAAACTTTCGATGACCCGTTTAAATCTCCGTAAATTTTATATAATTTTGACGCACAATTGATTCAAATAATTTTTTTCGCTGCTTAATTCACAAATTTAGAGTCAATTAAGATATTCTAACATAATGATCCTCAAGCTCTTTCCGGCACCAAACTTGTCTGGCTGTAGGCATATTCGAAAAATCTTCGTGTTTTCGCATTCCTGAAACTATGCATGTATTTTGGTGTCTATGTTTTTGACGAATGTAAATATTTCTGTCATTAGTGTTACTGAGTCCGTGTTTTGGTGTATCTATTATTTTTCCAAGCTGTTGGCGAGATTTTTCTTGCACTTTGCGTTTTTTCCTTCTAACCGCTTCGTGTTTATTTGTAGTATCGTAATTGCTCTTGCAATTCTTGTGGTGAATTTCCATATAAGTTTTTATGTACATCAGTTGCATCATCTGGACTCCTGAAACTTGTGCTTTCTTGCACACTGGACAATTTTTTTTGGATTTGTCATTTGTAAATTCGTTCAAAATTTTTCCATCTATCGCTGCTGAATACAATTTCTATTTAATGAAGATATTCGCCTATTCGCCTTCTTGATTCATCAATATGTTTTCTAAAAATTGTAAATGCACCTTGAATCGCGTCTTATTAGCAAATTAAAACATTAGAAGCCATAAACATGTCTGTGTCTGTAATAATTTCACCTCCTGCTACACTTATAAATTGTTTGTATGCATTCTGTCCAGATGCATTTGCTTAATAAAGTTAGTCACAACTAGTTTTCGGATATAGTTCTGTTGCTTCTTTTTTTCTGCGGTTAATTGCTAATATCAGATGAATGAAGTTCTTTAAATATTATATTTCTTATTTGGATCAAAATCAAAAACAGCCACAACACTTTTTCCTCTGATTTTAATTCTGCATTTTGCTTTTCTTTGGAGAACAGTATAGTAGAGACTAATAGTAGAAAGATACTTTTCAGCACATGCTGCACATTCATCAGTATGTTTTTTGGTCTGTCTGACGAGGACTTCTCAGTAAATCATTCACTTTATGAAGCAATACCTAAGGAAATTTTTGAAAATTTGAGATCAACATTGTTCCATTTCATTTAAATGCAGAATATATGATCTGTCAAATTTATTTTTGTAATCGTGTAATGCTGGCATATGTAGCTACTCAGGAATACTAAGTTTTTCCGCAGTATCAACAAGCTGCGTTTTTTAATACGAAATTAATTAATATAAAGTGCTTTTTTTTCTTATTTGCGTATAGGAACCTTCTATAAAAAATATGCTTAGGATCTCCAAACACTTAAAAAGTATAAATCAAACAGAAAGAACACCATATTAAAAAAAGTACAAATTCCCAAAAAAGGGTCACTGTTTTAAACAAATTGACTTATCACTCAAATCCGCGTTAAGTCGAAGGTTGTGCTGCTTGTGTCAATGCGGAAGGCATTTGTTAATCATTGACAATTTTTTTGTTTTTACAAAATTAAAAGCTGACTCCTGTCAACTGTAAAATACGCCAAGTTAAAAAATAAATGGTTTAGTTTTCTGAATTTATTCAATTTTCTGCGCAATTTTTTTTTACGTAAGAACCTTCTACGAAGTTCCGAATACTTTAGCATTTAAGATTTAAGAAATTTGTTCACCAATTTTTACAATGAGACCTTCAGGCAAGACTGTCACTCGTGAAGATGATTGATCTGGAGAGCAACAAACTTTTGAAGACGAAAGCAGACGAACTAACTACGGAACAAACAAACAACAACAAACGATGAATTGATTGAAATATTCAGGAAGCTTAATAATAAAAAGACATTCCAAATATTTTACTTAAACATTTACCTGATTAAATCATAACTGCTACTTCCCAAGCTATTCTAAAATATCAAAGGTATTTCCAATTGTAAAAAAAAAAATAAAGATCCTTCAGATCCTTCGAACGATAGGCCGATTAGTCTCTTACCTAATATTGGGAAGGTTTTTGAGGTAGTTGTAAGCAAATCAATATTGTTCGCTTGCGAAACAAAGGAGATTATACTGAGAAACTAGTTTCTGATATAAACTGGATCCTTAATGGCAAAAAAAGTACAGGTGTCTGTTTGGTGGATATCGAGAGAGCCTTTGTCACGGTTTGGATTGACGGGCTTATTTACAAACTAATCAGATATGAGTTTCCCTATCATCTTACAGTGATAATCGTAGCTATGGTTATAACATCTTCAAATGGCCTTCGAATCGAATCAAAAACTGTTGTGAGGTATTTTGGATTTAACTTAATTAAATTACAATGATCATGTAAATATCCATTTAAAAAAAGCAAGGGCAGCATTTATGTCGCTAAAGAAACTTTTTTATTCCAACTATTTGAGATTAGATGTGAAGGTCATTTGTGCGTCCAATTTTGACTTATGATGGGATGAAACCAATATTTGGAAATACTGCATGAGTAAGGTTAAGTCGTTTTATCTTAGTTTGTAAGTACTGTTTTTTTTCGTTTTTTTTTTGTTCTTTGTTAAAAAATATATTATAATGAGGGGTTTTTTAACCTCCACCTTTTCTTCTCGCAACGAAAATAATGAATTATAAAATACCTCAAAACATGTTCTAGTTATTTATTTTAAGTAATTATTATAAAATTATATATAATGAGAGCCAATTTTTAGTTGGCCATTTACGAAAATGTAAATTTATCGATTAAGCGTTTATCTTGTTTCGCGTTAAGAAAGTTGTTAAAATTATGGTGGAAATAAACAAGTTTGCAAAAAACAAAAAAACGCTTGACGACTTTCGCTGACGCCTTTTATCTTATTCACTTTTTCTTGCCTGTTTGCTTCTCAACCAATGGCTTGTAAGATGTCAAGACGATGAACACTTCCCATTTTGTTTTAAAAAAGTAGAGAAACATGAACCGCAACTTATCGTCAACATATGTGGCGAAATAACGATTGAAATCTTATTCAAAGATCCACAGACGCCACTGTTCACAATATCTACAAGTCCATTAGCTCGGCTGGTTGTTTTACGTAGACATGACTTTATACATATTTTGGTCTTCATTCACGTCAGGCTACACCAAGAACTAATTGCTTATCTGATATTTCTTTTAAACTTCTTAAATTTAAATGTCCATATCCGTTGTGCCATTCAAGAGCATCTTTGATTTGATTTTTTTAATTTTCTGCATTTATTTGAATCAGCTTCTAAAGTAAAAAATCTTCTGCACATCTCTACCCCAATTATAACAGATGTGTCCTCGAGGACTTTTTTATATAATTTTTTGGGTTCTTTGACTTTTTTGTAGAAAGTAAAAGCCGAATTCGATCGATTGTTTTTTTTTACATGTTCGCCAAGAAAAACCCTTTCATTTAAATAGGACAATTTGTAAGCTTTGTTCATTCTGAAGGTTCATTGTAAGTTTGAAAGCGATTAAGTTTTTTTCGAAGATTACCCTTCATATAAATTTACAAACTTTACTTCTTTATATATATTTGTTTCCTTCATGGTAAGCCTGCAGTTTTGAAGGTGATATCGGAATCCCTTTTCAATCAAACAGCTATTTGGACTTGATCTGCAACATAAGCAATCAGTGCACTTGGACACCTTTTAGATGCATGATGCATTCCCTCAGTGCTTATCACAGTGGAATTGAAATAAGGCACGTTCTAGCTAACCGCCACAAAAAAAGCCGCATAAATATCCTCATGTTTGAGGACGACTTATTTTGTGTACTCAAACGAATTCCGTAGTCAAATCTAATTTAATATCAAAAAAATTCCATAGAGTGAATAACTCGTCCTGGCAACAAATAAATCAACTAAATCAAAAGGAATAACACACTCATATTCATGCCGACGTACATACATCATCTGACACTCTCAAGATGCTGCGGGCAAAGTACAATAAAAGGTTCCAAAACCAATATTGAAATATTTTTGATAAGAGGTCCTTGTGAATTGTTCAAAAACAAATGTAGCCCTTTGTTTTATGAATAAAACTGGGTGGTTGCCAAGTCTCACCTAGTAGCATGTTCTTGTGGTTCTCTAACCCCTCAGCATTCACCCACCACCGCTGTAAGTCTTTGATAGACACAAACTGATTGCTACAAAACACAATCTACTTGCCTCGTGTGTCGGCTTTTTCATTTGCAGGCTGCTATGATATTTCTGGTTAGGTGTGCCTAACCCACTTCGAAATCTGTGCAAATGAGTTTACCAACACCCCATCGGCAACAAATAAAACATGCATAGAGGTGGCAGAGTCCTGACTGCGGCAGAAGGGGCTGCTCTCGCTTTTGACTACAATATTTAGGTATATGTACAACATTGAAAAGTGATTTAATATCGTAAGGATAATAATTTATTTTCGAAGGCAAAGTACACACACACTTACTATATACAAGTGTGTAATCGAAAAGTAGGTACATGTAGCCGGGGGCCTATTGAATTAATGTGTGCAGAAACTAAAAGAGGCTGCTTTATAAAGGTGGTGGACATTTTGGGCTGAGGAGGCTTAAGAGGCACAGGCAAATGAGCAGCTTGCTTTGCTTTTTTGAACATGTTTCTCGGTGCGGGTGGTGTGACACAATGCAAGGAACAACAGCAGAAAAGTCCTTAAAGTACCATTAAAAATCAATTTGCTACAGTAGAGGTGTGGTGGAGAAGAGTAGAGAGATTAGTAATTGTGTTGTTGATCGGATGGCATGATAAAGGTTGTACGGCCAGAAAATTGAATACACAAGTTTCCAATGATTCAAACTTTGTTGTTTGGGTTGTTTTTTTTAGCTTTGTTCATTATTTGGGTAATCAAGTGTAGATTAATTAGCTAACTTGCTGTCTTGCCGCTGTTGATAATGCTGAATCCGATTTGTTCACTGTCACGGTTTACTTTCAGATTCCTCGAATAGAAGAGAAAATCGATTTACATACAAAAGGGCGATGTAGCCGTAGTACGTGTTGTTAATTAGATCAACGACGGGAGCTTAAACGGTGTGGCACGTGTCACGCCTGCCACACAACCATTTTTTCCGGTGATTGTGCGGGAAATGGCGCGTAACCCACCCACAGACGCTGGTGTGCTTCAAATGATCGAATAATGTTTGCCTTTTTGTTTTTGTTTGTGGGTACACTGCTCCTACTCTTTACACTTCGGTTACACTAAGCGTTTTTATGAACCTCACAACTATGCTGGAATCAAGGTTCCAAATGTGTGCAGGTTTTTGTGATTCACTGCCCACATGGATAGATTTTCTCTAGTTACTTGGCCGCCTCTTAATAGCTGCTCCATTGTGTCGACCGGAATCATTGTAATTTCCTAACTTTCTTATCGATCCTTGGAGGAGCTTAACCAAACTGATTTCCAACTTTGGGTTGACCAAGTTCCACACTTCCGCTCGAAGTTTTGACCAGAAGGTGCGAACCTTTATCCAATTAAACGTTGAGGATTGACTTGAAGACACTCTAGCTGGAGTTTTTAGCAGATCCATTCGCTTTTGCTTTCCGAACACGTTTAGCACTAGTCTGAGAAGATCTCAGTTTATTCACTTGCAATGTTAAGTTTATTGGGCTTTAAAAAAGCTCTTAATTGACTTCAATTTTATTTAAAAAAATCATCGACGGTAACATTGCCTAGAAAAATCGATTGAATCCTGAGAGTGTGACTAGTGGTATGGTTTTTCGAGTGTCCGCATTTCTGCCTTTTTTTTGTCTTTTAAGGCAGAATGAAGCTTTAGTGAATCATGCAAATAGCATGATTGTGTAGCCAAAAGTGAGGGTTTTCCATAAAGGTTCTAGCAAAATGGAGCAACTTGTTACACAAGCCGTCCAAAAATTTGAATCTTAGTTTATTAACCTAGTCACTATTTAAATGCGTGGGTCTTATGTCTGTTTGGTGTGAGAACTCGATTTATTTATTAACCAATCTTTCAAAGCTCGTGACATTTTTGTTATTTTTGTTGGTTCGTGGACTATTTAATAAAACTAATGTCCTTTTTTCGATTCTGATATCTCTTCTGACATCTCTTAAGAATTTGATACAATGTGGGCGTACAAATTTGACGATTGAGCAACAGCTACAGTTTTTTTTTTCGACAGCGTTGTAGAGGATGCTCGAAAACTATCTAGAAAATACAATCTGCCGAATCTATCCAAAAAATTCTTCGATCTATTGTCAAAGCATCATTTTAAACTCGGAAGAAAGATATTTATAGAGTATTGGACGTTGGAAGATACACGAAACAGACGGATTCTTAGCTTATGAACATTATTATCTAAAATTTTGACAAGGCAAACCTCGTGCGCAGCTTTCAAAGAAAGTTACAAATAACCACATCTTAATGTCGATGTATACAGGTGACTTCACCGGAAGTAGTCGTGTATAAACACGAGTTTATTTTGGCCAATACTTTACCATAAAAATAAGTTGTAGTACCAGATTTATGGTAGGTGTTTTTTATGAGTAAGAGCGTTCGTCCACTGCAGACTTTCTTTCCGCCGATATTTTCGTTGGACTGTTTATCAGAATGAAGATATGTATATGAAAGTGCGCACTTTACGTCGATTCGTTCATCATAGTGTTTCGGGAAAAAACAACAAAAAACGAAGTCGAATCTTTTCTAAAAAAAGTTGTCTGATTTTCTCAAATTTGTTTGACAAGGCATTATAAATGTCTAATGGATGGCGTCCACATTTACCAAACATCAATTCCCATTAGAATTTCAACCATGACAGACGACATTCTGATTGTAGCTTTTGTCACTGATAAAATTTTGGTAGACCAAGAAATGGCAAAATAATAAGGGGAGCCGAAATTGGATTAAAGTGGTTGAAGAAGCGTTTTCTTTAAATTTACTAGATGAATTAAAGTTGACTTATCCAGGATAAATGCAGAAACGTTTTAAGTCTTTTTGATCGTGCATTCGGCTTTATTTCTTTAAATATTGCATTTTTGCATTTGTTTTGTTTTGTTCTTATTCGGCTCTTATATAATTCATGTTTCGGAAATTCATTTCAAAAATTGTTATTAATAATCACAGCCATTAATATGATCTACAGTGTTCCACAAAAGTCATGGTACAACACGCTTTTGAAGAAAAACAACGTAAAATATTCCGCAAAAAGACAAAACTCCAAAATGTTTCAATTTATTTTAACACATATATTTTCGCTGGTAATTTTCATAACAAGAAAAGAAACAACTATTTCAATAAGAAAATTAAAAAAAAAAATAATTTAAGGTATAAACACATATTTTCGTCCGGTATTACACATCAACTCATGAGCCAAGACTCACAAAAGTGAAAGAAAGAAGGCAGATTAAAAAGGACGAGATAGAAGACAAGAAATTTCGAAAATTTTAGAAATTTTATTGACTCATTTTTACGTTTTTCTTTCGCATTTTACGTTGTTTTTCGCATTTTCTTCATTTCTATTCGTGAGTACAAGTGAACTCATAAAACAAAATACGAAATGAAACAGTACCTGTCAAATAAGAGTCACGAAAAATAGTCAACATGTAATAGCACAAGCCTCACCAAATGAGTTTTTAAAAGAGAATGACCAAGAGATGCAGACTCAAAAGAGCCGATGTGTAATACTGGACTTCTTTCATAAAAGTCATCGTACACTTGATAACTCCTGTACATTTTTCAACAAAGGTATATTTTTTGTTTCGCATTTTAATGAAAGTAAATCCTGCAGTTCGTGTAAGGTTATTGTTTGATTAAGATCTGTAAAGTTTTGGGTTAAATTTTTAATGAAAAAGAGTCTACGAAATTGGAGGAAAGGAGCTTACTGTGTTATTGATCTTGGTCAAAATCAAAACGTGGAAAATAAGCCACGTAATGGGCGTCAAACAAAACTCACTTCCAGAGATAGGACAAATATCAAGCACGTTCTAGCCCAAGTACCATTCATAAGTGCGAGCAAAAAAAGTGGAGAACTTGAAAAATATTGTGACAAAAAAGTTCATCCTGAAAATGTACGACGAGCCATCGTTCAAGCCGATTTTAAGTCTCGAGTCCTAGAAGGAAGCCGTTTATCAGGAAAAAGAGGATTGCATTCGCCAAAAATTATGTAAATGAGACTCCTGACATCTGGCGGAAAGTTATTTTTCCAGATGAGTCGAAGTATAACGCGTTTGGCTCAGATTCGAGTGAAAGTTTAGCGAAAGAGAGGGGATGCTTTTAATCCGAAAAAAACACGATGAAGACCGTAAAACATGGTGATGGAGAAGTTATGGTATGGGGCTGTATGGTTTCATCTGTGGTGGGAAATCTAGTCTTAACCACGAAGTTTATCTCATTGTTTTTAAAGAGAATTTGAAAGAAAGTACGAAGAAACTGGGTTCTCCGATGGATAATATTTTCAGCAAGACAACGACCCAAAGCATACAGTCCCAAAAAGTGCGTGTGTGGCTTATTTACAATACTCCTCACTTATTAGCCAGCATACCCCAAGGCCCGGCCTTGAACCCAATTGAGCATTTGTGGAATATTTTTGAAAAAAAGGTAAGAGCGAATAAACCTCAATTAAAAGAAGATTTAGTCAAAGAATGGGCCAATATTTTTCACACTTTCACAGAAAAATTGGTTACTTCAATGCAAATTTTGGTGTGTCTAGGATTGACAACGTTATCCTGGGCTTACTGAGGAATCATTTTGCGTGATCGGCAGCGGTAATTGAGAACGAATTCAAATCGGGATTTTTTTTATCCTAACCCGAGATATTTTAAAAAACTTAGTCGAAAAGGACACATATTACCTCAGGCATTTTGGTATTTAGACGCACATGACTGCTTGTCGGACTCGAGCAATATTCTCGTTATATACCATGCTGCTAGAATAACAGACAAAAGAGTCCTATAGAGCTCCTGACTGGAATTACTGTATAAGCTTATTTGCAAAGCGTATTTGCAGAATTGCATTTAACATCTCCAAACTAATTTCGTTCCTAAGTTTGCTTTTGACTAGGTTTACTTGACTAAAAACCCTTTTAATATCGCCATTAGAATGTGGCAAACAAAGCAGTTTCAAGGCTAGTTCGTAAATAATTCCATAAGGATTTTAGTAGGTTTCAGCGTTAAAAAACAGAGTTAATGAAGCACTAAAAGAACGCCCGAGCACTAAAATGACATTTTGGCCACTGAAATAATTTTTTGAGCACTGAAATTAACGCTGAAAGCACTGAATTGGCAACGCTGAGCACGACTCGTTCTGAAGTGGACACGAAATTCTACCAGCGAGTGCGCAGGAATTACTTCCTCAAAGTAGCTGGGATTTCTAGTTGGCCGTTCAAACAATCCAAACATTGCAGAATTTTGAAAAATAATCGATGGGCCCTGCAACTCATTTTCAACGAATAACGAAACTTGACCTACTGATGTTAAAATAAGTTGACTGTCTTGGCACATGTGCACACAATTCAACTCACATAAAAGTTCTTCTTCCGTGTCACTCATTTTAATCGTTTAATTCAAAACACACAACTAAAACTTATTAATTACTAGTACAAGTAATTGAAAGTAAATCTCCAAAAATAATTTGTTTGACATATGAAGCTGTTAAATGCATTTGCAGTCAGTTTTCTCGTTCAATATTCTAGGTTTTGATTGAATTTTTAGGATTCCATAGAATTCTGAACGCGGCCATTATCATTCCATTAAAATAATGAGCAAATAAATAGAAACCAATTGAAATAAAAAAAAATGTTGTCTTATTGCGGAATTTTTCAAGCTTTATGCCTTTAAAATGTATGCTGTACCATGACTTTTGTGGATTACTGTTAGTATCCAAATTAAATTTTAAAGGTGTCGCGTTGATTGTTAAAAGAGGTTCTTCAAACTTTTGCAGTCCTCTTTTTTAGGGCGAAACCCTTACTATTATTATCTCTCAAAGTTTAAAAAAAATACTATTAAAATTTCTTGCTTTAAATTTTCCTTGGACAAGCAGACAGACTCAAAATATTTTTGTTATGATTTTCGCTAATTATGAAACAACAGAATTGTATGAGATCATTTAAAAAACGAGAGTCCTTTCTAGAATCTAAAATTATTTTGACATTTGGCATTTGCTTTCAAGGCCTTCTTTTCATGTTTAAATGTAGAGTGATTTACTGTGACATTCCCATAAATGTGACCTCATTGTTGTTAATCACGTTCAACAAATTCACACATCAAATTCGAAAAAGGAGTACATGTATGCTTGTACATATTTACTACACAAACCTTATAAGTCATTACTATAATAGCTTTGAATTTCCATCTTATTCAATGTCGCGTAGGTGCTCGTTATTTCATTGAAAATATTCGTGGCTTGACTCGATCATGTGTCAAAGGCTCTGTCGTGACAAAGGCAACATACCATTGTACAAAGAATTCAAGTGTCACACCATGTTTAGGCGGCGTTGTCCTCCCCACGAGCACCTACACAGTTGCTTCGCAAGACATCATCTTGATGTTGACTCTCTACACTAAATAATTTACATGGTTCGGCACACCAGAATAAATACACCCCCAGGACGAACATACGTATAGGCCTCAAACACATATTTACATGCTTGTAGGTTTTCGAGTAATTTCCCTATCTGAAGGTCAGGGGTTAAAAACCGAGAACAAGGAGTTTCGTACAAGGACTCGTGGACAGGGCCAGATTATTTATCTTGACGCAATTGTGCGTACATTCGAGGAGGTGGCGTCAAATTAGAACAGTTCGATAAGGACGAACAGATTAAAGCCTTCTGTACATTTTTGGATGAGGAGAGCTTGTAGTGCGGTTTCTGCACATTGAAAGTCAGCAGCAGTTCAGGACACGCATGACGAATTCCGTTCGTCCTTTTGCACGGGTGGAAAATTTGATTGCATTCGATGCATCATCATCGTTGTTCAAACTACATGCCAGTGTTGTGACGCCACGATGTGTATGCATTCCGGTGCACACGTCCAGTCCGAGTCCGGTGTGGTTCCTTTCCATGATCTAGCTGTGTTTATTGTTTGATTTGTCAGTGGGATATTAACCATTCGGTTGGGTTACGTATTCGCTTGCCCCGGCTGACTGAATCGCAATTAATTTATGAATAGGAAATTATTTTTCGTATCCCATACAAACTTTCAGTGTTTTCGAAGCA
This sequence comes from Orthonevra nobilis, assembly GCA_963555765.1. Taxonomy (NCBI): domain Eukaryota; kingdom Metazoa; phylum Arthropoda; class Insecta; order Diptera; family Syrphidae; genus Orthonevra; species Orthonevra nobilis. The sequence continues at coordinate 111,174,230 of OY743225.1, forward strand.
AATAAGTGAAACTCGAAAGCTCGTTTACGATATTTGCTTGCAAGGTTTGAGGTCAATGGCGCGCACGTACCATTGAGTTTGTTAACTTTACATGTGTTTAGTAGTAAGCTTGGCTTCGAATTCGAATTGGAATTAATTTGTTAGAACAAAATATTTAACTATTTGAATGGAGTTGCAAATAGATATTTGGTAAATGTAATGCAAACAGGCATTGCGGTATTGTCCATTTTCTATTTGATAGCATTTAACAAAAATACTTATATGCCAGTAAAATTAAACCCAAACAATTATTTTAGCGTGAATTGAAATACGAGTAGTCAATATTTGTATATGGAAATGAAATCAGATGAAAAAAGTTAACACAAATCCTTGACTCGGCAAGCTTTTTTTTAAGGTGTTTAAATTTTTAGTTCAAAATAATTCAAGTCATCACCTCCAATTTTACTCTGAGTCGGCGAATCAGGTTCTCGCTAACTTAGGCTGCCCAAAAAGGATCTCGGGTACTGTCGATCTGTTTCCGATATTACTGAATAATGATTGATTCCTTTATCAGTGGTGACCCCTTTCTTGTTTACGTTCGTTTGATGTTTCTTTTATTGGAAGAGGAGTTTTAGTATTCTTCCATTTCTGGAATTCAGTGTTATAACCAAGTTGAGAAATTTATTCCATACTTTTTTTTCTGGCATGCAGTGGAGACATGCCTTTCTTATTTTTTCCAATTTGCAAAACTATACTATAAGTTATGGTAAATCATTCATATCAGGTTGGTTGACCGTGGAAGCCATCGGACCTTCTTCAATTGCCTTGGTAGAGAGCAAGCCGGAACTAGTAGCGCCTTAATGTTTAGCAATGGCTTTAAACTAAAGCAGATACACAAAATAAAACAAAACACAAAAGGCTAAGGGAAGATGCCTTGACATATAAGAGATAGACTGCTGGACCAGAAAAAGCGGTGAAGAAAAGCGGTGATGGACTTCAGAAAATTGATTCAGAAGTATGATTAGTTCAGGACTTGAACAACGGCTTTAAAAGGATTTGTCGGTCCAATAGTGTACCCTGTTGTGAGACGTCTGTGAAAAACCTTCAGCTAGATAGAACTTGAATGACCAACTTTTCCGTAGCTGTTTTGATGACTTCATATTGGCATTTACACGATTTAGCCTGTGTTAAAATAGAGAGCGCAAAATCAGCGCTGGAATCCGATGCACCAGCATTAATCAAGTCCTGAGAATGAGAAGTTTATAGAGCGCGAACTTTGCTTCTTCTACTTCTTTCACAGCACTGATCAAAATCTTTTGAAGGTTTTCCACGTTTTCGCAACTGGGATTCACGATCTATGATTCATTCAATAAATTCGACCTTCATTTTTAAATAAATCCCTATTAGAATTAAAACTTTTTTACTTTTTTTATAGTGAAGCAAAAGACGCTTTCTTATTTAACCACAAATTTAGTTTTTAGTTTTAGTTTTAGTTTATTTCCATTTCAAAGTTAAAATATTCGAACAATAAATTAATTCATATTTCAAACAATTAAACATTTGCATAATCCACTTTAGATGGTGAGTTTAATACATAACTAGGTACATTTTTAGAAGACATTTTTAACCATGAATTCCGTCATAAAATATATTTATTGAAATGGTGTATTTTATACACTTGGTGATAAAAAATATCAGTGTAAAGTGCATTATTTATTAAAGAAGGAGTTAAAGAAAAATTTATTGTTGAAGCAGATACGCAGTGAAAGGTAAGAGATAGATGAATGACGAAGTGAAACACGAAGAAGCAAAGAATGGAAAAATTAAAAAATTTAAAAATATGGACCGGTTTATCTTATTAAGTTGTAACATGCATTAGATTTTCTAAGTCCGTTCTTGTCAGTAGCCAGGTTCTGCAGCTTTTAAGAAATCTGGATTTACATTGGACACGACTGCATATATCTGGAGGTAATCTGTTCAGACTCTTGCCGTAATACGTAGGTATAGGTATCTCCTCTTCTAGAATTAGAATAACCTCCACGCAGATAGAAAAGTCTTAAAACTTTATACACAAATAAATGTCTGAGTGGCAATATATTGAGAATTTGAAATAGAGGAAAGGATGGTTGCCCTCTAGATTTGAACATCATAATACGAACTACCTTCTTCTGAGCTGTGATAAGGGCTTGAAGATTACTCACATAAGCATTGCCCCAGCACGAAATTCCATACTCTAGGCGAGAGCTCACCAGCGCATAGTATACAGTGTTAAATAAGTTGGACGCAACTAATTTACGTAAGTGGCAATATAAACAGATTTCTTGATAGTAGTAATGTGTGCTTTCCAGTTTAATCTACTATCGAGGGTAACACCTAAGTACTTGAATTCTGGGACAGGTTCTAGTTTAATGCAATCATTTGAACAACTTAAGTTTTTACACTTTGAATCATGGAGACGAATTCCATCCATAGGTCGCTGTTTTGTAAGGGAAAAGAACATAACTTTAGATTTGCTGCTTAGCACCATTTGGTGGTAGACGAACCAATTTTTTAACATGGACAAGTCTGTTAGCATTTCTGATTTAACAGAGTTCGCAGATCGAGCAACATAAGACAGAACCAGATCATCAGCAAATGCCCGGATTCTCCCCTTCAGCGACAACTATAAAAACTATAAAACTAAGTAAATCACTCGACTCAAAAATTTACTTCTCGTACAATTGTAATTAATGAGTTGTTAGATAGAGGTCAGTAATTGCACTTTTTTAAACATTGGAAGAAAAAATCATTTGTTTTCCAACGCTCTGTACGAGGTTTTTTTTTTTCAGATTTTGCTTTATCCTAAAAGCGGGTTTTGAAAGGGATTTTGGGAGGTCGTACAAACCTTATATTTACAAAAAATTCCTTACAGTTTAATGTCTCTCTACAACTTTGGTATATTTTTCTCCCTCACCAATAAATTGATGGTTGGCCCAATGCATAATATATGGCGTCATCAAGCTGCAATCATTTGTCTCTTATCGCGAATCATTGACGGTATAGTATGCATGAGGTTGGAACCATATCAAATAGTGTTTTTTTCGGAAGATAAAAGGTTCCCGAAGCCTTGTGAGAATTGTGCTCACCATCATGCTAGAAATCAACCTAATTCGTAGAAATAATTTGACGGCAAAAAAAAGGTTCAACTCCCAGTTGATTTTTTATTTATTCCCGAGCTCACTTCGAATGTAATTGTAAAATTTGCTTCAATTGCTGCACCAGTAAGATCTTATAAAAGTGTAGGACAAAACCTCTCAAAATCTTCCACGCTAAGGACACGCAAAGGCGAAGCTGCTGATGATAGATAAATGTTGGTTCTCGATCAAAATCATCCCGACAAAGGTGATGGCTTCTTCTCTGCACAGTACGAGCTTGTATTGGACAAATTTATGCATAAAAGTAGACAAAAACCGAACCGATATTATTGTGTTTGATATTTTTTACGCAGATTTTGTACCCAATTTTCAAACGTTTCTTCGTCAAATTATCTACACTGGCAAGGGTCATTTCAAGCCTTAAGGGGTATGGTTACGTTTAAAATTATCACTATTTGAGAGAGCACGGTCCTCGCGGGATTTTCGATAGCCAATTACATTATCTTCATAGAGACTGTATGGTGTGATGAGAACATCATTTTTCGACAATCGTCGTAGAGAAGCAGCAGCACAATACAACATATCCCACAGAGCTTGACTGGCGTGTGTTAAGTTAGGACAATATTTGGCGTTTTTATTTTAAAATAAGTTCCATACCTACACTTGTTATTCCGAATACTCCGTCATCGCTCTACTGTCAGTGATATGTCTCCGCAGCAGAACCAATGAGAGGACGGCCACATAATTGGACAGTCTGCCTTCACATAGGCACATGGCGACCACTCGAAGACAAAAAGCAAGTTCAAGACATAATCTTGGATTGATGAAAGACATGAGCTTTGCCAACTACGCCAATGAAACTACAATCGAAAAAGATCAGTTATCGTTACATTGGGGAAGTTGAAGAAATTAGGGTGCGAGGTACGAGAAGTCCCCTAGAGCTACAAAAAAACATGCTGATCGGATTGTTGAACTATTTTGATGAGTAGCTATTTGGAACTCCTCATGTGATTTTAACCATGCAGAAAAGATAGAAGTGGTCCAAAGAGCACAAAGACTAGGAGGGCGAAGGTTCCAACAGACTATAACTGAGCAATGAATCCAAGTTCAAGTTACGTACATGGAAAGCTTTGTTCAATGCAGCGCTGTACAAAAACTGCTACAGGCTATGTTTTTCCTCCCGAAAACCATGGAAGCAGATGTGAATCGACAGTTTTGGTTGGCAGATTATTTAGGTAGCGAATTGCTCCTCACTAAGGCATCCGATTGGGCCCGCTGTGTTCCCCTACTTTATTTATAGGTTTGGTGTTCGGGGCTTATAGTGAAAGGGTGTATTAAGATGACTATGGAGCGGCATGATTTGTGTGGTCGGGAGAACTTTTAGTCCTTTTTGCGTAGTCCATGATTTCTGCTCGTATCAGTGCTCATCCCATCATTTTGTTGCGAAGTCTCATTGTTGCTGGCTAGTAGCAGAGGAAGTGCTCCAAGTCTTCCAGTTCTTGCATATTGTGGTTTCATATAATCCGAGTCTCGATAAGTGGAGATTTAGGTTAATGTGCCCTGTTACAAGTCTCACCATTTACCTTGCGTTTTTCTTACAAGAGCTCAGAGCTCGTTTCGTTGTACTGCTTTTCGGTTAAGCTATTATCGATGTTGTTAGGTTTTGCCAATCGTTTCTGAATTCCTGGTTTGCCAAATTATTAATAGCTTATTTGATGGCTGTCAGGAAGACCTCGTGATGAGCTGCTTATTTTCTAGCTAGTTCGTCAACTAGTTCGTTTCACGTTACTTCATACTTGCTGACTGACATTGTTAAGTGCTGCTAGTTTCCTTAGCTTGTCTTTACACTCTCTAGCCATTATCGATGCTAATAAGGAGTTTGTGAAAGATTTAATTCCCGAATGACCGTCTGAGCAGATAAGTAGTTGCTTCCCTCTTAGGTAAAGATCTATGAGCATTTTGCGCTCCAGTTAGTAAAGCGAAAACTTCTGCTTGGAAGACTGTAACCTGCCCCAATTCTGACGATATGTGTGAGCCATCAGTGTACTTATATGATGATTCCAGCGGAATTTCGTGTCGTATTTTTGTTCGTCCAATCTTCTCAGATGGTCAGTGTGGATGCAGTTGCCAGATCAAACATTCGGAAGCTGTTTTTCGAGCAGTTTGATTGAAGAATCCATGATCAGTGTGATTTTTGGATCCAAAAAACTGATAACAAGAATGCCCGTAAATTTAAACACCTTATTATCTGCACTTTCCGGCGTCCTCACTCCTTTGGCCTGAAGGATATCACTTATACACTGCAATGATTATGTTTTTTTTGCAATTTTAAAAAAGTTTTTTTTTCTCACGAAATCATATCCCACAGTGTTTCAATTAAGTAACCCCTTAGAGGATTGCACAGCAAAAAACAAAGTAATAAAAAAGCAGAAACATAAAACAATAAAGTGTCAAACACCTGCAGTGTGATAGAACCTTGTTTTATTCAAATTAAACGTCATAACTCAGCACGCTCAACACCTTCTTGCGTCTTATATTGGATATCCTTTTGTGCCCTTAAGCACATCCTTTGCATAGTTTTTGCTGATCCCTGCCTCTATGGACATAACACCGAGAGAGAGGAAACAAGCTTACGAAAAACATGAATCATAAATTTCCTTCAACCTGCCCCCCCATAACGAACACACACGAAAGGGTCCTTTCATCAGGACTGGATTTTCATTTTGGCCATCATTTTAAAGAGGCATTCCTATTCCAAATACGACAACGAATACGAATCCTAGTAATCCGTTTGTGGCCTTGTTATTTGCCTTTTCCGCGTGAATTTTCCATCGGTAATAATATGCATTTAGACAAGGCGGGAGCGATTGCACACCGTTTCAATTCCCTAAGGAAGGAAACGTCACAAAAACGCCCCTCGTTATGGCTCCGAAATGGGTATGGAGCTTTGTTGTGTTTCTTTGTTGTCATCAAGAAAGTGACCAACACTATAATTTCATCTATGACAGAACTGAAAGGACATAACGTTAACGTCGCTGTCGCTATACTCGCTTGGTTGTTGTTGTTGTTAAGGGACTTTGCCCATTCCTTTTATTGCAAATTGAGGGCAAACAAGCAAACGGTGAGACATGATGTTTGTTTCTTATTTGTCGTTTGTCGTCCTCGTCATTGTTGTTGTCGTTATTTCAGCAGAGAGCTTGTTATGCGGTCTTTTGAGGTGACTACATTATTTTTTTTTCGTTTTGCTCTCTATGAATGGAATATCCTTTCGTCCTGGGGAGAGATGTTTTTCCTGATTATTTGTATGCAAATTTAGGAGAAATTTATGCAGATTTCTTATCAAGAAAATCATTTACTGGAACGAGACTAAGATGAAATAGACCGGTGGGGGTGGGACGTGGGGATGATGATTAATGAATGGCGGATAAGTTACCCAGGGAGTACTATTTTGTACTCGCTTGTTATTGAGATTTCGTTTAAGCGTCCCCTTCTCGGTGTTCTGAGGTATAGTGCCTTCAATTCTTTTTGGCACTTTGACGTTTGTGGAGTGTTTTATGCCAAGTGATTGCAGATTTATGGTTAGAAATTGAAAAAACAAACAGACAGGCAGTACAAAATTTTCATCATAAAGTTTTACATAAAAATTTGTACGAAAGCGTTTTTAAAAAATCATTTAAATGCTCACAGGAAATGCATTCAAAAAGTAGTTAAAAAGGACCGCAGCTTATGCTGAATCGCCGACCAATTGAGAATCATCTTGAACTGCGGTCCATTACGAATGATCGACTAGACGAAATGAGCAAATGGTCTGGCGATGCAAAGTTCGAAGCAGAAAATGGGAAAGGTAGGTACCGACCCTTTTCGAAACGAACTCGTCGCAAAGTTAAAAGTGGAAGTATGTTCACGGGTCAGAAAGATCAGATATTTACTGCAGCACCACATTTTTTAAGACAGAATGACACTCTCAGGTTGTATGACTGCAAAACATGAGCTTTAATACCATGTGCACACAAATAGTGAATCTATTGAGCAACCACTCATGACCTAAGAGATAAGAATCATGAGCTGAATGGAGCTGATATCTCCCCTTTTTTCAAAAATACAGAGGGTACCTATTCTGGCCCAACCAATATTCGTTTTTGAGAGAAGTTGAGCGCCTTCCGGACTTTTTAACTATTTTGCCACGTAAAAAGTGTCCCTTTGGAAGAATAGTTGGGGGAGAGAATGATAACTTGGGCGCCAAAAATTGATAACGATTTCTTGTAGAGGGGCCAAAAACAAGTATTTTTTACTATGGAAGGGTGTGGTGAAAAAAATGGATCTAAACTTGTTTTTCTAATTTTTTTTATCAAAATTTTGAGTTTGCATGTGAATTTTTCAAAAAATATTAAATTTAAGTTAAGCACAGGATTAAAGAACATGTTTCTGGCTTTCAAAGCCGGTATAGTACTTTATTGGAAGTGTTGCCGTTGATGTTGTTTTTATTTTTTTTTTCATTTTAAGTCATTTTTTTTTAAATTGTCCCTACCTCCTAAACAGTGCGAGATAGACCCCCCCCTCCCGTAGTAAAAAATGCTTGTTTTTGGCCCAAGTTATCGTACTCGTGCCAATAGTTGAGGCAAGTGGTCATTTTAAGGCCATTTACAAAACTATTATCAAAAGAAAAAAAAAAACTGACCTAATTATTTATCTTTCTTTGAGAGCTTAATTAAGGATGATTCTGCCCTAATTTTTGTCACACTTTATAGATAGAATATTTAAAATTGTTAACCGAAAAAGACAATGTCTTCAACTTCTCTTTAATTTTGAGTTTACTTCTCCATCATGAGGTCATTGCACGCTTGTATTCAACCTCAGGGCAGACTTTGTTTTCAACTTTGAATACAATTTTTTTTTAAAATTTTCTTTTGTATCTGATTTTGCTTTGCTCGTACATAAGGTTTAAATTATTAAAATTGGAGCCATGATATTGTCAAGAAGTAGGAAAAAAAAGCCAACAAGTGCGAATCGAATACACACACGAAGGGTTCCGTACCACCGTGCAGAGCCTGTTTCATGGCGTAAAATTTATGTTGCAATTTTTCTAAAATAAGAAATGTGAACCTATAATGATTCTTAAGATACAACCCTGTAAGAAATGGACGAAAGGCGTACAATCAGGCCTTTCTTTTGGAGTCCTGTTGGCACCTTTGGGGTACCAAACCCCAAAAACGAAGTCAAAAAAATCAATTCGAGTGATCTTGCAAACCAATGCAAGTAACGCATTCTACAACATGCCAATTGTCGTTCGAGTTGTGTTGGCGTAACAACTTGGTTATAATATTTTTGTTTCGTCCACCCGTTGTGGTTCAAGATCACGTTAGGGTAATTAAGACGCCTTTAATGGACTTCTGGCAGTAGTTGATGGACTGTCTGAACTTCAAATCATCCAGCAAATGCTCAGCAGAGACAAACGTGCAATGACCAATTTCATGGCATACCGCAAACGTCTTTTCCGCGACATCTGCAGCCATATCCACAACAAAAGATCATAACAAACTTTCCAATCAAAGGCATATAAAATATTACTTCGGTGTTTCTATTCGTAGCTTGGACAAAGTTTGTAGGAGCTGTTATATATACTTCGAAAGTCATCAATAGGCAAACAGAACAGTTTTCAAAAACATACTTTAGCCGATTGACTGGCGGGAACTTCACGATCACTACAAAGATTTATGCTCCTATTGATGGAATGTGAAAGGACACAACGGAAAATCAAAGTAATGGATCGTTTTAACAACAATTCAATCAATATAAAGATAAGCTATTGCCTTCATACTCTTCCCACACAATGCATACTAATGAATCATGTGGAAGTTGAAGTCCAAAAGACTACCAAAATCTAAATCAGAATTTTGGGCTCCCTTCTCAAAGACAATCGCTTAAGCGAACTTAATTGAAGGATTTGACCGGAGGCTTTGGACCAACAAAAGATGCCGCAGAACTTTTTGTTTCGAGATTACAAATTTGGCTGGTACCTCAATGGAGAGAATTTTTTTCGACATTTTTCGCCGATCATGCAGATTTCGTTCCATGTGAGTATGCTAGCCAAAGAATACGATGTTTAAAACAGAAGACGAAGTTTAAAGGTAGTTCTCCTTATAAGCAGCAAATTGGCTATACAGAATATCCATATTTTTTACGTGAATAGGTTGCTTCCTAACTGTAAGAATTAATTTGGAACCGAGAAGTAAAAATAAAGTTCGATAGAACGAAGTCTCACCACGAATAAGGAGCTAGCCTTTTGCAATTTAGGAAGACTTTATACGTAACAGGTGATGAATTCAAGTTAATTCAAACAATGTTGAAAGAAACTAAAAGACGTTTCTTTGGAATCAAAATAGTCAAATAATGAACACATAAAAAAGTAGAGAAGTGAGAGTTGACTCTCTCATAGGTACCGCGCCTATGCAACACTGTTTCTTTAATTCTATCATAGATTTAATAAAGCATTGCCCACAAATATGCAAGATTAAGCCAGACATAGTAAAAGCTTGACATAAGTTTACTTATTATTCCAATTTGAACAAGAACTTCCCGATGGGAAATTAAAACGCGATTTAAAAGATAATTTGATGCAAACTTACTCTAGAAATGTGTGAATCTATGATTCTGCTATTTTTTGGTAAGCTCCTGCAAAGAATTCATCTCAAACTCCGTGAAAATTCATTCGGAATTCGTTGATGAAGGTCAAATTAAAGTGGGTTTAGTGCGAACCTCATTATCCCACCCTAACCCAACTATGAACTTGTTTTGCTATCGCAACTAAAGATATTGATTATTATGGTAGTTTTTTGAAAATAAATAATGAAAGACAAGTTTATCATGTGATTCTGGATCGTTTTTGAGTCATAGTTATCAACGTAATCAAGGAATTCCTCAAAAGAAACGATTGAAAAATATTGAAAGCTAAGAAAACACGTATTTAAACATTGACTATCTTTTTTTGCTTAAAGACACAACGTCGTCGCATGTTTACATTTTTCTTCACTTTGCAACCCTCTGTTTTAAGTGATTGATTTAAATTCTGGGAAAATCATTACTCAAACACTCATCAAAATCACACTATATTCTTTTTTTCAAATTTATTTTGGAAAAAACGACATTCTAATTACTTTTTACGGATTGATAAAATTGTCGCAACGAAATCAAAACACGTATACATGGGAATGACTCTTTGTTTGGTTGGGTAGAAATATTTTCACATTCGCTCCACAAGTTGCAAAATGCTTTGTTTTATTTTTTTATTCGAATTCGAGCTTTTTTTGGATCGACGAAATGATTGCATACTTTTAAAAGTTGTTAAGTTACTCCATGAGACTAATTGTCTATTGCTAGGCGTTAAGTTGTTTTACGATTTCATGAAACACATTCTTTGTATGGTTCATTTTTATTATTTGTTGTTGTAGCGATACACCTTTTGTGAAAATTGCGAGTGTCTGTCAAAAAACAAAAAAAAAAAAACTCAAGTGTTTATCCTGTCACCAAAATTTACAACAGAACATTGGCTGTGATATCTTTTTTTCGAAAAACCATCTGAAATCTCTATCAACTTGAACATAATCCACTTAATCAATATGTCAAGTAAATAGGTAAGCCACAATATCCAGGCAAAATGTGTTTATTTCGCAGTTCATAAGTTAACTTCAACATATAAGTAACAACAAAACCAATGTGCATAGAAATTGCTTATTTATGAAGAGATAGCTCCAAAGAACAATCTAAAAAAATCTCATATATCATCACGCCCCATACTCACTTTGCAAACCATGATCCATCATTGCTCGTAAATCGATCGACAAAATTGTGCAACGAAATTGCCGATATATCATTCAGGCCATAGTAGTGTGTCAAATTATATTCCGGTATCCAATTGGGCTCCCCCAATGTATTCGCCAGCCCCAAGTCCAAATAGTATTGTGTATAATCCAGGACCTGCAAATAACCGAGAAATCCCATGAATCAATAAATTCATTAAATTAACTCATAAAGATGAGCGCCATCAGTTAAGGGGGCACAAAATGTCAAAAGCCAGATAAAAATATTAAAAAAAAAACGACAGTGCTGTAAAAATCCACTTAAAGGACAAATGATGGCGTCCATAAGGTTTGACAGTAAAAAAAAAATCAATAAATCAAAATAGACACACGCACATAAATGAAGTAAGAATAGTGACACTGACCTGCCCTGAATCCGTATCGAACTTGTACAGTCGCATTGCCGGATTATTGGATCCAACGCTCATTTTCCTTGGCGTAACAGATGGCGAAATCATCATCCATGACACTGGTTTTCCTGCAAAGAGACACACACACACATAGATAGTTTCATTGCTGCTTATGTGATAAAGTATATTCTATTCGAAAGGGCCAACTGAGAGCTGACATACCCGTAGATCCAGGACAATCACAGTACAGCCGTATTAATGTTTCGCACTAGAGACGATGGAACAATACTTTAGATCAAAACCACAACACCACCGGAGTCGACAGTCTCCATTAGTCTACGATTCGAGGAGAAGATAATAGCAAGACGAGAGCAAAAATGTCACCCACTGTGAGGACTGTCACTGTCATGAGCAGGGCAACGCAATGACCTGAAACTTTAGGTTCGATAACAAGCCAACCCCGAGCAACATTTAGTCAACCATCCGCATAATTTAGTCGAACCGATGTTTGTCCAGAAGCAGGACCAAGAACACTCTGCCCCATCCGAATGTTCTCCTCGTTCGTGATAAATTAATTAAATATTCCTTGGCCGTAAATCGGATCCGGCTCGAGGGGAGGGAGTCTGTTATGATCACGTGGAAATTATATTAGGAAAATTGTGTCTTCTTTATTTTTTTATTTTTTTTCAGAATTTTAATTATTTCAGAGGAAACATCTGGAATCAAAATTCCACAGCAGGAAAATCATTCACCAACCATCGGAAGGTGCTGTAAGGACTTAACCCCATTATTCGAGCGTAAAAATACCACAGCGCAGTGATTTACAACAGATTTGGACGACGAAAAGTATTTCTCTCTCTTGTACGTGACAGATGACCCCTTGGCGTGGAATTCGAGAAAGCAAAACAGCCCCACAACAGCTGAGGAAGTGTTCGTGGGAGCACTTAACCTTTCTCTACATGCTGGGATTCAACTTTCTGCAGGAACACACCAAATGGGTTTGGTGCTTCCGGTGTCATACTTTTGTGAGTGAAGGGCCTTCTGTACCAGCTGCGGTTGCACGTATTGAATTCCTGCCACACCCACACCAATAGCCGTGGCTGTTTATTATGACACATTAATATAACATTTAAGGATCCATTGGTTGGGGGTTTTGAAAGTTTCCACCGAGAATGTGGGTACTGGTATCTCGCGGAAAGCGTCACAATCTTTTTAGGGATGAGGAAGATAATCACCAGTTATGGTGTGACTTTGAAAATATGAAGGAAAAAAAATCAGTGACAATAATATCACCTCATTTAGTGAAAGTCAGTGAACTGCAGGCTAGTGGCTTGCGAATTGATATGCGAAAATTATGGTCATGAGCTCGGATTGTAAGGCCAAGAGCTCCTCTATAAGTAAGACAGCTTGTTTATAGTATATAAACAGGAATTTATTTTTTTAAATAGAAGCTTTAAGAAAATTAAGGTGACACTTCAGGCGTGATTTGTTCGTTTTCAATGATTTCAGGCCGATAAGTTTTGTCAGAGTAGTAAACGAACCTTTGGTCTTACATGAAGTTGACCGTGCTAGTCAAACAACAAACAAACGATATGGGCCTGCTCCATTGCGATATCAACCGATGGGTCAAAACTGGAACAAAAAGTGGAAGTTTTTCTTTTCGAGCAGTCTGTGTCTAAAACTCTCCTTTCACGATTTACCATGAGCGTAAAGTGGCTGCTGTACAGAAGCATTTCTGCAAGGGAAATATTGATTTTCGCCGACAGCCAAGCTGCCATAGTATCTCTTCCAACAGACAAAATTGAAACCTTCTTAATAAACAGAGAACCAGAAAGCTACTAAGCTCCAGTCGCAAATCCTTAGGCGTTCTCATATCTGTTCTCATGGAACACAATCTAATTGACAGACATCCGGGAAGGCTGGACGTGCAGTCAAATGATTTCTGCAGAAACCGGTCACCGCGCAGATGGAAACCCTCTCCAAACCCACTTCCTCCCCAACATAGGTAGATACGCTGTGTGCCTTATGGGAGCCATTGTTACTTACTTACCTTACTTAACTTTAATCCGAACGACGCGCTACATTGCAAGAAGACTGAGTTTCAGCGAAGCAGAAAACCGAAAATGTGGCCAAAACCAATTTTTTGGCAATTTAACTGGCCGATACCGAAACCGACTCTCCTGTCAGTCACCACCGACAAGCAATTGCCCGGCTATGACGCGCATGGAGGGAAATGTGCAAATGCCCAAACAACGAAGATGAAGACTCCGTGGAAGGGGAAATTTTCGAACTCTTGGACGGTGCTTACGGAGTCGGGCCGATATTACAAATTTTATTTGGGGACTCTATTATAGGAAAAGAATACATCTTCGAATGAGTGACCAGAATAACAGCCTCAACGAAACAGTTTCCAACTCATAGAATTTGGGACAGCTAGCCATAGGATGAAAAGTAGCACAAAAGTTTCTCACAAGGAGGAGAACCTGGCTATCCCAGACGGTGGAAGTACACACCACATCAACGACATGCTGATTTACGCAAAATTCTTATCAAACATTCTGAATGTGCGATCGTTCAGAGGGGCTTATGTCCACTCTTTCAATCTTTTAATATCAGCTCGATGAAGAGTCTGACTGTCCAAAGCGGGAAAGGGTTCAACATTGAACGTCTCAGCAGACAGGGATAACTTGAAGCAGGGCTTCTAAGCGGAATGCTGTCAAATGAGGCATTGGCTGCAACAGACATTATCAATTTGTAGATGCAATGACGCTTCGTAATTAAGAAAACAGCTGAGATAACTCTAGGCTTCCAACCAGACCCCGAAAAGAAATGTGTATTCCAAGATGAATGCGCACAGAAAAAGAAGACGCATATGAAGACGCTGCATAGGAAAACATGAGCAACTAGGGACAGAGTTTCAGAAAAGATCACATACAGTCTACCAGTTCAAGGATATCAAAAAAAGGCTATAAGACATGTCGAAATTTTTCCTAATTTCGAAGGACATTTTCACACCGGTCCGAAGGAAGTTTTTGAATGCATTCAATCACCATATCTCGAAGGTGTGAAGAACACTCAATTCCATTCGATGAATAGTTCACCCACCAACTGTGGAAGAAACATCAAAGCTACGGATTCAGATAGAATTTTTTAGACCATGGAAATCTACCCGACGACTGGAATATTAGCTCAGTCCTTTGGTTCTTCACAAAATACGCGAGGATCTTTGTAGTTTGGATCAAGAACCACAAAATAGCTTCAGGCTTGCACCGAACTCCACCATGGACATTTGCTGTCGTATGATCTTTGAATTTTTGAACAAATTTTGCGCCGTAGCAAGTAGCAACCAATGTTCTGCCATCTTAGCTTTCACAGCGAGAGTTGATCCTCAAATAAATGCAGACAAACCAAATTCGTGTCGTCCACAAGAAATCGATCCGTCGAACAGCAGACGGGATAGAACTTTAAGGACTTTATCTCTTGCGGACAAATAATCACTTCACAAACGACACATTAGAGATCCGACGAATTCGCAGTCAATGCTTACTCGAAGGATAATGACTAAGCTCTTTATACGACTTATCGTGCCAGTTCTTCGATAAGAAGCCGAATGTTGGACGATAAGCCAGAAAACAGAAAAGAGTTAAGGGATATTCAACAGAAAAACGCTCCTGGGGATGTTGAGTGAAGAAAAAGGTTCAACTCTTTACTCTACGATCTATACAATGTCTTAATCAACGCGGTCACATTAAACGAACCAAAAACAAAGCTAAGTTAAGAGTGTCTTCGGATCCCATCAACCAGGTTAACTAAAAAGGGAAGGCCGGATTACCGGCTGTAGTAAGTATGGAATAATTATAGAAGCAGCATACGTGGAACAGTAAAGGACGAAAATCGGCATTAGGTCAAGCTTCAATGATCTAAAAATATCAGAAAGTCATAGTCTGTCTGCCTTCAAATATTCGCGGACTGATTTTTGCAGTGGTTCTTCTGCATATTCAGAATGGTAGATGAAGAACGTACACCCAAATAGATACGACATGTCTTTCGAGGTCTTTCCTTTCAAACTAAGGGTAAAAAATTGTATATCCATTGTCAGGTCTGACATCAAGACATTTATTTGACGTTACTGTTTTCAGAACACCATTGACTTCATAGTAAGCTGATTGATTACTGACACATTCATTTGTATCCTTAACAAGATCATTCTCATTCATGGAGGAATTTAATTTAAGAACTCTATCGCCTAAGGCACTGAAAACCTTGCCTTACGTCTGACTAAAAAACTTGAAAAATTATTATCGTCAAAGGACACCGCCACAACTGACGACGAGTTTCTGTTTCTCACCACAAATTTCCACACACATACATAGTTCCAGCTTGAACACATTTAACAAGCCGTAAAGAACATAATGTAGGTAACATTTTTAAGGTTACAAATGGGGTACCATGCCCCACAAATAACCCATCCAAAAAAATATACACACTCTTTATATACATAAATTCAAGAAAAAGAAAGGAAGAGAAGAAAAAAAAAAGCTGAACATACAAAGGACCTCCTGGGATATAAAGAAAACAAATCCACAATCATTAATCTTATAAAAGACACCTGCTTTTGTGTGTGCAACAATCCACTTTGGCCCATACTCTCTTCACGTGCTGTCACACACATCCATACAGGACCAACTTAAGAGGATGACAATAAATTAGCTTAAAAGCTGCAGATAATTCAATTTCTTCCTTCATCTTCGTTACGTGAACCCCGAATCGGAAAAAGCCAGCGAAACGTTTTACAAAAAAAAAAACACAAATAAAAAAATCGAATTCCACCCGAACTCAATTCGAGAAATGAAGATGTCCTTCTGCGTGCGTCCTGGCTGCGCTACGGGTACACACATACACAATGTCTGTCGATATATCCGTAAAATGCAAATGTATGCTTAATTCAAGGACACTTTACGCTTACCTTTATCATCGTAGATGATCCTAAACGAGTCCGAATGCAAATGACCGAAAAACTGACCCTGAATAATTGATGAATACTTGCGAATCAGTTCCAGATATCGCATGTTGTTGCTCTCCGTGAATGTTGTGTGTCCATTTTGTTGGCTGCCAACGTGCCTCTCGTCCGAGCCAGGTGGGATGTGACCCACAATATAGACCTGTATGGAATATACCAATTCAAATATTACGATACATGACATTCATAAAGAACCCAGACAAATAAATGGGAAATGAAGTAAAGGAGAGGAGGATGAGAACGGTGGAAGAACCAACACAATCAGATTCAATTATGGGGAATTGGAAGGATTCGATGAGTGGGCGGGATTGAATCGTCCGTCGACCATTCGAGGGGAGACATTAGGTTAACAGTATTGAATTTGCAAGGATATACAGAATGCCAAATTAAGGACACCACCACTTCGACTGGGCATGGAGAGATGCGTGAATAGTTACGGGAAACGTTGTTTTTTTGGCGCTACTCCTTGAGCGCAAATCTAGTGGTATCCTTGTGTGTATGGGAAGACGGAAGTATAACAAAGTTTTTCCTTCGGGATAATTAGATAAAGTAAACTGTTTTGGCAAAGCTTTTGATTTCATTTGGGAAATTTTCCGTTAAATGGAGTGAATTTCTTTGTATTGAATCACTGGGAATCTTGTTAAGTAAGCTTGCGAATGGGTGGGCTCTACACATGTACATACGTGTGTTTATCTATTGAGGATTTCGATAGGGTCGGGGACACACTTGGTAGTTTGGGAAGATTATATGAAAGGTAACAGACGCGTGTTCGAAATATAAGAAGGTATTCAAGTATTTATAAAGTGCGTGTGGCTCATGGTTTGGCACGTGCGTATGACTTGAGGTTTAGAATAGGAAGTAAGTTTTTTAATCAAATTATTAAGGTGGTCTTAAATTCCACCATATTTGTGCTGTTTTATTATCAAAAGGTTTCCCATTTTCAGAGGTTTCAGTGAGAGAAGATAAAAATGGGTGTCACATGCAAGAACAATTGTTTGGCAAATTTGTTTTTTTTTTCACAATTATCTTTAACCTTCTTGATAGCTAAAAATAATGTAAGTGCTGTTTTGGTTGCCATTTAAACCGTCTTTATCTACTTACTATTGCACAGGAGTAACGTACGTTATGCCATTGGTCTGGCCATGCAAACCATGGAAACTTCTAAAAAAAAATATTGGCCTACACTCATACCGGACGCAACTGGTGCAATCATCCTCGCCATTTGCGAAAATGACGCACACGCACACATAAATGGTGAAGCTAGGCAATGGCCCTCAAAGGAGCTGTTGTGCCACCAATTTGCTTTTTTTTTTGTTGTAGTAATTGAAGCTTATGGACCATTGTTTGCATTGTTTGTTTGGCTGGGAGAAAAGTAGTAAGAATATCAAACACGCTTAAATATCATACGAACCTTATAAATAATAACAGGCAGAAATCTGGGTCCAAGCCAGATCAGAAAAATTGAAGAAAACGAGTCAATAATGCATAAAATCCGACCAAATTACCAGGCGCCCAGAAAAGCTGGAAGAGTAGTAAGTATATCAACCTCGCTTAAATATCACACGCCCACGATAAATAACAACCAGAAATCTGGGTCAAAACCAGATCAGAAATGTTAAAGAAAACGAGTCAATATTACATAAAATCGGACCAAATCACCAGGCGCCCAGAAAAGCTCGAAGAGTAGTAAGTATATCAACCTAGCTTAAATATCACACGCCCACGATAAATAACAACCACAAATCTGGGTCAAAACCAGATCAGATAAGTTGATGAAAACGAGTCAATATTACATAAAATCGGACCAAATCACCAGGCGCCCAGAAAAGCTGGAAGAGTAGTAAGTATATCAACCTCGCTTAAATATAACACGCCCACGATAAATAACAACCAGAAATCTGGGTCAAAACCAGATCAGAAAAGTTAAAGAAAACGAGTCAATAATCCATAAAATCTGACCAAATCACCAGGCGTACAGAAACGCAGGAAGAGTAGTAAGTATATCAACCTCGCTTAAATATCACACGCCCACGATAAATAACAATCAGAAATCTGGGTCAAAACCAGATCAGAAAAGTTAAAGAAAACGAGTCAATAATGCATAAAATTCGACCAAATTACCAGGCGCCCAGAAAAGCTGGAAGAGTAGTAAGTATATCAACCTCGCTTAAATATCACACGATAAATAACAACCAGAAATCTGGGTCAAAACCAGATCAGAAAAGTTTAACAAAACGAGCCGATATTGCAGAAAATCTGACCGAATAGCCAGGCGACAAGGAAAGCGAGAAAAGTAGTAAGTATATATTATTTATCACACGTCTACGGTAAACAACAGGCAGAAATCAGAAAATTTAAACAAAAAGAGCCGATATTGCATAAAATTCGACCAAATCTGCCAAGCTATTTATTTACCCATTCCTCGCTTAAAGGGTTTGTAAACAAGTACAATCGCAATTTTTCGAGTGAGCTTAATCATCACTGAAGATTCTCTTATATCCTGAATAAGGCACTCTTCGGTGTAGTTTTCTTGTCGTAGACTTACTTGACCCATTTTACTTGATCGACAGATGGAGTCAGCTCTTCTATAAAGGGCAAGCGCTTCCAGCAAATGATTCGCAAATTTTTTAACACGCTGTGTAAAATACAGTCAAACCCTCTTTATTAAAATCCGGTTAGTAACAAAACCCGCATAAAAGAAAAATTGAATCTGCCCTAGTTACTAATTTCATACAAAATACTCCGCTTTATTGAAACCCGCTTCAGTTTTAAAATGGGAGAAAAAAATCCTTCAAAAATGCGTAAGTGAAATATATAAAAAAGAGAAAATATGGATCAGGCAGGCTTAGAATCTTTTTATTTATTTTTACACAGATGTCGGTATAACATTAATTTTTTTTGTTGATTTTGAATATCAACCGATTTGTTTCTACAAGTGCTCGATTTTTTTTTACTTTTATTAATAAATGCATTAATCTATTTGTTTGTGTATTTTTGCATGATATTCTAGGCTTGAAAATCTCGATTTGTTGAAATCAAAAGTAGGATTTTTCCTCATTTCATTTAAACGGGTTCGACTGAATAACCATCTCAGAGACAAGTGTTGATTTGAGACCCGTGAGATAGAAAATATCGTAAGCCAAACCCCCACGCAAAAGTATTGTTTATCTCTACTATGTCTGGCGTTTAAGAGACACTTCAGAATCCAGGATCTGCGAGGAGCTTCGTAGACCGGATGGTTTAGTTTTGAATGCCTTGCAGCTCACAAATTTCTCTTGATTTGAGCGGTGTAATTGTTGGGGGCTTGACTTACGGGAACGAGTACGATGATGGTGTTTCTATACGATGGTTATTAGAAAAGGTGGTCATCAAATAGAGCACAGTACTGATCATCAGCTAAGAGAGAGACACATTTTCACAAATGTTCGCACATCTCTTAATCTTCTTGAACAAAACCATTAAACATCAAGAGGTATGTCTAGTAAGTTTAGAACTAGACTTGATTTTTCAAATTTATCCACATAAGAAAAAATTGCATTTTGAAATCATGGGCTATAGTCCACCAGAATTTTGCAAAAAAGCCTCGGATTTCATTTCTCTATATTTTCGTCAATAAAAGGCTCTCAGAGCTAAATTTTCAAATATGTGTTCAGTTTTCGATTCTCTTGGCTATCAGTATCTCAGAAATTGTATTTATCGATTTCAGGAAAAAAGTGCATTTTGAAATCATGGGCTATAGTCCAGCAAAATTTTGCAAAAAAGCCTCGGATTTCATTTCTCTATATTTTCGTCAATAAAAGGTTCTCAAAGCTAAATTTTCAAATATGTGTTCAGTTTTCGATTCTCTTGGCTATCAGTATCTCAGAAATTGTATTTATCGATTTCAGGAAAAAAGTGCATTTTGAAATCATGGGCTATAGTCCAGCAGAATTTTGCAAAAAAGCCTCGGATTTCATTTCACTATATTTTTGTCAGTAAATGGTTCTCAGAGTTAAATTTTCAAATGCGTGCTCAGTTTGAGATGCTTTTTACTTTCAGTATCTCAGAAATTGTATTTATCGATTTCAGGAAAAAAGTGCATTTTGAAATCATGGGCTATAGTCCAGCAGAATTTTGCAAAAAAGCCTCGGATTTCATATCTCTATATTTTTGTCAATAAAAGGTTCTCAGAGCTAAATTTTCAAATTTGTACTTAGTTAGCGATACACTTTATTATCAGCGCATCAGAAATCGTTTTTATCGATTTCAAGAAAAAAGTGCATTTTGAAATCTTGGGCTATAGTCCAGCAGAATTTTGCAAAAAAGCCTCGGATTTCATATCTCTATATTTTTGTCAGTAAATGGTTCTCAGAGTTAAATTTTCAAATGTGTGCTCAGTTTTCGATGCTTTTTACTTTCAATATCTCAAAAATCGGAATTTACGATTTCAAGAAAAAAGTGCATTTTGAAACCATGGGCTATAGTCCAGCAGAATTTTGCAAAAAAGCCTCGGATTTCATATCTCTATATTTTTGTCAATAAAAGGTTCTCAGAGCTAAATTTTCAAATTTGTACTTAGTTAGCGATACACTTGGTCATCAGTTTCTCAAAAATCGTAATTTACGATTTCAAGAAAAAAGTGCATTTTGAAATCATGGGCTATAGTCCAGCAGAATTTTGCAAAAAAGCCTCGGATTTCATATCTCTATATTTTTGTCAGTAAATGGTTCTCAGAGTTAAATTTTCAAATGTGTGCTCAGTTTTCGATGCTTTTTACTTTCAATATCTCAAAAATCGGAATTTACGATTTCAAGAAAAAAGTGCATTTTGAAACCATGGGCTATAGTCCAGCAGAATTTTGCAAAAAAGCCTCGGATTTCATATCTCTATATTTTTGTCAATAAATGGTTTTCAGAGTTGAATTTTCAAATTTGTATTCAGTTAGTGATACACTTGGTCATCAGTTTCTAAAAAATCGTAATTTACGATTTCAAGAAAAAAGTGCATTTTGAAATCATGGGCTATAGTCCAGCAAAATTTTGCAAAAAAGCCTCGGATTTCATTTCTCTATATTTTCGTCAATAAAAGGTTCTCAAAGCTAAATTTTCAAATATGTGTTCAGTTTTCGATTCTCTTGGCTATCAGTATCTCAGAAATTGTATTTATCGATTTCAGGAAAAAAGTGCATTTTGAAATCATGGGCTATAGTCCAGCAAAATTTTGCAAAAAAGCCTCGGATTTCATTTCTCTATATTTTCGTCAATAAAAGGTTCTCAAAGCTAAATTTTCAAATATGTGTTCAGTTTTCGATTCTCTTGGCTATCAGTATCTCAGAAATTGTATTTATCGATTTCAGGAAAAAAGTGCATTTTGAAATCATGGGCTATAGTCCAGCAGAATTTTGAAAAAAAGCCTCGGATTTCATACCTCTATATTTTTGTCAACAAAAGGTTCTCAGAGTTAAATTTTCAAATTTGTACTAAGTTAGCGATACACTTTATTATCATTGCATCAGATTTTTTATCGATTTCAAGAAAAAAGTGCATTTTGAAATCGTGGGCTATAGTTCAGCAGAATTTTGCAAAAAAGCCTCGAATTTCATATCTCTATATTTTTGTCAATAAAAGGTTCTCAGAGCTAAATTTTCAAATTTGTACTTAGTTAGCGATACACTTTATTATCAGCGCATCAGAAATCGTTTTTATCGATTTCAAGAAAAAAGTGCATTTTGAAATCAAGGGCTATAGTCCAGCAGAATTTTGCAAAAAAGCCTCGGATTTCATATCTCTATATTTTTGTCAATAAAAGGTTCTCAGAGCTAAATTTTGAAATTTGTACTTAGTTAGCGATACACTTTATTATCAGCGCATCAGAAATCGTTTTTATCGATTTCAAGAAAAAAGTGCATTTTGAAATCATGGGCTATAGTCCAGCAGAATTTTGCAAAAAAGCCTCGGATTTCATATCTCTATATTTTTGTCAGTAAATGGTTCTCAGAGTTAAATTTTCAAATGCGTGCTCAGTTTGAGATGCTTTTTACTTTCAGTATCTCAAAAATCGTAACTAACGATTTCAAGAAAAAAGTGCATTTTGAAATCATGGCCTATAGTCCAGCAGAATTTTGCAAAAAAGCCTCGGATTTCATATCTCTATATTTTTGTCAATAAAAGGTTCTCAGAGCTAAATTTTCAAATTTGTACTTAGTTAGCGATACACTTGGTCATCAGTTTCTCAAAAATCGTAATTTACGATTTCAAGAAAAAAGTGCATTTTGAAATCATGGGCTATAGTCCAGCAGAATTTTACAAAAAAGGCTCGGATTTCATATCTCTATATTTTTGTCAATACAAGGTTCTCAGAGCTAAATTTTCAAATTTGTACTTAGTTAGCGATACACTTTATTATCAGCGCATCAGAAATCGTTTTTATCGATTTCAAGAAAAAAGTGCATTTTGAAATCATGGGCTATAGTCCAGCAGAATTTTGCAAAAAAGCCTCGGATTTCATATCTCTATATTTTTGTCAATAAACGGTTCTCAGAGCTAAATTTTCAAATTTGTACTTAGTTAGCGATACACTTGGTCATCAGTTTCTAAAAAATCGTAATTTACGATTTCAAGAAAAAAGTGCATTTTGAAACCATGGGCTATAGTCCAGCAGAATTTTGCAAAAAAGCCTCGGATTTCATATCTCTATATTTTTGTCAATAAAAGGTTCTCAGAGCTTAATTTTCAAATTTGTACTTAGTTACAGATACTCTTTATTATCAGCGCATCAGAAATTGTTATTATCGATTTCAGGAAAAAAGTGCATTTTGAAATCATGGGCTATAGTCCAGCAGAATTTTGCAAAAAAGCCTCGGATTTCATTTCTCTATATTTTTGCCAATAAATGGTTCTCAGAGCTTAATTTTCAAATTTGTACTTAGTTACAGATACTCTTTATTATCAGCGCATCAGAAATTGTTATTATCGATTTCAGGAAAAAAGTGCATTTTGAAATCATGGGCTATAGTCCAGCAGAATTTTGCAAAAAAGCCTCGGATTTCATATCTCTATATTTTTGTCAGTAAATGGTTCTCAGAGTTAAATTTTCAAATTTGTACTTAGTTAGCGATACACTTGGTCATCAGTTTCTCAAAAATCGTAATTTACGATTTCAAGAAAAAAGTGCATTTTGAAACCATGGTATAGTCCAGCAGAATTTTGCAAAAAAGCCTCGGATTTCATATCTCTATATTTTTGTCAATAACAGTTCTCAGAGCTAAATTTTCAAATTTGTACTTAGTTAGCGATACACTTTATTATCAGCGCATCAGAAATCGTTTTTATTGATTTCAAGAAAAAAGTGCATTTTGAAATCTTAAATTATTAATTAAATTAATTATTAATTAAATTTTCAAATGTGTGCTCAGTTTTCGATGCTTTTTACTTTCAATATCTCAAAAATCGGAATTTACGATTTCAAGAAAAAAGTGCATTTTGAAACCATGGGCTATAGTCCAGCAGAATTTTGCAAAAAAGCCTCGGATTTCATATCTCTATATTTTTGTCAATAACAGTTCTCAGAGCTAAATTTTCAAATTTGTACTTAGTTAGCGATACACTTTATTATCAGCGCATCAGAAATCGTTTTTATCGATTTCAAGAAAAAAGTGCATTTTGAAATCGTGGGCTATAGTCCAGCAGAATTTTGCAAAAAAGCCTCGGATTTAATATCTCTATATTTTGGCAATAAATGGTTCTCAGAGCTAAATTTTCAAATATGTGTTCAGTTTTCGATTCTCTTGGCTATCAGTATCTCAGAAATCGTATTTTTCGATTTCAGGAAAAAAGTGCATTTTGAAATCATGGGCTATAGTCCAGCAGAATTTTGCAAAAAAGCCTCGGATTTCATTTCTCTATATTTTTGCCAATAAATGGTTCTCAGAGCTTAATTTTCAAATTTGTACTTAGTTACAGATACTCTTTATTATCAGCGCATCAGAAATTGTTATTATCGATTTCAGGAAAAAAGTGCATTTTGAAATCATGGGCTATAGTCCAGCAGAATTTTGCAAAAAAGCCTCGGATTTCATATCTCTATATTTTTGTCAGTAAATGGTTCTCAGAGTTAAATTTTCAAATTTGTACTTAGTTAGCGATACACTTGGTCATCAGTTTCTCAAAAATCGTAATTTACGATTTCAAGAAAAAAGTGCATTTTGAAACCATGGTATAGTCCAGCAGAATTTTGCAAAAAAGCCTCGGATTTCATATCTCTATATTTTTGTCAATAACAGTTCTCAGAGCTAAATTTTCAAATTTGTACTTAGTTAGCGATACACTTTATTATCAGCGCATCAGAAATCGTTTTTATTGATTTCAAGAAAAAAGTGCATTTTGAAATCTTAAATTATTAATTAAATTAATTATTAATTAAATTTTCAAATGTGTGCTCAGTTTTCGATGCTTTTTACTTTCAATATCTCAAAAATCGGAATTTACGATTTCAAGAAAAAAGTGCATTTTGAAACCATGGGCTATAGTCCAGCAGAATTTTGCAAAAAAGCCTCGGATTTCATATCTCTATATTTTTGTCAATAACAGTTCTCAGAGCTAAATTTTCAAATTTGTACTTAGTTAGCGATACACTTTATTATCAGCGCATCAGAAATCGTTTTTATCGATTTCAAGAAAAAAGTGCATTTTGAAATCTTGGGCTATAGTCCAGCAGAATTTTGCAAAAAAGCCTCGGATTTCATATCTCTATATTTTTGTCAGTAAATGGTTCTCAGAGTTAAATTTTCAAATTTGTACTTAGTTAGCGATACACTTGGTCATCAGTTTCTCAAAAATCGTAATTGACGATTTCAAGAAAAAAGTGCATTTTGAAATCATGGGCTATAGTCCAGCAGAATTTTGCAAAAAAGCCTCGGATTTCATATCTCTATATTTTTGTCAGTAAATGGTTCTCAGAGTTAAATTTTCAAATGTGTGCTCAGTTTTCGATGCTTTTTACTTTCAATATCTCAAAAATCGGAATTTACGATTTCAAGAAAAAAGTGCATTTTGAAACCATGGGCTATAGTCCAGCAGAATTTTGCAAAAAAGCCTCGGATTTCATATCTCTATATTTTTGTCAGTAAATGGTTCTCAGAGTTAAATTTTCAAATGTGTGCTCAGTTTTCGATGCTTTTTACTTTCAATATCTCAAAAATCGGAATTTACGATTTCAAGAAAAAAGTGCATTTTGAAACCATGGGCTATAGTCCAGCAGAATTTTGCAAAAAAGCCTCGGATTTCATATCTCTATATTTTTGTCAGTAAATGGTTCTCAGAGTTAAATTTTCAAATGTGTGCTCAGTTTTCGATGCTTTTTACTTTCAATATCTCAAAAATCGGAATTTACGATTTCAAGAAAAAAGTGCATTTTGAAACCATGGGCTATAGTCCAGCAGAATTTTGCAAAAAAGCCTCGGATTTCATATCTCTATATTTTTGTCAATAAAAGGTTCTCAGAGCTAAATTTTGAAATTTGTACTTAGTCAGCGATACACTCTATTATCATTGCATCAGAAATCGTTTTTATCGATTTCAAGAAAAAAGTGCATTTTGAAACCATGGGCTATAGTCCAGCAGAATTTTGCAAAAAAGCCTCGGATTTCATATCTCTATATTTTTGTCAGTAAATGGTTCTCAGAATTAAATTTTCAAATGTGTGCTCAGTTTTCGATGCTTTTTACTTTCAATATCTCAAAAATCGGAATTTACGATTTCAAGAAAAAAGTGCATTTTGAAACCATGGGCTATAGTCCAGCAGAATTTTGCAAAAAAGCCTTGGATTTCATATCTCTATATTTTTGTCAATAAAAGGTTCTCAGAGCTAAATTTTCAAATTTGTACTTAGTTAGCGATACACTTGGTCATCAGTTTCTCAAAAATCGTAATTTACGATTTCAAGAAAAAAGTGCATTTTGAAATCATGGGCTATAGTCCAGCAGAATTTTGCAAAAAAGCCTCGGATTTCATATCTCTATATTTTTGTCAGTAAATGGTTCTCAGAGTTAAATTTTCAAATGTGTGCTCAGTTTTCGATGCTTTTTACTTTCAATATCTCAAAAATCGGAATTTACGATTTCAAGAAAAAAGTGCATTTTGAAACCATGGGCTATAGTCCAGCAGAATTTTGCAAAAAAGCCTCGGATTTCATATCTCTATATTTTTGTCAATAAAAGGTTCTCAGAGCTAAATTTTCAAATTTGTACTTAGTTAGCGATACACTTGGTCATCAGTTTCTCAAAAATCGTAATTTACGATTTCAAGAAAAAAGTGCATTTTGAAATCATGGGCTATAGTCCAGCAGAATTTTGCAAAAAAGCCTCGGATTTCATATCTCTATATTTTTGTCAGTAAATGGTTCTCAGAGTTAAATTTTCAAATGTGTGCTCAGTTTTCGATGCTTTTTACTTTCAATATCTCAAAAATCGGAATTTACGATTTCAAGAAAAAAGTGCATTTTGAAACCATGGGCTATAGTCCAGCAGAATTTTGCAAAAAAGCCTCGGATTTCATATCTCTATATTTTTGTCAGTAAATGGTTCTCAGAGTTAAATTTTCAAATGTGTGCTCAGTTTTCGATGCTTTTTACTTTCAATATCTCAAAAATCGGAATTTACGATTTCAAGAAAAAAGTGCATTTTGAAACCATGGGCTATAGTCCAGCAGAATTTTGCAAAAAAGCCTCGGATTTCATATCTCTATATTTTTGTCAATAACAGTTCTCAGAGCTAAATTTTCAAATTTGTACTTAGTTAGCGATACACTTTATTATCAGCGCATCAGAAATCGTTTTTATCGATTTCAAGAAAAAAGTGCATTTTGAAATCTTGGGCTATAGTCCAGCAGAATTTTGCAAAAAAGCCTCGGATTTCATATCTCTATATTTTTGTCAGTAAATGGTTCTCAGAGTTAAATTTTCAAATGTGTGCTCAGTTTTCGATGCTTTTTACTTTCAATATCTCAAAAATCGGAATTTACGATTTCAAGAAAAAAGTGCATTTTGAAACCATGGGCTATAGTCCAGCAGAATTTTGCAAAAAAGCCTCGGATTTCATATCTCTATATTTTTGTCAGTAAATGGTTCTCAGAGTTAAATTTTCAAATTTGTACTTAGTTAGCGATACACTTGGTCATCAGTTTCTCAAAAATCGTAATTGACGATTTCAAGAAAAAAGTGCATTTTGAAACCATGGGCTATAGTCCAGCAGAATTTTGCAAAAAAGCCTCGGATTTCATATCTCTATATTTTTGTCAGTAAATGGTTCTCAGAGTTAAATTTTCAAATGTGTGCTCAGTTTTCGATGCTTTTTACTTTCAATATCTCAAAAATCGGAATTTACGATTTCAAGAAAAAAGTGCATTTTGAAACCATGGGCTATAGTCCAGCAGAATTTTGCAAAAAAGCCTCGGATTTCATATCTCTATATTTTTGTCAGTAAATGGTTCTCAGAGTTAAATTTTCAAATGTGTGCTCAGTTTTCGATGCTTTTTACTTTCAATATCTCAAAAATCGGAATTTACGATTTCAAGAAAAAAGTGCATTTTGAAACCATGGGCTATAGTCCAGCAGAATTTTGCAAAAAAGCCTCGGATTTCATATCTCTATATTTTTGTCAGTAAATGGTTCTCAGAGTTAAATTTTCAAATGTGTGCTCAGTTTTCGATGCTTTTTACTTTCAATATCTCAAAAATCGGAATTTACGATTTCAAGAAAAAAGTGCATTTTGAAACCATGGGCTATAGTCCAGCAGAATTTTGCAAAAAAGCCTCGGATTTCATATCTCTATATTTTTGTCAGTAAATGGTTCTCAGAGTTAAATTTTCAAATGTGTGCTCAGTTTTCGATGCTTTTTACTTTCAATATCTCAAAAATCGGAATTTACGATTTCAAGAAAAAAGTGCATTTTGAAACCATGGGCTATAGTCCAGCAGAATTTTGCAAAAAAGCCTCGGATTTCATATCTCTATATTTTTGTCAGTAAATGGTTCTCAGAGTTAAATTTTCAAATGTGTGCTCAGTTTTCGATGCTTTTTACTTTCAATATCTCAAAAATCGGAATTTACGATTTCAAGAAAAAAGTGCATTTTGAAACCATGGGCTATAGTCCAGCAGAATTTTGCAAAAAAGCCTCGGATTTCATATCTCTATATTTTTGTCAGTAAATGGTTCTCAGAGTTAAATTTTCAAATTTGTACTTAGTTAGCGATACACTTTATTATCAGCGCATCAGAAATCGTTTTTATCGATTTCAAGAAAAAAGTGCATTTTGAAATCTTGGGCTATAGTCCAGCAGAATTTTGCAAAAAAGCCTCGGATTTCATATCTCTATATTTTTGTCAGTAAATGGTTCTCAGAGTTAAATTTTCAAATGTGTGCTCAGTTTTCGATGCTTTTTACTTTCAATATCTCAAAAATCGGAATTTACGATTTCAAGAAAAAAGTGCATTTTGAAACCATGGGCTATAGTCCAGCAGAATTTTGCAAAAAAGCCTCGGATTTCATATCTCTATATTTTTGTCAGTAAATGGTTCTCAGAGTTAAATTTTCAAATGTGTGCTCAGTTTTCGATGCTTTTTACTTTCAATATCTCAAAAATCGGAATTTACGATTTCAAGAAAAAAGTGCATTTTGAAATCATGGGCTATAGTCCAGCAGAATTTTGCAAAAAAGCCTCGGATTTCATATCTCTATATTTATGTCAATAAATGGTTTTCAGAGTTGAATTTTCAAATTTGTATTCAGTTAGTGATACACTTGGTCATCAGTTTCTAAAAAATCGTAATTTACGATTTCAAGAAAAAAGTGCATTTTGAAATCATGGGCTATAGTCCAGCAGAATTTTGCAAAAAAGCCTCGGATTTCATATCTCTATATTTTTGTCAATAAAAGGTTCTCAGAGCTAAATTTTCAAATTTGTATTCAGTTAGTGATACACTTGGTCATCAGTTTCTAAAAAATCGTAATTTACGATTTCAAGAAAAAAGTGCATTTTGAAATCATGGGCTATAGTCCAGCAGAATTTTGCAAAAAAGCCTCGGATTTCATATCTCTATATTTTTGTCAATAAAAGGTTCTCAGAGCTAAATTTTCAAATTTGTACTTAGTTAGCGATACACTTGGTCATCAGTTTCTCAAAAATCGTAATTTACGATTTCAAGAAAAAAGTGCATTTTGAAATCATGGGCTATAGTCCAGCAGAATTTTGCAAAAAAGCCTCGGATTTCATATCTCTATATTTTTGTCAGTAAATGGTTCTCAGAGTTAAATTTTCAAATGTGTGCTCAGTTTTCGATGCTTTTTACTTTCAATATCGCAAAAATCGGAATTTACGATTTCAAGAAAAAAGTGCATTTTGAAACCATGGGCTATAGTCCAGCAGAATTTTGCAAAAAAGCCTCGGATTTCATATCTCTATATTTTTGTCAGTAAATGGTTCTCAGAGTTAAATTTTCAAATGTGTGCTCAGTTTTCGATGCTTTTTACTTTCAATATCTCAAAAATCGGAATTTACGATTTCAAGAAAAAAGTGCATTTTGAAATCATGGGCTATAGTCCAGCAGAATTTTGCAAAAAAGCCTCGGATTTCATATCTCTATATTTTTGTCAGTAAATGGTTCTCAGAGTTAAATTTTCAAATGTGTGCTCAGTTTTCGATGCTTTTTACTTTCAATATCTCAAAAATCGGAATTTACGATTTCAAGAAAAAAGTGCATTTTGAAACCATGGGCTATAGTCCAGCAGAATTTTGCAAAGAAGCCTCGGATTTCATATCTCTATATTTTTGTCAATAACAGTTCTCAGAGCTAAATTTTCAAATTTGTACTTAGTTAGCGATACACTTTATTATCAGCGCATCAGAAATCGTTTTTATCGATTTCAAGAAAAAAGTGCATTTTGAAATCTTGGGCTATAGTCCAGCAGAATTTTGCAAAAAAGCCTCGGATTTCATATCTCTATATTTTTGTCAATAAAAGGTTCTCAGAGCTAAATTTTCAAATTTGTACTTAGTTAGCGATACACTTGGTCATCAGTTTCTCAAAAATCGTAATTTACGATTTCAAGAAAAAAGTGCATTTTGAAATCATGGGCTATAGTCCAGCAGAATTTTGCAAAAAAGCCTCGGATTTCATATCTCTATATTTTTGTCAGTAAATGGTTCTCAGAGTTAAATTTTCAAATGTGTGCTCAGTTTTCGATGCTTTTTACTTTCAATATCTCAAAAATCGGAATTTACGATTTCAAGAAAAAAGTGCATTTTGAAACCATGGGCTATAGTCCAGCAGAATTTTGCAAAAAAGCCTCGGATTTCATATCTCTATATTTTTGTCAATAACAGTTCTCAGAGCTAAATTTTCAAATTTGTACTTAGTTAGCGATACACTTTATTATCAGCGCATCAGAAATCGTTTTTATCGATTTCAAGAAAAAAGTGCATTTTGAAATCTTGGGCTATAGTCCAGCAGAATTTTGCAAAAAAGCCTCGGATTTCATATCTCTATATTTTTGTCAATAAAAGGTTCTCAGAGCTAAATTTTCAAATTTGTACTTAGTTAGCGATACACTTGGTCATCAGTTTCTCAAAAATCGTAATTTACGATTTCAAGAAAAAAGTGCATTTTGAAATCATGGGCTATAGTCCAGCAGAATTTTGCAAAAAAGCCTCGGATTTCATATCTCTATATTTTTGTCAATAAAAGGTTCTCAGAGCTAAATTTTCAAATTTGTACTTAGTTAGCGATACACTTGGTCATCAGTTTCTCAAAAATCGTAATTTACGATTTCAAGAAAAAAGTGCATTTTGAAACCATGGGCTATAGTCCAGCAGAATTTTGCAAAAAAGCCTCGGATTTCATATCTCTATATTTTTGTCAATAACAGTTCTCAGAGCTAAATTTTCAAATTTGTACTTAGTTAGCGATACACTTTATTATCAGCGCATCAGAAATCGTTTTTATCGATTTCAAGAAAAAAGTGCATTTTGAAATCTTGGGCTATAGTCCAGCAGAATTTTGCAAAAAAGCCTCGGATTTCATATCTCTATATTTTTGTCAATAAAAGGTTCTCAGAGCTAAATTTTGAAATTTGTACTTAGTCAGCGATACACTCTATTATCATTGCATCAGAAATCGTTTTTATCGATTTCAAGAAAAAAGTGCATTTTGAAATCATGGGCTATAGTCCAGCAGAATTTTGCAAAAAAGCCTCGGATTTCATATCTCTATATTTTTGTCAATAAAAGGTTCTCAGAGCTAAATTTTCAAATTTGTACTTAGTTAGCGATACACTTGGTCATCAGTTTCTCAAAAATCGTAATTTACGATTTCAAGAAAAAAGTGCATTTTGAAATCATGGGCTATAGTCCAGCAGAATTTTGCAAAAAAGCCTCGGATTTCATATCTCTATATTTTTGTCAGTAAATGGTTCTCAGAGTTAAATTTTCAAATGTGTGCTCAGTTTTCGATGCTTTTTACTTTCAATATCTCAAAAATCGGAATTTACGATTTCAAGAAAAAAGTGCATTTTGAAACCATGGGCTATAGTCCAGCAGAATTTTGCAAAAAAGCCTCGGATTTCATATCTCTATATTTTTGTCAATAAAAGGTTCTCAGAGCTAAATTTTCAAATTTGTACTTAGTTAGCGATACACTTTATTATCAGCGCATCAGAAATCGTTTTTATCGATTTCAAGAAAAAAGTGCATTTTGAAATCTTGGGCTATAGTCCAGCAGAATTTTGCAAAAAAGCCTCGGATTTCATATCTCTATATTTTTGTCAATAAAAGGTTCTCAGAGCTAAATTTTGAAATTTGTACTTAGTCAGCGATACACTCTATTATCATTGCATCAGAAATCGTTTTTATCGATTTCAAGAAAAAAGTGCATTTTGAAATCATGGGCTATAGTCCAGCAGAATTTTGCAAAAAAGCCTCGGATTTCATATCTCTATATTTTTGTCAATAAAAGGTTCTCAGAGCTAAATTTTCAAATTTGTACTTAGTTAGCGATACACTTGGTCATCAGTTTCTCAAAAATCGTAATTTACGATTTCAAGAAAAAATTGCATTTTGAAATCATGGGCTATAGTCCAGCAGAATTTTGCAAAAAAGCCTCGGATTTCATATCTCTATATTTTTGTCAATAAAAGGTTCTCAGAGCTAAATTTTCAAATTTGTACTTAGTTAGCGATACACTTGGTCATCAGTTTCTCAAAAATCGTAATTTACGATTTCAAGAAAAAAGTGCATTTTGAAACCATGGGCTATAGTCCAGCAGAATTTTGCAAAAAAGCCTCGGATTTCATATCTCTATATTTTTGTCAATAACAGTTCTCAGAGCTAAATTTTCAAATTTGTACTTAGTTAGCGATACACTTTATTATCAGCGCATCAGAAATCGTTTTTATCGATTTCAAGAAAAAAGTGCATTTTGAAATCTTGGGCTATAGTCCAGCAGAATTTTGCAAAAAAGCCTCGGATTTCATATCTCTATATTTTTGTCAATAAAAGGTTCTCAGAGCTAAATTTTGAAATTTGTACTAGTCAGCGATACACTCTATTATCATTGCATCAGAAATCGTTTTTATCGATTTCAAGAAAAAAGTGCATTTTGAAATCATGGGCTATAGTCCAGCAGAATTTTGCAAAAGCCTCGGATTTCATATCTCTATATTTTTGTCAATAAAAGGTTATCAGAGCTAAATTTTCAAATTTGTACTTAGTTAGCGATACACTTGGTCATCAGTTTCTCAAAAATCGTAATTTACGATTTCAAGAAAAAAGTGCATTTTGAAATCATGGGCTATAGTCCAGCAGAATTTTGCAAAAAAGCCTCGGATTTCATATCTCTATATTTTTGTCAATAACAGTTCTCAGAGCTAAATTTTGAAATTTGTACTTAGTCAGCGATACACTCTATTATCATTGCATC
>OY743225.1:113219377-113559219 GCA_963555765.1 Orthonevra nobilis
TTCAAGTTGTCGCTCAGCCCAATTCACGAACATACGACGCTTCTGATGGTCAAGCGGCTTCAGATCTTGCGTTGTAAGGATGTAGGCCAAGATCTTTTCGCGAAATTCGCCACAACGACGTCACAGAGATGCCCAATGCTTGAGAACGACGTGTGAGAGACACATTTGGGCTTTCTGCAACTGAAGCCTCAGCGGCAGCAATATTCTCGACACTACGGGCACTTCTTTGTCTCACTAGCACGGGAACATTTTATACTGTGCCTGTGGATTCAAATTTTTACACTAGACGCTCAATTGTTGATCTGCTAGGACGATTATGACGACCATAAATTGGACGTAGCGCTCTTAACGTTGGGGCCACTGACTCCGAATTTCGGTAGTAAATTTTAATAATTTCGATTCGTTATCATTCCATCATGAAATGGCAAACCTTACTGAAATGTCAAAAGAGCGGCAAGAAATATGACGTCGTTTGCTGTCCCTGTCGCTCTACTTTTGTAGCATCCCTGTTGAAAAACCCGTTTCAACTAAAATGTTTCCTTTGATGGCGGATAATAATTCAAAAAAACTGGGAAGCAAGTCCTATGAATATGGGGAATATGCCAGGATTTCAAACCTATTATTTTGATTGTTGCCATTGTGGTGTGTGTACGAACGCAGCCGATGGTCAAAAGTCAATCCAATCAGGTGACAATACTAACGAGTTGTCAGTCTTTTTTTGGCGGTCTTATTAGTAGGAAGTATTCAGAAATTGTATTAAGCTAAGAGTGTAATTGCAAAATTGCTCAAATCCCAACAGGATTTTATGAACCAAATTCTGCCGCAACAGAAAGTGTTTCTTGGAAAGGCAGTCCCAACATGGTAATATCAGCAGTTCCAGCATTCAAAACATTACACCATTTCAGTCCTTCGATAAGGAAAAATGTAGCTGGGAAATTTTCCTTCAACAGCTGGAACAGCATTTCGACTAACGCTTCTCTCTCGGACGTCATTTTAATTGCAGATGCTTACGAGGCCACTCAAAATTCACTGCAGGCATTAAGAAATGAGTCCGGCGTGGAACAGTTATTGGGCTCTTAGGGTTCAAGCAACTAAATTGTCCTGAGTTCAAAATAACTACCAGTAGTCTCAAATCGTTTGGATCACACAATATACCAAATCTCGGTAAAACCATGGTGTCAGTGAATTTTAACGGTGTGACGGACAGACTTGCATTGTTGGTAGTCAATATTCCCGAAACCGATAACATCCTTGGTTTGAATTGGACCAAACAATTCGGACTTGAAATTTCTTTCGCGCGTAAATGTCACACAGCTCTTACAATGAAAGAAACGTCCGAAGATAAGCCGCCGCTACCGCCAAGCGCCAACGTTGACAAGCTTTTGTTGGCTTACCCAGAGATATTCGCAGACACTTTAGGGCGATGTTCTTCATTTAAAGCATACCTTTCTTGCCTCAAACCACATGCAAGACCAAGGTATTTCAAGGCTAGACAAATGTCATACTCTCAACTGGAGGCATTCAAATATGAAGCAAGGAGACTGGAAGAAGCTGGTACTATATATGGAAACCGTTCCAATTCAGCGAGTGGACAGCTCTCATAGTTGTAGTTACAAAATGGAATAACAAATTAAGAATATACGGCGAAGTGGATTACTTGGGCCATATCATCGGAGAGTGCACCTTTCCGATTCCAGAGTTGCAGCAATCGTAAAACTACCAAAGCCAACTTCGTTAAAGAAGTTGGAAACATTTCTGGGCAAGCTTAACTATATTATAATAAGTTCATTAACATTTTTTCTCAACTTGCGATTCCATTGAACGCTTTAAGTAGAAAAAATACAATAACAGACTTGTGTAAAGGCGGTTTGTCTCGAGTTGAGTCCCTCTTAAAGAAGGATTCCATTCCACAATGTATTATTGTTTTTATTACTGCTGGTTATAGTAGTATACATTTAAGGTAAAAGTAAAACTAATTCTGTGTCAAAAATACAAACTGACTCGGTTGGCTCACTTTGGGTAGAAAACACTACGAACAATGTTACCAGCAGACGTTATTATTTCAAATTTATTTGGGTTTACAGATGAGTCTCATTTCTTTTTCATTGATTTTCAGATTTTGTTTCAGGATCAAAATTTTGAAGCCATATTTTATCCACTATTATGGGATCAGCATCTTGTTGAAACAATTTCAATGACCTCTCCTAAGTCATCAGTCGCATTTGCCTCTGTGATTTCGTGCGATCTTCGGCTATGATCATTTCTTTTAGAAATCTTTGAATCGCTGTTGTTTCACGTTTCAATTCTAAGCACCACCTTGACACTGTAGAATATGGGGGAGTATCCGCACTGTTTGGTGCGGATTTCGGTCCAGAGGCATAATTGGTCCATTTTGCTTCGAAAATGAGCAAGGAGTGGCCGTTACAGTCAATGGCGATCGTTACCGAGCCATGTTGAACGAATTTTTGTTCACAAAAATTGAAGAGGAGGATATTGGCAACATTTGGTTTCAACAGGACGGCGCTACGTGCCACACAGCCGAAGCTACACTCGATGTTTTGCGGCCTGTTTTTGAAGATCGCATTATCAGCCGCAGAGCTGATGTCGTTTGGCCACCTCGGAGCTGCGATTTGACACCCCCTTGGACAATTATTTGTGGGGTGCCTTCAAAGATAAGTTTTACGCCGACAAGCCAGAGACAATTGACGCTTTAAAGGACAATATTCATGAAGCCATTGGTGAAATACAGCTGCACACAATCGAAAATGTGCTTAAAAATTAGACCGATCGTGTAGGCTACTGCATGGCCAGCCGAGGCAGCCATTTGAATGAAATTATTTTCCATTATTAACCGGAAGGATTGTACTTTCAAAAAAAAAAGAAATTTGAGAAAATATTCATCAGTTTTTTTTCATAGCATTTTCAAAAAAAAAGTTATTTGGCGGACCCTTTACATTGTTCTCGTTTCTTTTTGAACGCCGATCAAATCAAACATTCTCTTAAATACATCTTTCTAGAAACTTTATTTAAACAACCTTGTTAAACGACCCCCTTAATAAACAACTTTAACTGGCACTTTAAAAGACAGCCGTGGCACAACTTGTTATTTAAAAGAATACATTTAAATCCAATCCGGCGAATCACCGGTCAATAAGATTCCTTTCGAATCTCGGCAAGGCATTTGAAAAAGTGATCAATAGAGCCCCGACTATGTGGGCTGATACCGCACCCTATTGAGAGTGGTGAAATGCGGCTTTTACGCTGGTACAAAATCAGTTCCGGACTTGGAAGGATAAAAGCCAAAGAAGTAAAAAAAAAAACAACGCTGGATTCTGAGGAAGTACGATGCTGCGACGAACCAAAATTGCTCAGTTCGATTGCTTCTGGACCCACCCAAAAAAAAGGGTTTTTCAAATTGTTAATTGATAACAAGCTGCTTGTAAAAAGCTTTCTGACATCGGTAACAGCTGAATAATCGATCCTCCATTTGTCTTTTATCTTGGAGGATTGTTGTCCATTCGACAAATATATCCACATCACTGTTCAGATCGTAAAGCTTGCTGTGGTACATTCTGCTTCATTCTTCGTCCATGCAGGCCTAGCCAGTTAATTCGACGAAGAATTTTTTTTTTCAAAAGTTCCTAAAAACTGTTCTGCACTCTTGCTCCAGAATGTTCTGCAACATTCGGCTCCAAGTTGAAGAACTGGTAAGACAAATATTTTGTGGAGTATGATTTTTGCCCTTTGAGTCCAAAGCAGCATCGCAAGGTGTTGTTTGTGAAGTCAAGATAGATAAAGTCCTTTTTTATCTCTGCCGATTGTGATCTTTTATTGAGGCTAATGCTCGTTGAATAGATTTCTTTCTGTTCACAAGGACCCAGAACAGCTTCAAGATTCTTCTTTTATTGCTGTGAAAGCTTTAATGACGGCATATCAGCACACCAGCTGGACAGACTTGCTCAAATCATCTTCAAAAATTATGTTGAAGAAACCACATGACAACGCATCTGACTCCGTCTGAATCTGGTTAGGCTTGAAATAAATCGGAAGTTGCCGGTCCAAAATGCAGAGTGCATTGGACGACAAAGTAGGATCGAAATTGGGGTCCTATTAAAAAAGCGTGCAGCGAATATATTTCTTGTAATGTTCAACAAGCAAAACGCTTTTTATTTATTATAATTCATTTGACGCCAACCGATTGACCTGCCACACTATTTCAAACACATTTTTTCGCAACACCATCTCTGACACTTAGAGATTCTGAAACTTTCCCTTGACCCCTTTCAACTACCGGGCACTTTTCATTGAGCTTTTAAAAGAGAACAAGTTAAAATTGATTTATACACCCTTCTCCACATGATTGGCTTGACTGCTTCCAGCCCTCCAATTCTAACCCATTAGCCATTGACTTCGAGTTCTCCCCTGATTCAAGCCACTAATGCAATCAGTTTGTGTTTTTTGCTTTTCTTTCCTTTTACTGGAAAGCCATATTGAAAGTGTTCTTCGGGAGTGAAGTAGGGTAACCATTTCGTATGCCAGGCCAAATCACTCTGCTGAATTTGTTTAAAGTCGTGGGCTTATAACGAAAGGTCACGTAAAATAAAGTTACCTTGCTTTATTTTAAATGCCATTAAACTAAAACTCAAATGTCCATTTTAAGTACAGTACTTGACAGTCAAACTTCGCTTTAATCCATGCGAATATAAAACATTTAAAAGGATCAAGGTACTTTGCAAAGAAAACATCCACAGCACCAGAATAAACACAACATTGCCACTCGTACAATCACTCTAACGTAGTTCAAGAGTCTCTAGCCAGAGGTGATTGTTGGCTTTGAAAGAAGAAAAAAAACAAAAACAACAACAGCAGGAATTTCCATTTTCCATGGACGCCAAAAAACAACTACTCCTTGATTAGCATTTCAAATGTCCTTACAAAGAATGCCAACACCTTGTCGATTGCACTCGTCCTCCTGAACGAAAGGGAAACACTAGAGTTTTTTTTTTATGCGAAAAACGTACTTTTTCCCCGCAGTGAACATATACCTTGAAGGCTTAAAGACACGGTTGGCCTGGCTTTTGTGGCAGCTCCACAATGAAACACTTTTCCTTTTAACGGTGACATTTATTCCCTCTTTTTGAAAAGCCGTCAAAGTGTAAAACCACCGATTTACGAGCTTAGATTTGCGAGAGCGCAAGGAAGAATTAAGCGATTTTATGTTTGAAATTGTTTTTATTTCCGCTTCCGTTGACAAGGACCTCTTTGGTACACGAAGGAAACAGCTATAAACGTTGTTTTTGCTTTGTGAATGTAAAAAGGACAAAGCAAACTGTGTTTGCCACGGCAATATACTCCTTTGTATGACGTACGACCGACCAACCACCCCCTGCAAGCTGTTTCAGTTTCCTTAACCGCAATCGCATCCCCAATCGAAAAGCAATGAATCAACAAAGGACAAAGGAAGTTGAAACACAAAAAAAAAAAGGTTCAATGACAGCTCATCTCCGGTGGACGGCGGCGTCCACTTGGTAAGAAGTGCATGATGCGCCCAAGGGTCAAGCCAGGCGAAAACCCCCCCGAAAAAAAATCGAACTTTAGCACACGAAAGGAAGATGCCATCTTTTTTGTCTCACAATTTGAATATCCTTCACCGATATTGCTTTGCTTTGTTTATCGATGAATTTCTTCGTATGAATCGCGACGATAAAAATGAAAAGTTGCCTTCTTGCCCGACATCCACCCACGTCTTTTGAAATTTTCACACGGAACTTGGGACAAGGACTCATCTGAAAGGATTCTTCTCCTGCAGATGAGGAAAACTTACCTGCTCACTAGTTGATGACATTGTTAGTCCTGTGGTTCTTTTTTTTCGGTTTCCGATTAGACTCAAATTGATTTTTTCTAAAACATTTATCCTCGAATTGGTTGGTCGCGAACGCACGGGTCTTTGACTTTTCTTTTTCCGTTTCTAAAAAAGACTACACTTGTTTGTTTTTCTTTTCTTTCACTGCTGCATAAGGATAATCTGTTGTGAGACTTCTCTTTTCTTTAGTGTATTAAAGGGATTTCCTGTTTTTTTTTTGAGTATTTTATTGCACACACTGCGAATAAAAAAACAGCGACGTTTCGACGTTTCGCTCGGGCGAAACTTTCTTCTCTCTTGTCTCTTTTCGTTCTGCGTGCGTTTGAGAAATATTTGCAGTGTGTATTTTCGAAATGACAGTTATTGGTGGAGTGCGCAGGATCTAGGTGAAGTTAATGGCGGTTTGGTTGGTTGTGGTTGATGGACTGCCAGAAAGGACACTAAAGGAAGTGTTTTGTGGAAAATTCTTTAAAGCGAATATTAATAAAAATATTTGAGAAAAAAAGTGTTCCATGTGTATCCATGCAACCTTACAGTCTCTGGACGCATCTTAAAGGATTTAAGTATATAAGCCTACTTTTTAAATTTTCTTTTATAATTTAGTCCCTTTCAAAGGATCATGACTAGTTATGTAATGTGTAATTCTGATTCGTGTCAACTGTTTTATATCGGGAAGAAGAATTAGATATTGACTCATTTGCATTCGTTTAATTCACAGTATATTATTCAAACTAAGTTGCTATAAATGAAAATTATGCTTTGGGACATTGGTTCTTCATCCTGCTATCAGTGTTATGCCTTCACAAACCAATATTTTGACGACGCGTAATTTGAGTTCCAGCATGAAAAATTGTGTGTACATAGAAATAACAACAGCAAGACTGTAGTAGCTGGTTGACCATTCTAATCGGACCTGGTTCGAAGTGAAAGGCAGGGGTTTAACCTTAGCCATAGGACAAGACTTTACCTCCGAAGTTGTTCTATCTCCCTGAGAGTCCTGAGAATGATCAACCCAAATCTCCCACTGCACGAAACCAATTGAAAGTGTAAGAAACAACCCATGTGTGTACGATATGGATGAAAATTATAAAAGGGACCATCTGTTGGATTAGTTTTTAATCAAGTGTTATTTTTACACTGACATCTCTTATGGGCACAAAAACCGAAGGAAACTCAGTACAATATTGCCGCAGTATGAAATGGCTTTGAAGAAAGTTCGTGAATCTGGTTGGCTGATTGAAAACCAAACACAACTTTGCGTTCGTCCTGTGTACTCAATGGTGTATATTTAAGTGAACTTCCACAGCCGATAATGTGCCAAATACCTCAGCAACTGAACATCAGTCGCTTTATTCTGTGCAAAATTTTGCATTAAAATCTCGAGTGTTCGTTTCCAATTGATTCAGGAATTGAAGTCAAATCATCGCCGGCTTCGTTTTCTCTAAGGCGCGTATCATATATCATATATCATATATTAATCATATCATATATCATATCAACGGCAACGTAAACAGAAAATTGACATGCTTAGATTCAGAAAATCCACAACGTTTTTAAGGTTGTGTACTACTGACACAATTTCCTCCCAAGGCATAAGAGTCAATGGAGAGAACTATCGAGGTATGACAACCATTGTTTTCTGGTCAGAAATCTAGGCCAAGACGGGCAACAATCAATTAATTTGCTGAGGTTGCTTAGCCACGGAGCTACAATTTAACGCCTTTGAACTCATTCAGAAATGTATTGGAAAATTGCGTTGAGAGGATGGCCTATTGTCAAGCCATCCAATGCAGCCATTAAAGCGAGGCTAAATCTTTTTATTTTTTTTTTCAATGAACAGATGACCCACCCTTTCTTGGAATATAGTAACCATATTTCATACAAACTAGTCGCATTGACAATGTGAACTTAAAATTGTTCATGTATGTGAAATGCGGTAGCTATGGTAGTTATGGTCATGAAGTTAGTGCTCGAATAAGTTCTTTCTTTTTCTACATCAGTAACGGTAATGGTTCCCTATTTGTCATGATATTGCTGCCGTTGAACATCCCATCCTAAAGGAGTCACCTGTTGCTTAGTATCTGAAATAATACATTTATAACACAATGAAAAAGTTTGCTGAGGAATTCAAAAAGTTTTCAGACAAAAACAAGTGAGAGTTGACTCTCACCCCAAGGGTGCCGCGCCTTCTAAGAGTATGCAACTCTTTCATTTCTTTTATTTTAGATTTCTCATAGCATCGCACTTATATATGTACGAGTAAGCCAGACAAGGTATAAGCTCTATATCAGTTTACTTGTTATTTTAATTAGAATAAGAACTTCCAGAGTGACACGGTATCGTATCTGGATATGTCTGCAGAAAGCATTTGCAATGGCAGTTCGCAGGACACGTTCTACATAAAACAGTCAGGCTGATCGGAAAATCGGACAATGTCAGTGAGTTTACTCTGGGTGTCTTTCCTAGAATAGAAGTACACTTCAACAATTTGAACACAGGGTTCACCAGGTAGCTCGGCGAGATGAGCAACAAATGGATTGGCCAAACATAAGCAAATGTATTATTCACTCGACTCTATGTGAGATAAAGATAAAAAAGAGGGAACAAATGCAGGATGAGAATAAGAGTTTGACGAAGCCACAGATTCCCAAGGTTTTTTTGAAACGACTCACGCTGAGGGTTTGAGGAGACGATTTCGAGTGTTTCAAGCAGATATCACAGCAGGCTATGGTAATTATCATGAGAGACAATATTGTCTGCGGTATAGAACGATTTCTAAGTCAGTAGAAAAAAATCGTAGCACGTCAAGATGTGTACATTTAAAAATCGAAGCAGAAACGAAAAAGCTGATGAACACGTAAAGCTATCGTCAATTCATATGAGTTGGAAATACTGCAAGCCATTTTCGTTTTAATATCCATACAGGATGACCGAGATTCAACACAACGAATTTCATAGGAGCTGCTGCAGCTTACAGGAAATAGATTCTGTCCGTCCTCGCAAGGAGAAAAGATTCTTTCAAAGATCTTACCTCAGACAACTTCTGATATTCAAACTCGTAACAGGATGAGGCCATGACATCATCCATGTTCTATGGAGGACCTCGTGGAATATTTCTTTGGTACCATCATCATTTGCTTCAGTTGCATGTTGCATGTGGTGCGGAAATTTGAATGCTGTCAAATGATTACTTTGGAAAACCTTAGACTAGCAGTTGTGGAAGATTTTCCAAATTAAGATGCCAAAAGACCCAAGGCAGAAATAAAAATGTATGAATTAAGTTTTGGGCTAGTGGACTGCCAATAGAGCACTTCGCAAGATCGGCTTGTTATTTGCAGTAGAGCAGAAAAAGCGAGCTTGATCTGAAAACAATTAAGGCACTGCTTAAGTTCGGCAAAGAACATATGAACATGATCTGTGGATGACTGGAAATGACAGTCTATAGTTCAAATCCACACGAAACTTTCCAAAGCATTTAAGTTAGGCAAACCGTGTCATGTAGGTCCAAAGGTACAAATTAATGGAAATATGAGGAAGGAGGATTACCCCAATATCTTGCAGACTAATTTCCCGGAGTTTGTAACAGAATGTGCCTATCCGACGGACAAAAAGATGGAGACCCTTAACACAGAGTCTTAATTGTAAAAAATAGCTGGAAACTCAAAGCATTCAAATCATAAAATGGCCAGCACACAGTCCGCATCTAATTCTGATTGAAAACATGTGGGCTATTGTGAGGAGAAAGCTGGTAGAGTTTGAAAGAGCACCGAAGAACTTGGTGAGGCTGTGGATGATCGTAAGGACTGACTGGATACCACACGAAAAAAATCGAAAAGTTATTGGAAAGCGCGACAAGACGCATAAGTTTAATAAAAACTAAAAATCTATGGACAAAATATTGAAATGCATTAAAATTTAGAGGCAGTGACAGAATTTTAGTTATGCTGACTTTTATTTTTTAAATACACAGCTCTTCAAATGATAATGTTATGGAATATATTTGAAAATTCAATTTGAAACACCCACAAAATCGTAAATTATGTACAACTTGTATCCCATATTAACCTTCATTCACAATCTACTACAAAATCATGGAGTCTCTCAGATGAACCTATGAACGCATCCCACTGACAGCTGTCAATGTTGTTGGGTAGAAAAATGTCAACGTCAGCCGCACTGCGAAGCAAAACAAATATTTTCTAAGAAGAAAAAAAAAAAAACACCTCGCAGGCGCAGGTTCTCATTCCCACACAAAACTCCGAAAAAAGTCACTTTGCCAACAATATTGCTTTGATCTTGCAACATTAAGAATTTCTTCCACTTCATCAAACCAACCCATATGGAGTTCTACAACGTGTATTCCAACTAATAAAGGCACATCGTTCCTCACCCCTGTGACTGTACACAGTCGCTCCGTTCCGATTCTCTCATCGAAGCCAAGTAAGTTAACACATATTTAGCAGGCTCAAACTGTTGCACTTACGGTAGAGTTTGTCCTTGCAGCACCAACACAATGTCGACGACGCGTTACGAACGATTGAATACGAATCACAAAGGAGAACCATTCCGGAATGATGAGGAAATCGAATTGGATAATGGGCACAAGTTGGAAACAGCCACCATACATAATCCGGCGAGTGCGAAATTGATGCAAGTAGCTGTTGGTACTCTTGCCATGATTCTTCTGTATCTTTCGCTGTCCATATGTTTGACTTTCTATCAAGGCTGGCTCATAAAGGTGACACGAAAGCAGAATGATTCCTTTTCTCGTGCTTAATCTGAATGATTTCTTTATTTTTTGCAGAGCCTAAAGTTTCCTTTCACAATAGTGCTCTATCATTTAGTCATAAAATTTATTATGTCCGCGTGTGTGCGGAGTGTGCTGCGTTTGGTCACGGGCAAGACACGCGTGCAACTTGATTGGAAGACATCAATGCGGAAAATGGCACCGACAGGTATTGCCAGTGGTATTGACATTGGTTTTTCCAGTTGGGGCCTGGAACTGGTTAAAATCTCGCTGTATACGATGACCAAGTCCTCCACAATCATTTTCATTCTCATATTTGCCATCATCCTCGGACTGGAGCGCAAGGTTCGTAGTGAATAACGCGCCATCCACTTTTGTATGTATTTGATTGTCTTTTTCAGAGCTGGGCGCTAATGGGAATCGTGAGCATGATTGCCACGGGTCTTTTTATGTTCACGTATAAATCCACGCAATTCGATGCGTTGGGGTTCACATTTTTGCTAGTGGCCTCGCTCAGCAGTGGAATCCGATGGACTTTTGCACAGTTTGTCATGCAAAAGTCCAAACTGGGATTGCACAATCCAGTGGACATGATCTACCACATGCAACCGTGGATGATTCTGTCGATTCTGCCATTCACTATCGGAGTCGAAGGTAAATTGTGCTACTTTTTGAATGACTTAACTCTTTCGACGTTCCATTTTAGGGGAGCAACTTTTAAATGTATTCAATATGTTGCCAAGATTTTCCACCTCGGAGATCATGTTTGTGGTTCTGAAGATAAGTATGGGCGCTGTGCTAGCCTTCT
Organism: Orthonevra nobilis; assembly: GCA_963555765.1. Classification (NCBI taxonomy): domain Eukaryota; kingdom Metazoa; phylum Arthropoda; class Insecta; order Diptera; family Syrphidae; genus Orthonevra; species Orthonevra nobilis. The sequence continues at coordinate 113,230,796 of OY743225.1, forward strand.
TTATGGAGCTGAGCGAGTTCTTGGTGCTCTCGAAAACATCGAGTCTGACTCTGTCGATTGCTGGCATATTTAAGGTAAGCTATTTTTGCCATTCTTCAGAGATAAGGTGGATTTAATCGGTGTAAACAAAAACAAAACTGCTTAAATGATTGCAAAATGATGTGTTTGCTTACTCACCGTATGTCGGATGATAAGAGTACTGTCGTGGAAGATAAGCACTTCCACTTGATTGTACGTATTTCGGTGCTTTGTGTATACTCTTGTTTAATTCTTGGCCCAAAGCGGGCAATTAATCAAATGATAATGCGCACTTAAGAGCAAGAACCAAGGTCTCTAAATGTCATTATGAGCAATTACACTCTTCTGTGGGTTGAGTGCGGCTAGAGTCTTCTACAAATTTAAAATATGACGAGAAAAACTGATTTTATTACTTCCTTTCCGTCAGTGGAACAATATTTTGTTAAACTTTGTGGCACCATCCATCCCGATGGTGTGTTTAAATATATGTAATATGTTCTTGTGCCTTCGATTTGGCCAAAAAAACACTCGAAACAGCGTTTGCTGTTGACGAAACCAGTAAACCAGCTTTAAAAGCAATTTTTGCACCTTCTTCTTTAGTTCTGACAAAGAATCGCTTGCACCCCCAAGTGCGAGTTCTAAGAAAATGCTTCAAGATATCTCGGTGAACTTATTGCAAACAAGAATCGAATAAAGTTCATGTGGATCACAGGGCAACTTGACAAAGAAGACACGAGCTACAAATAAATTATGTACATAAATACTCTTCAAAATTTCAAAAGGTTCCGTGCAGTAGTTTTGAAGTTATGAGGGACACCGACTTTGAAAACGTGAGTTGCAGGGAAAACGCTTTAAACTTTTGAACACTAAAAAATCTGGTATTAATCATTCATAAAAAAAATGTATCGGCTAACCTCACACTGAATCATCAATGCTATGTCCATAAAGGATGTTGCTTTCATCCATGATGTCTAAAGCACCTTTTTGCTCATGTCTGTGACGAGTCCTGCCTTCTTTCGTTTGTTTCTCAGCTTCCTGCTCTGCTCGGCTTATACGTATGGAGTCAGTTGATCGCGCTCAGTCATGAGCACTTCATCCACAACTGATTTCTTGCGTCAAGATAAGTAAAGGAAAAGAACCTTCATTGAAAACACTAGCTGCCACATATAGTAAGCTGCAATTTCAACGATGACAGAGGTGCCACTCAAGTGCTTATTTTTCAAATAAGTTGGTTCAAACTCTCATTGTTATTCTGCGTGAAACCTCCGACACATCGCTCTAGGAGGGCTTTTTTGCTCATATCTTCATAGATAGGCCTGATGGCATTAACAAAATCCTTGCAAAGAGCAGTCTACGTGTGTTTGAACGAATCCAATGCATTAGCAGCTGCAGCTTTTTTCCATTCGCACTAGGAGTACGCGTCGCTCGGGCATTTTATACTGTGGTTTCTCGTCCGTCGAACTGTAGTGAAAGAACATTGCCCAGAAAGCATTCTTCACATTTTCCATGGAATCAGAGAAACGTCCAAACCGTTGTATACCGTCAGCTTATCAATCATTTTAACCGTAAGCTTTCCTTTCCGAGACACACTCTGTCTTTAGATCTTCTTCCCAGCCTTAGTTGAAGCATTCACTAACCCGGAGTAAGCTTTAGAGTCACAGTTGCGATATCGTAGACCATTCCTTACCGAGCATTGAAACATAGTTTTTATCGCTCCGACCTCCTAATTTCCAGCTGCACCAGTATGATTTGCCCGACACTTTCCAGCACTTACATGAGCTTCATGCCACTCTTCAAATAATGTTCCCAAATTTAACATCTTCCCCATGAGTATAGACATTTTTGTGATGGGTCCATAGACCAGCACCTACTTCATTTGCCCTTTTTGTACCCATCAGTATGCCAGATTAAGTAAAGGGTTCGGAGGCACGTGCATTGCAATGATCACGGTTACGAATGTCTATCTCAAAGAGACGCCTAAAGCAGTATGTTGCCTTCATACTATCTGGGATCGAGCAACATGTCCTTATCTGTGATGAAATTGTCTATTCTTAAGTGTCTCGTTTCGTCACCTGGTGTGTATTTCATTGCCAGTTGCATTTTTAAAGCATTTCTGGCGCTTGTTAATGTTATGTTCTAATAAGTGTGTATGTTATAATAGGTGTGGCCATCATGATGTAGTATTTGAGACCCCAAGTCCTACCGTAGAGCCTTTTACAAGCCCACATGGCCTTGCTTTTGCGTTCTGTGACAGACTTGCTAAGAGAAGTCTAGTTCAGCTTCTTATCCAGGAAACACCGACATAATTGACGAGGTTCCCTCAATGACAATTGCAGACAGAGTCACAACGGTTTTGCTAAGATTTACAGAGAGTCCTTCACAATAACATTATTCTAAGACTTGCATCAATGCTGAATGCATTACGCTGTTGATTGTAGTGTCATATTTGCCAGTCAGTTAATCAATAAGCTTTTTTTTTTTTCTTTTTTTTAATTACATCGTCTTTTGAATACCATTTGCATTTTTTTAAATATTTAATTTTATTTTTAAAATTGCAAGCTACAGAATAAGAGTAAATTTGCTGTTATTTATATTTCCAGGACATTTGTCAGTTGGCGCTTGCTGTTGAGCTCAATGGGGATCAGTTGTCGCTTATGAACGTTCTTGGACTTGTTGTTTGCCTCGGTGGCATATGCTGTCACGTCATACACAAATATTCCACTTTAGTTCTACCAAAAACCGACGAGAGTATCTTCGAGGATGACGTCAACGAAAATATTCGCGACAATCCAACACATTCACTAACTTTTCGCAATCAGTCTGGTCAAAGCATTCCACTTCTTGAAAATTCCGACACAGATGAATCCCACGATCAGGATGGTCAAAATGCCTCCGAAGTGATATTCGATGTCTTGAAACGAAGAGATTCCACTAGAAGATAGTTTGCTATAATGCATTTAAAAAAATAAGAGGACTTCGCTCTTTACTGTACAAAGGTTCTTAAGCATTTAAAAATATCCTTATTATCTAGAAAAAAAAAAATGTTAACGAATTTTTTGCCCTAAAAATCGAAAAATTCCTCGAACAGCTGTGATCTCTGGCTACTGGAGAGGACTTAAGAAGAAAATGACTTTTCAAAAGCACAAACATACACAATCCTTTGAATTCAAAAAAAAACTGTCGAAATTCGAAATCAACGTTAAATATTTGACAGCGAAACACATTATTTTCTAAGTTTGTAAATGTTGTATCCTAGTATCCTTGTATCTTGTTCGTGTACAGTTGATGTATAAAATATTATAAAGTTTTCTTTTCATGCGACATTAGCTAGCAAATCTTGTCCTACTTAAAGCGTAAACAATTTTATATTCTTTTAATTGTAATTGTATTTGTAAAATAAAACTATTTGTATATTTTTAAGAGTTTACTAGGCAATCTAATAAATGTAACATACTACTTATGTACATTCTTACTACATACATACATATGTAAAGTGTACATACAACATGTGTAAAATTATTCACATTTGTTTTTAAGATGGCGTATCTTCAAATTTTGAGAATAAGACCGAAATAGTTGCAAAAGTAATGCCAAACGGTTGTTATTAATGTCTTAAGCCTAACTAAAGGTGAGAAGAGCTTTAAATACGACATTATCCATGGAAGCTTCGAACAATTGATGATGCATGTAAACCGAGATGATTGAACTTAGAAAGATATTTATTTTTCAACCTTATCTGCTAACAAGCGAATACATTTAGGGTATCTCCTTTTCAAATCAGGATACTCTTAAAAAATTCTTTGTTTTAAACCTCTCAACAGCGGCCATCACGTCACTATCACCTTCAAATTTCCTGCCCCGAGGATGTTCTTTGAGCCGAGGGAAGATGTGGAACTCACTGTGAGCTAGATCTGGCGAATAGGGCGCGTATCCAAGCGGTTCGAATCCTGTTTCTTAACATGTGAACCGGTGCGTTGTCGCCGCGTCTTTTTTCTTTATAGACTCCTACAATCTTTTTATTTTGACTACTTAGTAAGATCCTTATAAAGTGGCTCGCTTCTCCAAATATTTCACTATTGTAATAGCTTCAGCGTCCCAAAAAAATTATGCCATAACCTTCCCTGCCGAGCTCGATACTTTTAATTTTTTTCGCCGTTCGTAAAGAGATTCGCTTTCGGGTCATCGATTGTTGTTTGGTTTTTGGATCAATTCTCCTGATCTGCTTACAACTGGAGGAGACAAGTAGTAGAATATTGAGGAGCAGTGCAAGTCTTTGGAAGACATTTTTTTGAAACAGAGGTACTTTATGTCAGCTCTAGTTTTGTTTTCCTCCATTACTATGTTCCTTCTTCGTGGGTTCGTATTCAATTTTTTAAATTAAGATATTTTTATTTATCGTCTAAAATATTTAAAATCGTGACTTAAAATTAAACTAAAAGTTTTGTCAGCTCAACAATTTTCCAAACATTTAAAAAATTGTTTTCGAAGAATTTTTTGAAAAGAAAAAATTATAAAACTTATTACAGGGTCTTAACCTCTGTAACACCGGCTGTCGTTTTTTTCGTAGAACGATGTCTCGTAGCAATTTACTGTGTCCTCGAACCTCTCGTCGATGATAGCTCGTGGGCAGAGGTACCTGAGCGCTTTCTCTAACGTCTGCTGGCTGTCGTTCCTGACCTCTCGATTTGGATGGTCCCTTAATTTATCGAGTTTCCTCCCGGAAAGCTGCAGCATCTACATATCGATTGACGTCATAAAAGGATCTTTATACAGCGTCGTGTTGCTGAAGTATTTCAGCGGGTGGGTCTGGTTTTCGCCAGAGTCCGAATGAATGTGCCCCTTTTCTCTATTTTTATCTTAGCCCACTAGTCGGTAAGTTAAATTTTTCTTTTGGAATTTTACGTGAAAGAGAAATTATCGGTTATCATTACTTTTTGATAATCACCGTGCATTCAGGTCTGATTCTTGACAGTGGGTTTTTCTACGTCTATGAAGCAAGTGCTTCTTTTATGGAAAAAAAATAAAGGAACCATATCGAAAGCCAAATTTTCGACCCAACTCAAGTGAGGAAAAGTGAAAGAATAGCGCCAACGATTGTGGGTGCCTGTGGTTCATTGGTAAATGCTGCTGAGCGTGATGACCCAGGTTAAAATCCGGGTAAGAATATGTGGCAGTTTTTCACGACTCAACTCTCTCGCATGTCTGGCAATCCCTTCGATAAGTACAACTGTTAAGGAAAAGATCCTTGGGGCCTTTCGGGTCAGCATTAAACTATAGGTCCATCCCCCGACATTTTCGGAATATATTACACGCACACACTAATGGTGACATTAGGCTTTGGACCAAAAAAGAGCAGCCACGCCAAATTTATGTTATTTTAGCGTTAACACGTTCTGGCAGGATATCGAAAAACAAAGTTTCAATTCATGAAAAATTCTTTCTTCGAAGCCCTCTACCGGCTTATGTCAGGATACTTTTAAGACGACGAAATTTGAAGAAGAAAAAAATCTCAATGGAAGATTTTGAATAATCTGCATACGAAGGATCATCACCTGAAGAAAAGGAGGAGCCGAACTCAACAATAGATGAGAGGTGCCCAGAACTCAGTAGTAACGATTCAGAGGATGAAAGGTAATATAGCGACGAAAATAAAAGAAATCGGATAGGCATTGTCCTCCAACAGATTTCAAAAGAGAGCCAGAAGCTAAAAAAGTAAAGATATCGTAACAAAAACATCAACAGCAACAATAGCCGAGAGCTAAAAAAAACGCAGAAAACTTTCCCAGCGTGAAACCACAAAAAAAAAAAACAATAACTTGCCATGACCCCAAAAAGGGACTCGACAGATTTCATGACTTCTTGAACACAAGGAAGTTCCAATTCAACGCTTAGAAGAAAGGCCGACAGACGCTTTTACTGGTCAGAGGCATTCACGACAGCTACTAACCCGTTGAAGTTGCAACAGCGTCAATATTCACTTTAATGTTTACTGGGAGAAACTGCAAACAAAGGGAATCAAACAGTGCGAGAACATCCAAAAATTTGGTCACGATGCTAGTAACTATGAATGAAACTACGGAACTAAGAAGTTGCTCAGAAACAATCAGGTATGACGAGGTCTGCTGCACCATCTGCCAGCGGAGCGGAAATCAGGAAAGGCAGCAAAACGAGAATAAAACAATGACACAAAATTCCAGAAGCACTAGTTATTCACGAATCAATCTGGATAAAAAAACAGATTGCAGTTCGCAAAAGCAGTACCAATAATTTCAGAAAGTCTGCTTGGTTAGGACCACCAAAACCATTGAATTGAAAAAATACTTATTTTCGAACTACTAAGAGCAGCTACAAATTGAAGTCACTCAAATCCTCAAAAGGAAAATAACAGTAGATGGGTGCTCATTGGATACCCAAAAGACTCTTGCCAGCATCTGGAATTCCTACTAAAGCTAGTAAAAATCCTCTATAAGTCGTTACCAGAAAGATTCTTTCGGTTTAGTCACAGAATTGAGTCGACGGAGTTCCACAAGGAGCAAGAGTGTCACCATCACTGGTTGGACGATGTTTTTGTATGCCGATGATTCCATTATACTTTCGCAAATGGGGATTGAGTTTACAAGAAGTAAATCTGCAACCGACCACCAACTACAGCAACAAGAAACCGAAACACGATCGGGAGTCGACGCCCTTATGTTAGAAAAACCCTACCAGATGGTAAATCAAAAGAAGAGTGGACTGGATTAATGAAGTTACTGGTCTACAAACAACCCTTCAGATTAATAACAACGTACCCAACTTGGTGCACGATGTCACCAACCATAATGAAGAGGGTAACAACATTCGAAAGGAAAGTCCTCAGATCGCGAATCGTATTCTGGCCACATTTAAACATCCGGAAAAACAAAACAAAAGCAACCAAACCTTTAGAGACTGCAGGAATTAAAACAATTTAAGACTATCTATTGCACATACCCAGAAAAATGATGCAAGGACTTTATCTACTGATGACTTCCAAATGAAGACACATGGAGAATCATAAACAAGAAAGCAGAACCTTCAGGTAAGTACCACAGACATAAGGAACCTTTCTACAAGGCAGGCAGCAACTTTTACAGAGATTAATACCCTGTTCCACTTGATATGAGTTGGGCCTATCATTAAGCACCCTACTGGAAAAAATGCTACCAAAGACATCCAAGACGACCAAGAAAATGAAATGAAAGTGCTAGATTAACATAGAAGAGTGTTTGACACTCTGACTCTGCGATGTAACAATAGTCTATGTCCTGGAGAGAACCGTCTTCGCCAGAGTGATGTTTAACCAAGACAAGGCAAATGCTCAATGGAAGGAGTGAAGCTGAGAGTAATTTTTCATTTTGTGGGTCTTATCAAAAAAAAATTACACATTAGACAAAGTTGTTGTACTCCTCAGTACAGCTGAATTAGTCTTTTAATCAACCTTAGCTCCTCGGAGTTCTCGTTCCAAATTGTCTTTCGTCTTCGTTTCACATCCAATACCTTTCTCAACCATTTTGTCAGATCTTATGACAGCTGTAAAACGAGTTAACATCGTCTTCATGACGTCAGATCCTATCCAGATTCCTTCCAGGATGGAAACAAAAAGTAAGGATATTTGTCAAAATTTGAGTAGCTCCTGCGGTCTACCAGAGTATATTAGTTTTTGCCCTTTTGGGATCCATTCTTAACTGAGGTAGCTTGCTCTCTCACGTGGGTGATTTTTTAAAAACGATTGTTTACTATTCAGCAGTCGCTAAGATGGTTAGCCAGGATCATCACGTCGAGGCCGTATGTTGTTGGCAATCAGAACTTTAACTTGTTTGCGTTCATCCATACATTTGTAGGATTTGAGTCTTCCAAGCCACTTTAAGATTATTAAATGAACATAAACATTTTCGTAGCTTTATTTACTAAAGGGCTAAACCCAAACTTCATTATCTATGATGATACCTTTGCAGATATGTTGGAGGGTGTGCATACTTGTAGACAATTACTTTAATCAAAAATGAACTCATACCTATAGTAAAACCTGAGCAACTTTTCTGTCACGGGGCACTTTTCTACCTAAAAGTCAGCATTAACCCGAAACCTACTCTCAAGCAATTAAATTCTTTAATTTTCGACAACAAGACTGGAAAAGTTTGTTTCCCACGGGAGGGAGAAGAAGACAGACGCCTTTGTTGCTTACCACAGACGTTGGTATATGGTTTTTCCGTCGCTATAAGGTAGACGTCAAAAGGACACAAAAGTTTTTCTCGAAACCTAATTGATGCATTCGTGGTGAATTGGCTGGGGGCCCCACACGCATTCATCACCTCGTCTGGATGTGCGAAATATGTTTCGTCAGTATTCCAAGGAAAAAAAAAGAAGGACAGCAAAGAAGGTAAATAGAAGCAAATCCTTGAGAATTAAAACCAGTTTGGTATTTTGTTGAGATGGTTTCTGGGAACGGGTAATTGTAGCACCACACAAAAAAAAAGCAAAGTATTGGAATTGAGAGGTTTGGTTTTTGCTTTTTTCAACTCTAAAAGCTTGGAAGGAGATAGTTGATGAAACGGAAATCACACATAGAAGCATAGGGAAAGGACTGAACACCGAATAAGTTGATTCACACTATCCTCCATTAGTTTTCGGACAACCCATATTCCTCTATGAAATCTCATATCTGGAAGAGATTTAAGAAATATATGACCCGGCATAAACCAATACAGAGAGTGATGCAGGGGAGGCTTAAAAAAACACTCAAGTGTCTTCAAAAAAATTAACAAAATTACTTGATTTTTTTCATAAATTTTTATGGTTCTCTTGGGCGCCAAATTTTCAATCTTTTAGACGAGAACTTGTTACGATCTCGCTATTTTTCCGGTAGTCTTATTGAGTGCTTTCAGATTCAAGAGTCTGTGGCTTGTGTATACCATGTCCTTAAAAAACCCCGAAGAAGGAAGTCTGGAGCTGTCAAGAGCTGTCTCCGTCGTTAATGGCGCACCGTGCAGTGACTTCGATTGAATGTAACGAGGTGTTATGAATGATATGTGAGTTTTCCAAGGGGCTTCTTGGTGCATGCACAGTTGAGGTTCATGATCATCTTAAACTCTTTCAAATCTTCATCCACCGAGGCGAAATTTTGCTCAGAACCAGCACAACGAGGTTTTTCGGTTACTTGTTGTAGAATAGACGGGAAATCTGCGCCAAGATCATTAACGATTATCCAGTCGAAAATTGTATTAAATATTAAGCGTTGTTGTAAATATAATAACCTTGCATAAAGAAGGGTGTACTCTGTTCTATGGAAGATTAGTTAAAAATACCGAAGTGCATGATACCACATGTCGCTTTTAGGAATTATTGTGTTTAGCTACCCTTGGCTTTCACAGACCCTACGCCCGTTCTCATACTCCAGCCATGAAGGAATCGAGACCAAAGGCAGTCATAATCCCTCGAGGAATCTTTCTCACAAATGTTCATTGTAAGGCTTGCAATATGGTCTGGTTGGCTCATTTGTTCAAGCTTCTTTGAAAATGGGGAAAGTTAAGCCTTCGCAGTCAATTCTCATCGCTATATCTAAATGTTGACCGAGTTTTTTTGGCCACAAATCGAAGACATGTGCAACATCGTTTGGCTGTGCGGATATTGCAAGAAAAATTCCTGGACGAGAGACTTCGCTTTTTGGAATGAACAACAAAATTGTGTGATTTGTCACCGTCAGTGTTGCCGAGTTTTTTTTGAGGCACCAAAAAAAAATCATTTTTCAGTTTCCCAAAAAAAAAAACATTTACTTAGCTCAGGTCATAAATAAGTGTTACCAAGCCTTTGTGCGTCCAATTCTGGCCTATGCGAGTGCAGTATGGTGGAATATTGTATAAAGTTTTCGAAAATAAGTGCTTGCGAGTTTGCACGCGATTTACAGAAGCGCTCATTCCGACTTCCGGCATCAGCAAAAAACAAAACACTATCCTGGGCTTACTGAGGAATCATTTTGCGTGATCGGCAACTGTAATTGAGAACGAGATTTATTTATCCTAACCCGAGATATTTTAAAAAACTCAGTAGAACAGGGACACATATCACCTCAGGCATTTTGGTATTTAGACGCGATGGCTGCTTGTCGGACTCGCGCAATATTCTCGTTATATACCATGCTGCTAGAATAACAGACAAAAGAGTCCTATAGAGCTCCTGACTGGAATTACTATATTAGCGTATACGCAAAGCGTATTTGCAAAATTGCATTTAACATCTCCAAACTAATTTTGTTCCTAAGTTTGCTTGACTAAAAACCCTTTCAACATCGCCATTAGAATGTGGCAAACAAAGCAGTTTCAAGGCTTGTTCGCAAATGTTTGCATAAGGATTTTTATAGGTTTCAGCGTTAAAAAACCAGAGTAAATGAAGCACTAAAAATAAAATGAAAGCACTAAAGGAACGCCCGAGCACTAAAATAACATTTTGGGCACTGAAAAAAATTTTTTGAGCACTGAAATTAACGCTGAAGGTACTAAATTGGCAACGCTGGTCACCGTTGGATTTCTTTTTGTGGGCCTATGCAAAAGATCGTGTATACGCAGCCAACTACTTTTTTTTTAACGCTTTGACAACTTTAGAATATTCATCAAGTAAGACCAATTTACCGATTTTCCCTCAGAACCAAGGAACTTTGTCTTTATAGTTTTCAAAAAATCATTTTTTTTTATTATGGATATTATCTACATGTAAGTAGAAATATATCAGTCGAGGCGTTTCCCGGATTTCGAACTTTTGCAATACTTTAAACTCATTTGAAATTGACGCCGTCAGCGCGCTCTGACCATTCATGGGACAAACAATCGATCCTTGTTCGCGCGCTCAGAGGCAGATGACCGGTGCAGCAAAAAAAGTCCGGATTGAGCAGAGGTATATGTTAGCGGCTCAACATGAGCAGCTAGAAGAAGAGGAGGGATGCCTCTATGGACCAGGCATTTGTGTTAACACATTACAAAACTTTAAACGCGTTTTTCTCGAAAATACGTTTTCAAAAATGGCTGACATTCTCCTGACCGCTGTAATTATACTCTGAAAATATGTCTTCACAGAATGACGGATCGTTTTTTCGATAGCTAGATTTTTGAATTTTTTATTATGTATCTTTTTATGCGAAAAAAACGCGAAAATTTTTAAATTTCCTTCATTTTCCGAAATTTGTACTAGACGAAAAACTCATCCGCTTTGAATTTGTGTTTCAGATCATTAAAAAGGGGGCAGTGATGTCAGCTCTTTATATCCGGCGATTAGAGGACCTGTTTTCGCGGAGCTGCAACGGGCGCCATTTCGGTTTAAAAAAAAATAAAATTTAACGTTCTATGTATGTATCATGAACAAAGGCAACAAAGCACTCAAAAAGATTTACTTGTTTCCTTTAAAAAATCAAATTTAATGACCTAATATATGGCACTCCAAGGACAGAGTTCCCCTTAAGACATTTCAATAATTAAGTTTATCATTAGCCGTGTTTTTTTGAAGCCTAGCCAGCCAGTAGTGGCTAGCAAAGTCAATTTTTACACGTAAAACAAATACAAAAACCTGCTGGCGACAACTCTTGATATTATCGCCAGCCAAAAGCAACTGGCTAGGAATCTTACGATATCCCATTGCTAGGTGGCGCAGAAAGCAGTTTTTTTATATATAGACGTTGGTAATTATGAAATTTGTCTGTTCTTATGACATTTGACGGTAGTCTGTGCACCAAAATGGAAGGCCAAGGAAAAGGGTATTTATTTTGTTTCTCTTCTCGAATTTCATAGTGCGCGGAAGGAAGAATTCGTGCACCACCGGTGTAAGAAATACGCTTATGGACATGTTTTGGAAGACATGATTTCATCCGGGTTTGCTGTGCGTGTTATTTGTTTTTTTTTCAACTATGTTAAATTCATAAATTCCTTCAATAACTATTTATAAATATTTACAGGACTCCAACACAACCATTGCGCATCTGGAAGTCAAAATGCAGAGATAAAAAAAAACTGTATTTGGAATTATTAAAGATGTTTCACAAAAATAATAAACTATGTTCTCTTTATTTTCTTGTGGATTGTCCATGAAGTAAATTAAAACTTATTGTTTTCAGAAAATATAAAAAAAAAGAATTTGGTTAACAACTCAGCACCTTGAAAGTTGACAGCTAATGTCATGGGCGCGAAATCACCAGTACCAACTTGGAGATATATAAAATCGGCTGGGTATGACTGGCTGGGAATCGTCTTAATGAACGATTGGCTAGCTAGGTTTAAAAAAAACACGCCTATTCATATCCAAGCAATATACTACTGTGTCCGAAAAATAAGGTGACATTGTACTTATTTTGAAAATTCTTTATTTATTCTTCCAAATCAATTTCATCCCCTTCAAAGTAATCCCCTCCCGATGCAATGCACTTATGCCAACGGATTTTCCAATCTTTGAAACATTAGTTGTAGTCACTTTCCGGGATGGCCTTCAGTTCCGTCTTCGCTGCGGCTTGAATCTCCTCTATCGTATCAAAACGGTGTCCCCGGAGCGGTCTTTTGAGCTTGTTGAACAGCCAGAAGTCGCTTGGCGCCAGATCAGGTGAATACGGTGGTTGCGGAACGATATGGGTTGAGTTTTTGGCGAAATGATCATGAATTACGAGTGCGGTATGGGATGGTGCATTATCGTGGTGTAAAAACCAAGAATTGTCTTTCCACAATTCCGGCCTTTTTAGGCGGATAGCGTTACGCAAACGACGCATAACGCTCAAATAATATTCCTTGTTGACTGTTTGGCCGGTTGGAAGGAATTCGTAAAGCACAACACCACGATAATCGAAGAAAACAGTCAACATGATCTTGATTTTTGAGCGACTTTGGCGCGGTTTTTTTGGTGTCGGCTCTCCTTTGGCACGATATTCGCTCGATTGATCGCTTGTTTCGGGGTCGTAAGCATAGATCAGTTATAATGCATTTCATGACATCCTGGTAGTCGGAAAGCATTGTTTCACACACTTCAACGCGACGCCTTTTTTTTCCGAAAAATTCAATGTTTTCGGTACCAGTCGAGATTTGACGCGCTGGAGGCCCAAAGCATCCTTCAAAATGGTATTGACTGAGCCTTTCGACAAGCCAACTTCATCAGCAAGGTCTCTTATCGTTAATCGATGGTTTTTCAACACCAAATCTTTGATTTGTTGGACGTGAGCTTCATCGGTTGAGGTTGATGGTCGCCCAGAACGCTCTTCATCTTCGACACGTTCACGGCCGGCTTGGAAATCACTATACCACTTGTTAAAATTTTTGTTAGACATAGCCTCATCATCAAAGGCTTTCTGCACCATCCTCAACGTATCCGCAGCAGAAAATTGATTCCGCAAACAAAATTTAATGCAAATTCTTTGCTCAATAAATTTCGACATCGCAAAAAACGAAAAACTCACTTTTAGCAGCTCACAAAACGACGCGTATCTCTATACTATGAATATATTTTGATATGAAATTTCACATAGATGTCACTGACAGTACTACCAACCTAAAAAGAAAGAAAAATTTCCAAATCCTTCGACGCGCGCAGTTTAAATTCATATGTCACCTTATTTTTTGGACACAGTAGTATGTTTATGATTTCCTTGTATATCTGTTAAAACGAGTCAAATACTCTAACAGCTGTTTACGCCACATGTTAACAATGCTTTTTTGCCACAGTTTAAAGATCTATTTCAAAAGCTGCCTCGGACTGAAGAAACGAAAATGTTTCACTAATTTTAATGAGTTGTGTAGTCAAGATTAGTTTTTGAAATTTTAACAACTTGAATAGCTCAACGAAAATTCAAAACATTTGAAAGAGGTAACTTTGAACGTAGGTTTTTTTAATATTCTGCTAAGACTAAAGCTGGGACAATTCCATTTTCAAATTGACACAAAATTTTGTCAAAAGGTTACTTGTTTGTTAATCCTTGCTACAGCATTAATCATTTTCTTAGCTCAAAACATGTGCAATCAATATCCTCATACATATGTAGAATCGTCACCTTGAATGAAACCACACACGTCGGTCACAGGTTCATTCACTTAGAAACCCAATTTGTTAATTTCAATTTCATGCCAGGACTAAAGTGTGTGTGTGTGTGCACCGAGAGGAACGCCTTTATTTTGTATGCTTTAAACGTCTTGCTACTTTGTTGGCCTTTGTTTCTCTCCATTAGCTTGGAAATGTTTTCGAACCAAATTCTTTGATGTCACGCCATTCTTTGATGTCAGGTGACATTTGAAGCAGTCTCACATTCATGATACTTTCTCTGCACACCTTGTGTTCCTGAGCGCAAAATGAGAATGAATGAAAGGCTTTTATGTGCGAACAATGTTTTGATTGTTTGGAGAAACAACTATTGATGGCTCACCTCATAATCGATTTAGGGATGCTGTTTGGACCACCCCCAAAAAACAAAATAAATTCACTCAGACGAGTGTATATAATTTTCCATTCATTTCATATCCTTTCTTCACCATTCAATCTGTATCGAAGGAAACGATATCTACCATTTTAATGGACCAGTGAAATGAAGTGTAAGCGGGTCAGTGGACCCATATCTGTAGGGATGGTACCATACATATTGTATGTTATTTGATGTACGATGAGTGATATGATGGAACCTTTTCTGGTATTAATGGGCATATGGTCTAAGTAGAGCATTATCTTCCCAATTGTTAAAAAAAAAGATACTATAAGGAAGATTCCGGGATTTTATTATCAACAATAAATTACTGTTATGGATCGTTATAATAGACTCTGATTTGGTTTTGTTAAATCGGCCGCTTTTGTGCAGCCATAGCAGGATATTGAAGAATTTGCCAGAGACCCTTGATATTAGGTCGTCCTTTGTAATATTGTATTACAAAGAGATGATTATTTTTATGAGGTTGACCTTAAGTGTTATTATTCGATGCCCATTCCAATGATTATGGTTAGGCTCATTTCTTTAAATAAAATTTAATTAAAGTATTCAGTTGAAGGACTGGTCGTTCTCCATTAGCAGGAGTAAATTCAGATAGCTTTGTATGATATTTAAAACTGATCCTCATGAAAAGAGTGACTTTGGCGTTGGCACCCTCATGACAAAACTTCGTATAGAGACGTTGAAAAATCAGCTCTATCCGTCGCATATCTAAAACAGTTTAATTACAACTAGTGTGAAGTATATTCTGTGAACGTCCGAAGCATTTTTGCAACACATGAATTGGCCAATATCAGAAAATAGACCAAATTATTGTATTTCTGAATCGTTGTCAATTTCTTAAAAGAGTTGCCATTGTCAATATTGATTATCACACAAAGGGTTCCGTACTACCCAACATTATGCAACACTTCATATTTCCTTAAATCTAGATTTGTCATAGCATAGCATATAAAGGGTGATTTTTTAAAAGCTATAGGAAAGTTTTTAAAAAAAAAACACATAAAATTCAGAAAAATGCATGAAATCTTTATTTGAATCGGCTGTACGGTCCACATAATTTAATGTTTGAAGATTATTTCATGCAAATGTTGACCTTGACTGCGCCTCAAATGGTTCATCCGCTTAGTCCAATTTTGGCATACTCTTTTTAACATTTCGGCCGGTATCTCACGAATAAATGCTTCAATGTTGTCTTCCAATGCGTCAATTAAAGCTTGTCTGTATAGACATGAGCTTTAACATAGCCCCACAAAAAATAGTCTAAAGGCGTTAAATCGCACGATCTAGGCAGCCAATTGACCGGTCCCGAACGTGAAATAAAATGTTCGCCGAACACGCCTCTCAATAAGTCCATTGTTGCACGTGCTGTGTGGCATGTGGCACCGTCTTGTTGAAACCGCATGTCATGCAAGTCAAGCTCTTGCATTTTGAGCAAAAAAAAGTTGGATATCATCTCACGGTAGCTCACCATTCACAGTTACGTTACGATTTGCATCATCTTTGAAGAAGTACGGTCCAATGATGCCACCAGCCCATAAACCGCACCAAACTGTGACTTTTTCTGGATGCATTGGTAGCTCTTGCAATGCTTCTGGCTGATATTCACTCCAAAATCGACAATTCTGCTTATTTACGTACCCATTGAGCCAAAAATGAGCTTCGTCGCTGAACACAATTTTTCGGTAAAAAAGTGGATCTTTGGCCAACTTTCCAAGAGCCCATTCACCAAAAATTTTACGTTGCGGTAGGTCGTTCGGCTTCAATTCTTGCACCAGCTGTATTTTGAAAGGCATCACACCTAAATCCTTCCTCAAAATTTTCCACGTTGTTGAGTAACAGAGGCCCAATTGCTGCGAACCGCGACGAATCGATAATTGATGGTCATCATTAACACTGGCCGTTACAGCTGCGATATTTTCTTCAGTTCGCACTCTACGTAAGCGTGTTGGTGGTTTAATGTCCAACAATGTAAATTTGGTGCGAAATTTAGTCACAGCTTCAGTGGGTCGATTAAACTGACCATAAAATGGAAGAAGAGCGCGATGAACTTTCTTAACAGAGCACGCATTTTGATAATAAAATTCATCGTTTGTAAGACGATTCATGGTTAAATTATAGACCAAACTGAAGATGTTTGACAGTGAAACAAAACACGAAACATGCGTCAGCTGTCTAAACCAGTGTTGCCAAAAAGATAATAGCTAAAAAATCACCCCTTACACATGCAAAGCATGGAATTCCAATAAGAAAAAATCAAAAAAAGACAATTTCAACCAATCTTTAATGAATTAAAAGTATTGCAGTAAGAAAGTTTTTTTTTGCACATTTATTGTATGTGTGAATCTGACTCCGATTTTTCAAACGACGACTTAGAATTCATTCGGAATTCGTTGATGAGCGTCAGAAAAGGATTTCGTTGACAAACTTTGGGTACGGAACCCTAAAATGAAGAAAATGATCAATCACCAATCAGCCTTCAACAAATGCTTGTACCACGTGTCGTGTATAATGAGCCTTCGAGCCCTCGACTTTCTTCAATTTTCGAAAAATTAAAAATTCAGCTTGATTCCTTAGTTTCTTAAAAATCGCTGACTAAATCGTTTTCTATTCCCCGACGTCGGGGACGATTCTAAGCTGAATATGGATCCTTTAAAATACACCTTCACGTTGAGTGTTTTCGAATAAAATTTTAAAATTTATCATTGGAAAGTTTCGCCTTTGAATTCAATTGAAAAACAAAATTAAACATAACTTTCGAACACTTCATAAATTTCAAGTGTTGGACATATAGTACATACAAAAAAAAATCAGCTCATAATGTCAATCTTTCTCAGGATTCAACTGTGTAGCCACTTGTCACACAGCTCGAGAAGATTTATATACCAGCAGAAACAGGAAGTAAATTATCAAAATTGTCCTCTCCATATAACAAAAGAAAAAAAAAAACAAACAAATACTCATATATCTCGGCGACTGTGATTAAGAACTAAATTTATAGCAGGCATAGCAATAAATAAGTACCCATGTCAGAAGCCTAACTTATTTCCTTTCTTTCGCTCCTGTTGTACCTAGAGACCATAAAGTAACTATATTCCGAAAAAAGGATACTTTTCCTCAATCTTAGAGGAACAACGATTAAGTGAACGAAACATTTAATGCAGCGCCAAATTTTCTAATTAAAATTTGCTTAAATATGAGTGAAGGAGTGACGCATACTTTACCCATCTGACAAATTCAACCCATAACTGAAGTCCTTCAAAAGTGGACGAAATAATATAGGAGAAAAGTTTTCGTCGATATGGGGAGATCCTCATAGAGTGTGTAGAGCTACCATAAATTGTCCAAGGGAAATAAATAAGGGCCAATGCCAGGACAAGGATATCCATGAGTGATTATTTACGAGTCGGTTCTTTTGACAAATTTCACATAGTTTCATAAGCAGATATTCTGAAATGGTCCTTAAGGGAATGGGTTCGCTAGAAATATGTTGGGAAAAAACATTCTTTTGGATCCGAAGGTGGTTCATAAATTTCGAATCGATTTGAACTTCTGTGTAGGCTTGCAATAAATCACGTGCATACAAGAATAAGTCTTGTATGAACAGATGTGGTGTAATCTAACTTTTGAAAACCATTGAATGTACGGCAAAAAGAAGTTGACCGAATAAAATCGGTGATCGGTTAAGATAAAAATAGAAAAAAACAAATATAGATAGGTTTTTTTTTTCACTTTACAGCTTGTATTTTGTTTTCTTTATTAGTAGAACTCATGATATTACTATAAAATTCATTTAACTTTTTCGCAAAAAAAGAAGAAAGAAAGAGAAAAGAAACGATATGTTGTCTAAAAATACCAAAGGGAAACTAATATAATTCCTAAGTAATGAAGCAATTATAAATGTCGAAAAAGAAATTTAGTACATTTTATTAATTTCACAATTTAATTTTAAATTTCAAAATAAAACTTATATTTTTTGCTCCTTAAATTCTTTATTCTTTTATTTTTTATTATTTTATTTAATTCTTTAATTGAAAAGGTAAGTTGAACGAATGCATTGAATTTTAAGAGAAAACTAAGAAATTAAATAATCTAAGTTAATTTAAAAGTCTTTTGTAAGAACTTTTACAGAATTTTATTAAAGTAAAGATGCTTTATTGCGAGAGTACTCAAACTGAGAAACAATAAAAAATTCAAATCTTCTCTTCTCTTCTTTCATAGTTCAGAAAATATGCTTTTGGGTGACCCCAACATATTGAATTCTGAAATGAACAAGTCGGTAATCTTTTAGCTCCACAAGTTTTCTGCAACAAATTTCTCATAAGTGAGACATGACATTTGTAAGTTAATGAGTGCAAATATTTTTTTTAGTGTCAAAGTATGAAGTTTGCAGTGTATCTTGTTATCGATAGTTAGCCCATGATATTTGTATTCAGTTACTTGTTCAATACGGAGGCATACTACATCCAAAAATTTTTTTTCTGAAGCAAACTTCATAAGATAAGGTACTTTGAGATAAACTTTGACAATCATTGCTGGCCTGCATAGGAAGTATTCGATTCAAATTTGAAGCGTGTAAATTGAAAAACATTACCTTTGTTTTTTCTCACGAAACAATAATTTTATGAATGACAAACCAATGCTTGAATTTTTTTTTTATTATTTGCGCACTCCTCAAGGGGACATATCATAAACTCAGAAACTCAGGTGTATTTGGTTTTAACTCAATTCCGTGGGTGGAGTCCGAAATGGGACGAATGATTTTTGATATCGACCTATTAGCTTACACCTAATTCGACATTTGTTTGATATATGGTACTTTGAAAGTTTGGAAGGTTTAGCTTAACACCCCGCTGTCAGTGTTATGCCTTCATAGCAGAGCTATCTACACACAGTCTACACAAGCAACTATTTTGGAAACGCGAATTAGGAACTAAGCCGGTACAACAACCACTACAATAACTCCACCCATTAGTGAGAGTACTATAGCTGGTGTCCAATCCAGTGCCATTAACTTGCTCCCAATGGCAAATGGTGAACGGGCCAGATTCGAAAATCTAGACCACTCAAGGAATCGAACCTGGGACCTTTTAATTGGCTCTACCAATCGCGCCACCCGGTTGTTGATCGTGTTGCATATCTGAAATCGGTTCTAAAAGCGTCGGACTAGAACTGAATTCAGATTTTCTTTTAATTTTAGATTAAAAATTGAATTAATGCAAATTAGGAGGGTTGATTCTTGAGGAATACTTATATTGATATTACTGGTTGCACCGAATGTACCACCAATATATCTTCATCAGTGGTTTTCTATTTTTAAGGTAAAAAGAAAGTCAAAAAAAACTTTTCTTATTTCTTAACGATATAACATCCTATTTGACTAAGAAAGATAATATCAATTTTTTCGGAACTTCAAAGTAAAAAAAAAAGGATCCGGATACTAAAAAAGCTCTTTTTTTGACAGAATTTGTGTCCCATGTTTGTAAACTTCTGTCTTTATGCAATTACCACAAATCAAAATGTGTTTATCGTTTGATAAAATAGTTTTCAAATGATATTACATATATCATACATTCATACTTATGTGCAATCGAAAATATGCAAACGTTTTTTATAATCTGAAGCGAAACCAAGTTCAGTTTTACTGGGTAGAAATATCCTGATAAGACTTTCCAATGTTTCGTTATTTCAGTATCAATTGTACAGCATTTCAAATTCACAGATCGGAGCTCTGATGTTTTAAAAAAATACTTTGAAATAAGGTGCAGCGCTGTGGCTGAATATTTTAAATTTATCCAAATTTAAGGATAGTTAAAATTAAGGGCAATCTGATTTACTTGATGTGGGTAGATTTGGCCAAAACAACATTAAACGGGTCCGACTAAAAACTTAAAACTAAATCCTTGAAAGCACATTTTTTTGCAGAGATTTATACATTTTATTATGTTAAATTTTTGTGATGGAAGATTGTTGTAAAAAACATTTTGACAGTCACTTTCTTTTAGTGGCTAATTCGAACGTGCATTTGTGCTGTAATTTATTTTTAAATTTTTACCATCATACATGTAACATTTAAAAACAAATGCAATAGAATTGCAAATTTGAGCAAACGAAAATAGATTGCTTAAGATCGAAATAGGGCTCAATAAAAATTTACAGGACTATGAGGTGCCGGGCCTCGGCGGAAAAGGAAAATGCAATAGAACTTGAGGCCAACGGCAAAAGAATTAAAATATCAGAGCAATGCAGTCTACCGAGCAAAGGCATGCAGTTCAGTCAAAGTTAATTGAAAATTTCGATGAAAGAATATAAGTGAACATAGTTGTTGTCTATTCAAAGAATGTGTGAATTTTGCCAAGCCAAAAACATGTAAATTTACACAATGTTATCAAAAGGGAAAAGTAAGAGTATCGTGTAATTTTTATGAAAAAAAATCAGCTCATTTATGACCGTACTGGACCTCCTTATTCCAACATTGGCGAACAAAGAATTTTTGTGTTGTTACAATCCTTTACCGATGCGTAAATTAAGGCTTTTCATGACAACAAATTCTGATTAAAGACGCTATAATGCGCCAAGAGTTAATGAAGTATCTGTAGTTTTAGAAAACGCTGATGGTGAACCATCAAAAAGACTTTTTAAGTTCCCTGCACTGATCTGATC
Organism: Orthonevra nobilis; assembly: GCA_963555765.1. Lineage (NCBI taxonomy): Eukaryota > Metazoa > Arthropoda > Insecta > Diptera > Syrphidae > Orthonevra > Orthonevra nobilis. The sequence continues at coordinate 113,251,932 of OY743225.1, forward strand.
CAAATAACTCAAGTGAGAGACAAACTGAAAAAATAAATATTTTTGAGTCAAATTTAGATCCAATAGTTTATCCACTCCTTTTTCATTTACGAGATCAAATTTGGGCCATAAATATTGCCTATATTGCATTTCCTATGAAAATCAATAAGTCAAAAGTATTTATTAACCAGAACCAGTATTTTGACATGAGCAACTCAGTGCTGCAATGTCCAGAGTTCGTAGCACTTGAAAATTGAAATTGTTCAGGGTCCACATCGAAGAAAATTGCCATGATCTTACTAAATCTAATTTTAAAAAATATTACAAAAAAAAAAAAAATATAAAAATAATTAGCAACAAACGGAAGAGGGCCTCTCGTACGACAGACTTTTCTACTAGTGATCTTATATATCGAAAGCTTTTGTAATATCAATTTACAAATAACCTGTATACTTTCTTTGGTCTTAAATTTCAAAAATTTGACAGCCAAGATTGCAGCTTCAGTTGATTAACAAGCTATGGAACCAAACTGCTTAAAGCCTTAAAAAAAGACTTTTTTTTTGGAAATAACTTAGTTATTAAGATTTAATAACTTGTCATATTTTTTAAAAATAGGAATGACTTCAGCTATTTTTTAATAAATTCGGGAATATACCAGAGATGCGTTAAAATATCATTAAAGTATATATTAGCTTATTTTTTGACAATTTTATTGCAAAAAGCTATTTGAAATGAAGATGAATAATAATTATCCATTTAAGGTAGTTAGCTACTTATTTGTTTATATATTTATGTTTATTGTTCTTTATATTTTAAATAAATATTTTTTATATATTCTTATTTTTCTTTTTTTATTATTATACTTTTGTTATATTTTTATTTATATCGGGTAAATTACCATTTTGAAAAGAGAAAAATAAATTGTAAAAATAGTTCAGTTGAATGGTAATTTAAAATATCGTATCTTTGTACTGTAAATTGTGCGGTAGCAAAAATCTTCTGAATAGAAACCTCAGCTTCAGAAAAAGTTTGAGGAACGATGTTATGTCTATGATCATAAAAAGGACAAAAGCCAAATTACCGGATCTTAACAGAAACATTATCATTCATATATGCTGTCAGACAGCAATCAAATCTCTGAATAGGGTAATAAACTGTGCATTAATTTTGGAATTCATTCTTGAAAACGCATTCAGTGAACCAAGTTTTGTGAATGCCTTTTTGCTGCATTTTCAATCGAGATTTACTTTATACGCCTTTGTAGTCTTTTTCATTCCTTAGAATACTTTGCATTCTCTGCATTTTGTTTGAAAATTTGCAGTCATTCGTGAGAACGGTTCGAAAGATTGGTGTACAAATTTCTTCTCTTTAGCCGACCACTTTTTTTCGGCGGAATAAAGACGTGCTTACCTATATCAAAGAAAGTTTTTTCTCAAGCATTTTTGTGCGTCAAAATCAGGAGGTCTTTCAAACCGATCCGAAGGTATCAATTGAACACTGATTCTATTATTCAAAATACAAAACAATTCAAATGCAATGAATTCAAAGATTGCATTGAATGCAAAGGAATGCAGACAATGCTTGTGAGTGTGAAGTAATTCCTGAACTTGTTTGAATGAAAAATTGTCAGTGGTGATTGAATTCCTAAGAATAAGGAATATGTTTTTTTTACATAATTGCATTCGGCTACAACTCCGTTGCTTTAATCTTTATCTTCAGTGTGTACGCTCCCTTAAATAGTTCGAATTTATAGATAGAGATTCAATTGGTTTGCAGACAGAAATCTTGAAGAAGGGATTCATTTTGAACTGCTGATGCAATTCTATCCGGGAAAAGTAGTTCGGCACTTAAATTGGAAAATTGAACATACTTGATGTAACATACTTGATCCTTTTTTTACCGATCAAACTAAGATTAGTCCCGAAAATTTTCGAAAAATAGTTTGGACTACTAGTATATTCTTATAGCTCCTAGTGTTCTTTGTAACTCGTCCTCATAAGCCCACTTTACCACACCTAGAGCAGTTTACAGAATGTACAATCCTAACTCGATTATCTGCTCAAAATAAAGCCATTCGAATAGCGTATGTATTAAAAAATACACACGTATGCTTAAAGACATCGTAATGGGAGAGTATTTTCAAAAGTATTCTTAAAATGTCATAGTAAGGATCAAATATTGCAAGAATGCAGCACATGAATCGAAGGATAATAACAAAATAAAATTGCATTCAAAATCTATTTTGTTCATATCCAACTGTTACTTGCTGACAAAAAAGATACATTCAATTTTAGGGCACTTATTCGCATGTGTCACTATAAAAACTACGTCACATATCCGTAGTGCAAGATGGTCGGTGCAAAAAGTCGAGATGTCCCTTCTTTCTATTGAACAATTGACATAACTTGCTTGCACATTTTTTCTCATTCCGGAAGAGCTTGGTTTCCTTCGCAAACAGTTTGCCCTTGCGTTGCATTTTCTATCCCCAAAGCTTCGAGATTGAAAATTGAAAATAGAGGGATATGCAAGTATTTGTTTGTTTAGCAAAAGGCAGCGAGGGCAGAATGTATGAGTATATGTTTTTCATTGCCATGAAATATGTTGTGCTTCGGTTGGTGCTTGAAAGAGTCTCAAATAGTTTGGATTTCCGGTGTTTCCTTTGAACTCTCAATCCTTTTTGGATATATTTTTCCCTAGGTAAGCACCTGGGAACTGTCATGTTGTAGATAGAAAAAAAATAATTTAATGCAATTTAAGGAGTGACACAAAATGTTGGTTGCTATATTTTAAAGCCATTCCACAAATAAACAACTACGAATAGAAGTAAGCCAAGATTGAATAGAGCCTTACAAAAGCGTCCCAGTTTCATTTTGAGCCTTTTTTTCTCTTTTGTTGTTTTTAGCTGCAATGGTTTCTTCTTCATTACAACAAATGTTTGCGAGTAATGATGAAAGTATTTGGATTGAATGCTACATTCACAGTATGTGATGCAGAAAAGCAGACATTTTATAACTTTCGAAATTTTAAACTTATTAAAGTTAGATGACAATTTTGCACCTTTTATAATTCTTTTATTTTTGCCGCTAGGTATTCAAAAAATTTTTGTTAAAGCCTGAGAACAGAAGAAAAACAACGAGTATATGAAAACATACTAGGAAAAAAGAAGATTTCTTGATCTTTGGAATCTTTTGCTGGGCAATTTGCAGATGATTCGTTTAAAACAGCTTCAAACTAAACTTAAAATATTGGATTCTCAGTATAAAAATGGTTTCTGAGAAATAGCTTACCCCAAGAGGTGTAATTCCCTGAATTTGTTGCAATTGTGAGTCGATTTTTAAACAAAAGTTAGAATGATGCAAAAGCAGTGTTTGGTGTTTTCTATTGACGATGATATTATTTCATTCATAATTTACAATGTGCTATCGCAATTTACATAATTTGATGAACAGAGACTTGATAATTTTAATCTTACTTCCGAAAAATAGTGTTGTATATTTTTAAATAAAAGATGCAAAAAACAAAAACATATCTTGAGGAAAATAACGAAAAAAAAATTTCAAATTTATAGAAAAAAAGACAAATTATTATATATATTTATATATAAATAATATAGGTTTGATCATAAATATATTTGCTCCTATCTATAAACATACTATATAAAAAAGCAGTAAAGAAATTCTGTTCACACGTTTAGTTTAAAAGCAGCCACAACCAAAATTTTCCACACTCTCGCTCTTAGACTATCAGAAACAGTGAGACCAACACAACACATATAACTCATCATCATATAACTCATCTTTCTTACACATACTTTATTGCCTTTTTCATTTGCTTCAGCGTTTTTAATTTAAAATTAAAACTTGTAAGCAAGTGCTACGACTTTTTAATTTTATTTTATTTCATTCAGTTCAGGATCAGTATTAAATTGATTTGTATTGAAGAATTACTATATGGAACAATGGTACCTACTTTGCAACTTAGCAAGAATCGATTTTCTCGAAAACGGCTTAAGCGATTGTGTTAAAATTTTAAAATTTTTTTTGTTTAGACATATGGTATCAAATTATTTAATGCACATGTACAACGGCACTTTAAAAACTAACCGATTTTCTTAAATGTCGATTTTTTTTTCTTAAATGTCGATGTGTGAAATACAGAACTATTTTGAAACAATTTGTTCAATTAGTATTAGTAGCTTAGAAACGCACTAAAGTCCGGTTGTATGACAACTATGTCAGGTTTTCGTTTTATCTTTTTTTCATAAATTTCTTATATTTCATAAATGTTCCCTTTCTCGCGACTTTATTAATCCTTAAAAAGTGAAACCCTCTATTTAGTTGAAATTTTTGCGAATGCCGTACTATAAATAGGAAATTATTTTCTAGACAATCGAATCGTACGATTTGAAAAAAGAAAATGTTCCCAATAATAAATAAATCTGAGAAAAAAATTCAAAATTATTCGGAAGTTCAAAAAAATGTTTGCAGGCTAAAGTTTTTTAAAAATATTTAATTAACCGCAACAAACTAATAAGTGGAAAGTAAAATTGATTTGATTCTGATTGAATTGAATTTTTATTGTCTTGAAATTCAAGATCTGCCAAACAAAAAGCTGCGAATACAAAGAAACATGATTTGCACCAGAGGGAAATGTCAGAAAAAGAAAAAACGGATGCTAACGCGAAAGTCAGAAATACAGATTCTGAATATCGGATCTCTTTCCAGATGAACATGAAGAAGAATTTCTCGAAGATTATAAAATTCCTAATGTTGTTTTTCTGGAGCAGGAAAATATCAAAGTAACTACAGATAGTATATAAACATTGGTGCTGTTGTTGTCTTTTTTTTCTTTCGATTCTCCTAATTCCATACATATTCAATATTTTTTTTGTTAATATATATATGTGCATATATGTTAACGTTTGTGCTGTATTTTTTTTTAAATCGGCCCACGTCGTTTTCGACGGGGGTCAGCTGGTAAATGTATATTGAGATATTGCACAGATCATTAAAATTTATTTAATGGTAAATTAAGCATTTTATTTGACAAATTACCAATGGCACATAGCTACTACTCATAATTATAGATAAATAAATAAATATCTGAAAAAATAATTAAAATAAAATCAATAAAAAAATAAACAAAGAGCTAACAGGTGATAAATAAATTAACATAAAAATATATAAATTGAAAGATAAATTAATTAGAACAAATAATTTAGCAAATGTGAAACTTAGTATTGATGAAAAGTAAATATATTAATATTGCTTTAGTACATAGACCTCGAAAAGTATATAATTGGTTTATTAGGGGTTTATCAGAAATTACACATATGACCTTAAAGGAATCATCCAGTTTTCCAATTCTAAAAATTATCAATTCAAAATTAACTTTTTTATTTATATCTTTTATAGGGTGATGCCAGGAAAGATTAAGCATAATTTTGAATAATATATTTTGTGAAATCGTAACTTTTTAGTATGACAATTTGCACAATTACCCAAAACCTGACATTCAATGACAATAATAACTTCTTTTTATAAATGGGTATAATATTTTTATGGCTATATTTATTGTGTGCAGAGTTTGCGTTATATGTCCTTTTAATGTCAGTTTTGAGTCAAGATAAATGCCTAAGTATTTTAAGGAACGTTTCCAAACTAATGAGTGCCCAATTATTATTAACTGGTTAACATAACAAGACCTTCTTTTTCGTCTGCATGTATTACAGCCTCACATTGTGGAAGAATGTGAAAATCGGATGCGTACAGATTATATAGTATAGGTCCCAAAACAGAGCCTTTGGTGTATAACGGCAGAAAAAATGATAATGATTTCATGATGACAATGATATGAATATTATAGAGTGCCGTGATCTGGGAGATATCTTCAAGACTTTTTCGTCGAAAACATTCTTTACGAATGGTAGAAAATAAGAACAGACAAAGTATTTTCTTACAGCTTTCAAAAACCAATATCATTTCAGATAATGTGATATGAGCTTTCTTACCGAATTTTTATAAACTTGAAATTGGGCCACAAATTCATGAACAATGACGGGATGTGAATATTCCCTTTAGGGATGGCGAAAAGAATTATGTTCCATAAAACGCAAGACCGATTACCATCAGCTGAAACGATAGTTATGTATATTTAGTATCACCTCTGTCCTATTGCTCGTGTAGATTGAACGGTATGATGGACAAAACACGGCTGGTTGATGACACTAAGAAGTCAAGTCGTTAATACTGGAACACGACTAAATTAGAAAGATGACCAGATTTTGCGTGCTCGAGATTTTGTTTATCCTATATTATTTTAGAGTTGTTGGACTCAAAGAGTAGCCGAGTGTCGTCAACTGTACTGACAAAACATAAAGCTCTGTTCCCGGAGATGCTATAATATAGTGGAGGTGGTAGGGAATAGATACTCAACTGCACCCGCACAGTCAAATTAAATGAAGTGCTCTTTGAGTAAATAGGTCTCCCGATTCTCATTGTTCAAAGCTGGGCTTTTCCAAAACAATAGATTCAAACTGTGTTCGAGTTTTCTGTAAACAGTTCATGTAAACAGGTATGTTATTTCCACGTCTTGTCCACACTAATGGACGCTTCGGTCCGAAGAATCTTTGACATATTTGAGGCACAGAAAGTTTTATGTTCATAATTTCTGTCTACTCCAAAGCAAGATTAGGTTAAGATTGTTGCCTTAAGCTCAGGTCCACTATGGATTGTATATTAATCGAAATGAGTATATATATCTATGTAGATGAGCAACGCCGTGGTGTTGTTAATGTTCTTATTATTAATCTACTAAACCTCAATTCTGATCCCTTCTACGATCTAGTCGCATATCGATTCCACTATTTTTTTTTTTAATTATTTGCTCGCTCTTCAAGAGGATATTAAGACTCTTATAATGCGTGTAGCAGAGAGCGAGCGGAAGAATTAGGAGAAGAAAGAAAGATTGTGCAGTGGTTAGAGAAACTCAGGTATAATTGGTTTCAAATCACTTCCGTGGGTGGAGAGCGAAACGGGACGGAAGATTTTGATATCCCATTTGCTACCTTTTTGCTTTAACCTTATTCGCAGGATTTTTTTCGACATTAGTTATGATCTATGAACTTTGAAAGTTTGGAAGATTTAGCTTAAACAGCCCGCTGTCAGTGTTATGCTTTCACAGCAGAGCCATCTACACACAATCTACACAAACCAATTTTGAAAACACGAATTAGGAACTAAGCCAATACAACAACCACTGCAATGACGCCACCCATTAGTCAGACTACTATCACAGCTCGACCAACCCGTTGATAGTGTCATTAACTTCATCCCAATGGCAAATGGTGACTGGACCAGATTCGAAAAACGAGATCACTACTCTAGGAATCGAACTGAGACCTATCAATTGAATCAATTGAAAGGCAGGCGCTCTACCAACTTCGCCACTCAGATGTGGCGATGAATTAAATAAGCCAACAGCCAGAATAGTGCATAACAGTTTTAAATTACGCTGCAGTCGGTCTATTCTAAAACGTTTTTATCTCTTTATCCAGTTTTTCTTGTTTTAAGACATTTTCCATTGGAATTAATTGATCCACGCGTATGAGCATAGATTGTAGCTTTACTGTAGAAGTTGCTGTATCACAAAAAAAATGGTTTTTAAGGGCATAACACTGATAGCAGAGTGATGAACCAATCTATTGAAATACTTTATTTTTTGTTTAAAACTTATTTCGAATATAATATTGTGAATTAAGCGAAAGCTTATAGGTTAATATCAAGTTCTCTGTCCAAATTCGGACTGCACCCATTGAGCAATTGAAACCAAAACTGCATCACAGTTTCGAAGCACTGCAAAAATCTTTCCATTCGTTTTCAAATCCTTCCGCTCGCTCCACGCAACAAACGATATAAGAGTAACCATGACCTCTTCAGAGCGAGCACATTATAATAAAAAATATAGGTTGTTCTAAATTATTAAATTTTTCAAATACCTTCATTTTTTTCAAAAATTATATGAGCTTTTATTGTATCATTATAGCTCTTGAGCGAGCTGTAGCTATTCTTAATTGAAAACATTGTTCCAAATCAAGGTTGTCTTCAACGGCTTAAGGCTTGTGTTTGAGTGTGTTTTTTCTTTTTGCACATAGTTTATGCGTCCATTTAAGCATGCACTTTGTCACTCAACAAAAGTGCGAAATTGCGCGCCGCGTTTTATTCAAATTCAGTTCACATTGTTATACGTCAACACAAAGGAAAACAAGGACACAATAATGGTGTCAAGTTGAGGTTTTCGCTCCTCATTGCTTTGACATACATACAAATATAAATGGACACAATTTTCTTTTCTTTGGAACTAAGCCTGATTCATTTGTGTACGGAGTCTCTTTTAGTTTGGTGCTGTCATTCGCGTACATTTTCGAGTAACATCTTCTCAGGGGTTATTACATCCTGTCGATATTTCACATAAGCAGTGAAACAGTCTTTTGTAATTGTGCGATTGGAAGAATTCACAAGGCAAAGTTTCGTTGCAGTTGAAATTTAGGCGGAAAGAAGTAAAAGTAAGCGAAATTTATGAACTCAGGAAATTGAATGCATCAACATTTACTACTTTGCAACTATACACGTTTTCTGTATTTGAATTCGAAAACTTATTCACTTGCATGTTTTCTTGACTTCAAGAGCTTAAAAAAGTTTACATAGAGCAAAGTTTCTGATAGTTTTTAACAGACGGAAGACACGACAATAACCTATGCAAGTCATGTTGACAAAAAGGTTTCCTTTTGAGTCCCTGGATAGTAACAAAAAGAAACAGATGATTGCAAGGTAACCGTTTTTTGAAGCTTAAGGAAGATGATCATCTTATATCAAGAACGCTGTCCAGTTGAAAATGCTCTTGTTTAAATTGATGGGTCTACCACGCAAGTCATCGATTCCGTAAGGAACTGCATTAAAAATATTTGCATTGTCTAAAAATGATAGTGTGATATTCAATATCAGGTGGAGGGATATTGGATCTGCCGACTCTCGAAAATTGACGAGTTTTTAGTAAAGTTAAGGTTTGAAACTTGGACGCATTTTGGATTATATTTTTCAAAATAAGGATTGAGAATTATTATTGAACGATTTTGCAGGGATGATGACAAAAACAGTATGTCAGCGCGTCGACAACTTTTTTGAGATCAAAAGTTTTGGTGAGATCATTACGGACTTGAGCCAAACATCGAACGTTCTTTAATCGACATCCCACGCTTTCAGAAGGGTTTGCCATGGATTACAAGACTAAGCATGACTCATTCAATGTTCCCATTTTCGTCTTCAATCGGTTTGGAAATCCTGTGTTTTCCAAGATAAGTTCCAAAGGTCTGAAAGCGTTCCAAAAGTAAAGTAGGAAAGGCCTTAAGGCGATGCTTAGGCGATTAAGCCCTTCTTAATTTGCGTGGTTGAGGGGTTATCCTTTCTTTCCGATTGTTTGTCTAGAAATTAGGCTCTTACCATGCCAATATGGTTCTATTTTTCAAATTTAGTACGCTCCCCCTTAAAAGAGCTTTACTGTAATATCAAAAAAGGGCCGCAAGTTTCTTCCCTTAAGTAGAACTTTGTAGAGATCTTGAAAATGACTTTGAGGTTACGAGTGAGAGCAGTGTGCTTGACAGTATAGCTGGTCAAGGTACTTACAAAGCAGATTGTTGGTCATCTAGAAGAAAACTCCCTTTTGACCTCTTTTCAATCTGGCTTCAGACCCCACCATATTTGTGCTGTGGTTAAAATTTTAGATAACATCAGGTTGGAATTTGACAGGGGAGACCTGACTGTATTATGATCCCTGGATTTTGAAAAGGCTTTTGCTAGGGTTAAACATGATGTCTTGAATAAAGAACTTCGGTTTTATTTTTGTTTAAGCAGGCGGGCAACTGAGCTTATAGTAAGCTTGTGAAAAATATACAGATATTAAATTTTTGTTTCAAGGAATGCCTCAGGGTTCCATTCATGGTCCAATATTGTATATTTATATAATAATACTGTCCATTCTATGGCAACGTAAATGTACACTTTTAGTCAAGGTGTCAGATGATCTCTATGGTTACATATCAAGTCGTCTTGGTTTTATAGAAGATCTCTCTTTTCAGACTCAATGATGCTTAATCCACTCAAATCATAAAATATTTTGATTTCTGAGAAAACCGAATAAATGGTTACCTTCGTAAGCTTCAAATATGTGCGCGCTTCGTACCCACAAATACGAAACTTATGCTTATGAGAACACTTTTAGTCCCTCAAGTAATATAAGGTTAATCTGATCCGATTTCAGTTAATAAACTTTGAGTCGCTTTTGACGATATAGTTCGATGTGTATACCATATATGCATTAATTCACACATGTCGAAAGCTAGGAATTGTTTAATCATAAAATAATTGTATTCAAAACGGCAATGATTTTTTATACAAAACTAAGATTCGCTCATTCAAACAGAATCAGAAATCGTTTTGTTTAACCATTTTATTACTTGAACTCATTACGTCTATTCTCTTATTTCATTACAAGGCTGTGGAACTCATTGCCGGATCAAATTAAAAGAATAAAGCTCACACTTTCAAAAAACCCATTTTCAAAAACGTTTCCGAGCAATCTTATTCTTAGATTTGCAGTCTTACCAAAATGTTTCTCTAATTTTTGTGTTTCCTTCTTCTTTTCTTTATTTTACTGAACTAACTTAATTGTGGATTTATGTTACTTTCATTATCCAAACTTAAAAATTTATTTAGTTTTTACATCTTTTCCTTTATATAGTTTTTGACACAATAAATAAATAGATTTTGTAAGCACTCTAAAATTACCTACTCTTATATTTACTGTACGTTAATAACAAATAAATTAAAATAAACTGAATTGAATTGAATTGAAGTGTTGCCAACAAAAATGTCGTTGTTCTATTTGCGCCTCTTCTAATTTCATCACGAGTTTGTTCTTTCGTGGGGTCGTTGGCCCACTGTACACTATTTATCGTATAAATTGCAACACTATAATTCGAATACAACCTTTAAAATTTACAAACTTAATTAAATTAAATAAGGAAACTAAACCGTATACACGGGGAACGAAGAGCGCTACATCAATCGTAGTATCGCACATGGTTAATAAAATTAATGACTTTGCCTTAAACATAAAATTTGCTTTCGATATTCGAGTCACCATCAATAAATGATTCTTTCATTTGCATTGGTAAATTTAAGAAATAAATTTATTCAATCGGAAATAAATAAAACTGCTCGTAATAAAAGAAGGACTCCCGAGTTTGAGTTCGTTACTATGGTTATAGACAAAACGCAGAGTATTGGAATAATTCAAACATCAATTCTAACATTTCAGTTCATTACAAACACAAGGCGTATCTTTATTAATTTTGAACTCAGTCTCCATAGATACGGACTGAATTTGGCATTCTTCAATCGTATTTTTAATGATTTATTCGATTTCTCTGGGGGAATGTGGCGCTATAGTCAGAGGATTTGATATGGCAACTCGAAAGCTTGAGTTGTTTATTTGAAGACTTGATAAATGAACGTTCATATACATATAACTACTTTAGGCTAAAGGATATATTTTTTATACAAAAAAAATTTAAATGTCTATGCAGTTTGTGAGTAGCTTTATTTTCTTCTTTTTTCTTTCCTTGTATCCAAACGCGAATGATTGGACTTTAAGTGAAGAAATCTGGTTAAAAACCCCGAGACAATTGATTGAGATTGAGATTCATCGTCAATGAATAGCTATTGACTAAGGTTGCGAAGTCTTGTGAAGTTGGATCTCACGCCTAAGAAATATTGAAGACAACAAAAAGTCAGAGGCACTCGAAAGAAAAGGATTACCACAATGGACTACAGCTTATAATAGATCTCTGCATATTGCAACTCGAGAACATGGATTTCCAGTAACGCTTGTCTTATTTCGCGGTGGCTTCCTCTAATGTCTCTTAAGGTAAAGAGGAGCCAGGAGCCTGAACCCATTAAACACATTAAGATGCTCTTGTATACTGTTGGGACAACCAATAAAAGCCCTTTTGTAGTGTGCTTAAATATTTAACGGAGAATCATAATGGATCATCGAAGGAATAGTGTCGATCTACTTCCTTAGGTTATACGACAAGCTTGTATAAAAAGTCAGTACCAACTTGAGCCTCCTTGTTTTCATAAAATGCCACCAGCCAATTTGAGGGAATGCAATAGTTCTAGCTCCAGAGGCGTACATTTTATCTACTCCTTAAACAACTTAAATGGAAATCGGCGGCGCAGTGCATGCCTTCAATTGGGTCAGTAAAAAGAACTTCACATTCGAATTCTCGCGTTAGTCTTGAACTTTCACCTTGTTTTCGAATCGGGCCCAGTCACCATTTTACATTGCTGAAATAAATTGCGCTATCACTGAAGTAGTTGATCATCTTTGTCAAGAGAATGTCATATTGGATCTGTTGTGAAGGCATAACACTGACAACAGACTGCTGACGAATAAAATACTGCGAATTGAGTGAATGCAAATTGCAACCGAAACCAAAATGTTTTAAAATCAAATGGAAAACGTGTTAATCGCTGATTATGATTTTGAATGCGAAACATTGCACCAAGTTTCACAGAGCACTGGGGTAATTAATCTTCATACTCAGCAGGCAGTAATTTTCAAACGATTTTTGCTTCATCAAGGAATATGTGCAGGTCTTTCGCCAAAGTTTGACTCAATAAACGTCTGTTGATTTAAAATTGCAAGTATCTCGTCGCGACTTGTGGCACTTTTGGACGTCTTCGTCCATACCAGTCTTATTCTCGGCCGAGCAAGTTATATGTGGCCAATCTTTCTGTGTGTCAGACCAACGAGCATTCGTCATTCTTTGTATCCATTTTTATTATTTGATGAGGCTTTACTCATGAGCAGAAAGAAAGAAAGATTTAAAAGAGTTTTTACTAAAAGCGAGACTCTTCCTCGTAAAACTTTTAAAAGCAATGATATCACTTAAACAATGGAGCATAATTATGTTCTAAGTCCTTAAGTATTTTTTTATGAACCTTCAATCTTTTATTTGACTTATGTGTAAAAAAAATTCATAGTCATTTAGTTTAAAGTATCCTTCTTCATTAGAAAAACCTCGCAAGAGGGAGAGTGTGCATGTTTCCGCACAATCCTTTCTGACTCGATAGACTATTATGTAGTCAAACAAATACTTTGTCATCAGCACTGTACGACTTTCAAGAAACACTCTTATCCTTTCTACTAGGATGCCCCTTATTGTAGGAGAATAATCGATTCCTTTACATTTTTGTCATCACGCTTCGAGTCTTCTCCACACACAGGAAATTAGTCAAAACAAAGAAAATAATATGATCCGAGAGGCACTCTTTCACCCATAACCGCAAATCAAGATTCTTCAACGATATCCTTCAACTTTCCTCGCATTATGCTTAACCTTCTTTTCTAGTAGATGTTGTGTCATTATTGACAACTTTGATGCACTCTTGTGTAACTTGAACTCACTGTGCAGGAGTGGATTAAGGAATTACCGTGCTATAGTAAGGATTAGTTAGCTTCAATAACTGGGCGCTGAATAAAATAAGTTTATTAGTTTCATAATAAATGTTAAAGTTGAATTGCATTCTACGTCACCGCATTGGATGAAGGGCCGCCCTTCGCCCAACTTTTATTATAAGTTTGCAGCTGACTGGTTATTTGTTTACTCCAAATAAAATGCAGTCAAAAATGAACATGAAACAAATAATAGAAATGGACTCACACTCACGGTCTGGAACCAGGTCTTAAATAAGAAGATTACAAGATTAAAATCCTTTCTCGAAAATGTAAGGTTGCTATCAAAGAAGTTCTTTCTGCATTCATTCAATGACCTTTGCAGGATTCGCAATGAAAGTGGTCGTTTCATGAAGTCAAATTCCAGGAATATGTGACAAGTGTCGTTGCATTGACAAAAGTTCGAGTTCTACAAAGTTCCAGTTGTGAACCAAAATATTAAAGATCACCCAAAGGACGACCATGGAAAACTTTTCGCAATTTTCTGAGATACCGAAATCAGAGAACTAACAACAGAACAACACAATTTCCTTTTGATACTTGGCGAACTGAAAAAATAATCAGGAAACTGAATAACAAAAAGACTCCCGCCTTGGACGGTATCCTGCGGAAATGATTGCCCAAAAAAAGGTTACAACATTTCCTGCCTCATTTAAATTGTTCTGCTAAATTAAAAATTAATTTTAAATATTTTTTAAGTCATATTTTAACAATTCATATATAGAGGGATATCATCTCGGACTTTTTTATAGAATCTTTTCAGTTCTCAAGCTGAGCCTCTTACCGTCACGATAGCGTTCACAAAAAACGATCGCTTTTTCAACGAATTTTCTTAAATAATTGGTGGCCCCGAAAAACCCTTTTATTTAAATGGGATAATATTTAGCCTATGTTCATTCCAAAGGTCCATTTTAAGTACTGGTTGAAGATTTTTTTAAATCGAGTGGGTCTTGTCGAAAATTGCGTCCTAGATACAAACTAACAAACTAACAAATCTTTACTCATCATAAAATTGTTCCAGAACCTTTACATAAAGGGATGTGTCGTCGCGGAGTTTTTTGCAGAACTTTTTAATTTCTAAATTTTTTCTGTTGAAAGCACTTAAATATATATTTCCGTTAAAGTAGCGTTCATAAAAAACGAATCCGCTCGACCGTTTTTAGTTACATAATAGGACTACCGGTTGAAAATGTCGTTTTTTTTTTTTTTCAAAAATCAATGCTTTATTGATTAAAAATAGATATAAATTCAATATTAAAAGTATTGCCCATCGCTAGCCACACATTTTTCCCATTTTTCTGGCAATTCGTGGATACCCGTTCTGAAAAATTCGACCGGTTTGGCCGCAATCCACGAATCGATCCATTTTTTGACATCATCAAAATGACGGAAATGCTGGTAAGCCAGGCCATGTTGCATCGATCGGAAGAGATAGTAATCGGATGGCGCAAGGTCTGGACTATACGGCGGTTGGGGTAGGACATCCCGCTTGAGCGTTTCAAGGTAAGTTTTGACGACATTTGCAACATGTGGTCGAGCATTGTCATGTTGCAAAATAACTTGATCGTGTCTTGCCACCGTTTCCGGTCGTTTTTCTTTCAGTGCTCGGCTCAAACGCATCAATTGTCGTCGGTAGACCTCGCCTGTGATTGTTTCAGTCGGTTTTAGCAGCTCATAATACACAACAACCTTCTGGTCCCACCAAATGCACAGCATAACCTACAGGCCATGAATATTCTGAACGGGGTATCCATACGTTGCCCGACGTTTTGGATTATCGTAATTTACCCATTTTTCATCACCAGTGACGATTCGATGCAAAAAAGACTTCTTTTTGTGGCGTTCAAGCAGCATTTCGGACATGCAAAATCGGCGTTCGACGTCTCGTGGCTTCAATTCATACGGCACCCAATGTCCTACCTTTCGGATCATTCCAATTGCTTTCAAACGATCGAAAATGGTTTGCTGAGCGACGCCAAGTGATTTTGCAAATTCTTTTTGCGTTTGTGACGGATCTTGATCCTGCAATGCCTCCAATTCATGGTCTTCAAACTTTTTCACCTGGCCGGGGCGTTCTTTTTCTTCGGTGTTCTAACGTCTATAGTATAGCGCGGGTAAGATCGGTAAGCAATTGATGCGCTTCGGTTGCTTTTTTCTTTAAATGAAAGAAGCATATTAAAACTTCCCGCAAATGTTGTTTTGATGGCACGAATGTAGACATTTTACGGCTATACAAAAACATGTGTGTTTTCACTTATGGCCAATAACCTAGACTGAAATTATTAGACAATGACATGAAGTTTCTGATGTGACAGCTGTCATGGTCAAAATTCACCTCAGAGTAATAAATATGAAGTTGTCTGCAATAACGACATTTTCAACCAGTAGTCCTATTAATTGGCCACCACGAAAGACTCTTATCTGAAGGTCCGTTGTAATTGTTAGTGAAAGAATTTTTAGAAAAGGAATGAGTTGTTTTTAAGATAACCTCATACGAACATTTACTCTTAATAATATAAATGTAAAGTCAGAATAATGCTATATAGTTTTATAAAACAAAAAACAGACATAACAAATTAGCTTGAAATAGTAACGACATTCTATTGACAAGTGGTCAAGACTCGAAGGATATTTTAGTATACATATATCAAAAAAATGTTTATATTGCTGTGGTACAAAACGCACATGCATATTTATATTATAATATAGTAAAATGTGAGTAAACCACAGCAAAAAAAAATAATAATAATAAATATGAATGAAACAAAGAAAAATATATTAATTAAATAAATATTTTATTTATGTCAAGCAAACTATTTGACTCTCACACATAAGGGCGCAATAATAATATAAAATATTAAAAAAATTATGACATATCACACGCAAATTGTGGCTTCCATAGAGCCGGTATTGACGGTATTTGCGCCACCCCAGCAGCCAAGTCCATAGACTTTATCCAACCGGCAATAGAGGCGAATATAGTATACTTTATTTGCCTCACAGCTTTGTTCTTGTACTGCTTTAAAAGGGATGAATGATTTGTCTCACTAACTTTGGAATCAAAATAATACCCAAATTCTTAAAGCTTTTAACATGTTTGATTGTAAAACAACAAACAACTATATTGTTCGTAATAAGAAGGTGAAACAGAATGCAAACAAATATTTTTTAAACTTTAAAATTTGAGCTGCTGGTAATCTAACAGCATGTCATCAGAAACAGATATTTCAAAAACCAAACATTTCGTTTTCTTATACAATTTGAGCATTTGAAACCATTTGCAATTCGGATGAGATAACGAAGTGATAAAATAAAAACTTGCATTTAAAGGTATAGTTTACGATCAACCATATCGAATGCTTTTGTAATGTCAGTGAATACAGCTGCATGAGTTTTGGATTTATTCAAGCTTATGTTTCATCACAGCATTCGCTATAGATTTAATACTCCAAAGTCCAAATAGTAAATAATTTAAAATGTTTAAGAAACAAAACATTCTTGATTTGATGCTTTTTTCGAAAACCATTTCAAGTGAATTTGGAGAGATTCCCTTCTGAATACTTAGATTAAAAATTAATTTTAGGTCATCCACAACATAATACGAAATATTTTTAAAAACTTTACATGACAAATATCATATTTGCTCAAATTAATTTTCGAAATTATAAGGCTATAGTTTTAACAATTTCCCTGCCAATTGCTATGTTTCAAAATGTTCGAAAAAAGATATAATACCGCGGAATTTATTTGGATTAAAAATCCATTTGGCCGTGCAAGCTATTGCAACACTGGTTTCGGTTTTATTAAAATAAGAAAGCAAAAAAAAAATGATGCAGTGACCAATATCCAGGTTTGAGGATATTGGTCCTTAGTTTCAGAGTTTCAAAACACTTCCCAAAATATCAGCCTTTCAACTAACTTGTATTTTTCTCTTTGTAATTCAGCAATTTCGTAAAACAAAATATAATTAATTATTCCAAGGCCCTTTATTCGCCTACGGACGCCCCTGATTATTCAAAGGAAAGATGAATTATTTTTAGGTTAAAGTTTTGCAACACGAGAAGGAGGGGTTCATTGTGGGTAAGGACAACACAATGTTTGAGTGCAAACTTGCAGATATTATAGGAAGCATTTTAAAAGCTCTTAAAATCAGTTCAAAAAAAAAAGAGGAACAATAAAAGTCGGAAGTGATATTTGGTGAAGAGTTTATAAGCAAACGTCTAGTGCAGTGAAGTTGGTGGTGAAGGTTTATTAAAATTTTCCTTTATTTGCATTTAAGATACAATTTCATTCAAAAACTTATCTTCAATTTGATACAAATTTTTTTTCATCTTTGAATTTTAGGCGTAGCTTTTATAATTATAATCCGATTCTTTGAAGGACTTTAAAAGACATTTCATATGTTAATATTGTGCTATAATTTTGCCTGTCAACCATGGCGGATGTGCCTACTAAGGATGTTTTTATTATTCCATGTGGCTGTAAAAGACGTCGCTAGATAGAATAACGGAAGCGTCTTAATTTCTAGTTGAATACTTAATGAAACCCTTATGAGATCAAATTTAACAGATGTGCGATCTCAAATTGGGGTTGTTTAACGCTTCCCTTTAGTCAGATTGAGATGTGATGAGGTATGAGTATGAGAATATTTCATGACCGTTCAAAAATTTTGAAGACTTGAGCTAATTGAATAAAAATGTATTAAAAAAACATTTTTTTATGTCTCAATGAAACAATGAAATGAAAAATCCTTAGCGCAAACTGTGGGCATTTATGTTCGATTCTAGCGGCCTATCAACTCTTGTGCGGCATACGACGGCTTGAGAAAGCAAAACTATATTATACAGCAGCTAAATTAAAGAAAAGAATCAAATGGTCGTTTATACGGGTGAACAATGTCTAAATTATGTCAACGGCAATCGAAAAGGGAGAATTCAGTTTGTGTTGAGCTGTCGTCGAAGGACTTGTTGTCCCGAAATTATTTCATCTGATCGCTTGATAAAGTCAAATTGGACGTATTTTCTGACGCTTTGTAAGTTTCGGCGTCGGTATTTAATCAAGGATTGCGAAAACAAAGTGCAAATATTCACAGCGGAGATCCGTGAGCCCCCAATTTAGTCAGATTCAATTCATAGATTAGAGATTTTCATCTGAAAAAACTTAGTAACTGGACGTGTTTTATTTTATATCTATAGCTTTAAACTAAATGTAGATAGATTAAAATACCTTAAAATGTATATATGTATATATATATAATTGTAAAAAATAAAAATAAATATAGTATATACCTTGGAAAAAAAACAAAATAATTTAAAAAATATTTAATATGAACAAAAAAGAAAAAAAAAATATCTCATCAAGGAAGACTGAACCCTGAGGACTGTAAGAGATGCTGTTGTATCTTATGCTCCGCGCGCGTTTGAAAATTTAATTATTTAAGTAAAGCAAGTCAAATGCAATCAGATTATTTTTATAGCATAGTCTTGATGTTTAACATCTAATTGAAATGTGTAGAATTTGTTCCCGTTCCTGATGACTGCCATAAATCTGGCAATAAATAGTTTGCATAGCATGGGTTAAAACGCAAACGACACCCCCAACTTGCCTTGTTTAACTCTATGTCTGGCGATGGTAAAACTAAAAACAACACTTTTAATTGTTCAATAAAATAACGCAAAAGTTTGTTAATCTTAAACATGATCGTAAATGTATTCAGCCACAGACGGTAAATGGTGTTTAAGTGTACGCCTCATTAACCTTGGTTCAGGGGTATAAACGCTTTTTTAACGTAATTTTATTAGAATCTTTCAGTTTTTGCCACTACAAATGTGGATACATTCTCTTTCCACGTCTAGGTCCTGTGGGCTTTTCTTGGAGGACTCACTGGCAAGACATTATAATATTCGAATGATTAAACCGACGCCATAATTTTGGGTTCATAATCTTAATGGTATTGTACTGAATTGGCATTCAAATGTTGCAGATTTGTCTGTGATGAATAAATTGTAGGTGTTGCAGTAGCCTACGGTTCATACAGCATACAGCAGATTTGCTCTAATGGCTTAACGTATCCCTTGAATTTGAGGATCAATAATTACAAGCGCAAGAGGGGTAAACTCCTTCTAGAGTTAATGGATTGCGGATTAGAGTATGTTTGAATATTTTACTTTCGGCTTTACGAAGCATCAAGATCTGTTGGCACATATCAACTGAATGTTTAAGGCTAGTGTATGCCTTCATTAAGCGACAAATAATATGTCCACTCAGCTTTTCGATGCGAACTGAGGAATTTTTTGAATTAATTATATATTCGGGAAAAATTAAACTTGGCATGTTTTCGGAGCACAAAAACGATAACACTGCTGACAGCAGCCATTCAAATAACAAACACATCTGACGAAGAAAATTTCCTTGCAATTAAGGATTCGTAGGAAAATGTAAAACTTTGTTGTCGGGCACAATCTTTTCGCGGAGATTCGTTGGCAGATTACCAGTGAACATTTTGCCCCGATTGCGTGAACAATGGTTTGTTTAGCAGGAGCGCGTACGTGCAGCTTGGAACAAACGAACACATTTCACTGCTGTCAATCGTCAGGAGATTTTTCTTCAAGCACTTCAACGTGCCCAACCGTAGTAGGTGAAGATGCAGAAGAAGCATATACATTTTCATAGACAGGCACCATAAATGAAAATGTATAGTTTACAAAACAATGCATCTGCTTTGTTCGTCCTTCTCTGCATTTTGTCTGATTTTCGGACCTTTAAGAATTAGTCAACTCAGATAGTTTTGGAACAAAATTAATCAAAATAAATTGAACCTCACATATTCGGTAAAGGAATTTTAGAAAAATCATGACGCAATTTCGAAAGAAGCGGCCCACACGAAGGGTCCCATACCACCGAACAATATTGAACACAACATTTTTTTTTAAAATACTTTAGTAAAAAAAAGTGTTTTTTATTATTTTTATTATATGTTGTTATAGCAGCCATAGTTATTTCCACTCTATTAAATTTATAAGAGTCTACCTATAATGGTTAAGCAAATGCAGTCCTCCTGTAACAGACAGACAACGGAGTCTTAATAATTGGGTCCCGTTGACACTATTTGGATACGGAACCCTAAAAAACGATAAAATCCCAAAATGATAAAAAACGAGAGAAGATTAATCGTTTTTTGCAGATTTTTCTTTAGAGCAAAGATGGAAGATCAATTTAAGCATGTTTGCTACATTTACTTCCTTGCTTCAGTAAAGGGAAAAGTAGAGTTGAAATTGGCGGAACAGAAACTTTAGTGTCAACTTTTGCTTCAAAAACTCGGCGCAGGCGATTTTAATGTCTGGATCTGATTCTTGGAGAGGAAGGCTCAACTAGGCTATTTAAGTTAGCTAGGGAATAAATTACTCAATTCTTGATTCTTGAACATTCTGTCAGTAGTTGAACAGCTGAATAATTCCATGATCCAGAAATATTCAGAGATTGCTAATCGTAGAGGAGTTATTCCATCACTGACTGTGACTGTCCGCCAGAGGCCTTTCGCAATCGAAATTAAACTTGAATCAACATTGAACAGAAATATTCATGAGAACCGGGCCTTTCTATGAGCGAGGAGCTACGCAGCTTCTTTTCTTTTGATGTTTATTTTTTCCAAGATCATGTTGTGAATGGTTTGTTTGAGAAGAGATGAGCTAGATGTATTGACCAAATATTATATACTAAAATATATTTACAAAAATTGTGATTTATATCGACTATTTTTGTGGTTTGTATACAATTTATAAAACTAGACGCTAAACAGAAATGAATAAATCCATTCATCCAATCATTGATCAACTTTAGGATTTTTTATCATTTCTTGCAATAATAGTCCAGCCAAACTAGTCCTTAAAATAGAAGAAACAACAAAATACTGTTAGTCGTAAGCATTCCTTCGCAGTGACAACTCGTGACTACCGCTTATATTTTATAACAAAGTTTGTGAATTTTATTGTGTTTAAAAAAAAAATGTCGCAATTCTGCTTTTTTTGTAGTCAACCTTTGACTGAAAGTGGAGTTGTTACTGTTGATCGCAGCATGAAAGCATTAATTGATGCTAGTATTGAAAGAGGTGATGAGTTTGCGGAGTATCTGAAAGACCAGACATCTGTAAAAATTCATGTACAGTGTCGAAAAAATTTCACTCGAAAAAGTAGCATTGCTGCCGTGAAAAGCCGGCGCCAAGAAGAAGAAGCTGGTTCATCAAAAATAAGTCTTCCTCGTACTAGAACACGAGTAAGTGAAACTACATTTTGCTTCAATCAGTGTTGTTTATTTTGCGGCAATGAATTAAATGAAGAGTTGGAGAAGAAAAAGCACTGCAGTACCGACGGAAGATTTTTAAAGTGACTACACTTTCGTTCAAACACAGTATTCTAATTATAGCTAAGACTCTTCTCCAGAAGTTATAATCACTAATGGAATTCGCTTTCTTCTTTCTATGTACGGAGCTCCAAAAAATGGTACCTGCTTGGATAAACTCCGATACTTATCTTTTGCAAAAAAAACTTATAATAAAAAACAAGTGCAATTAGCTTGTCTTCCCGCAACCTCTGCTGCTGCTCAACAACATCTATTCCGGGTATATTATCAACTTCAATTGTGGCTTGGTAATAAAATGAATCCAGAAGACTGGGGTTGGAAGTTAGTTGACAATGCATTGGAACCAATTCATACGTTACTCCCACCTGCACCAGAGAAACTCCTTAACACGATCCTTTTGCAATTGCAAAAAAGGTTGCAATGCTAAATGCGGCTGTAAAAAGGTTGGACTGTTTTGTTCTTTAGCATGTACCAACTGTCAAGGACAGTCGTGCTCCAATGTTGAATCGATACTAGATGAGGATAATTACGATACCAGTGATGAGACATATGATGCATCACTTTTAGAACATATTTATATCCAGGAATATGAAGAAAAAGAAGATGAAGAAATAGAACAAAAAGAAAACGAAGACAGTACACAAGAAATTCCATTGGATTATTATGAATCCGATGAACAATTTTTCCAAATTATTTTACACAGCTTTCATCATTTTCAATATTCAATTTGAACTCAATAGGAAACCGGAAACCGGGGAAACTACGTTAAAAAAAAGCGCCAAGCACACTACCTCATAGGTGGTGTGGAAACGTGTGCATATTACGAATAAAATATTTTTTTCAATTCTTTCAACCGCTATATCACGGAAATGGCAATACTTATGGAAAAAAATGTAGAGTTGCTGTAAAACTCACCGTTTAGCTGGAAAACGCGAAAAACCCATTTTTGCAAACTTTTACCATCAATAAATTGTTTTGCACAAGGGAGATTGATGGGGACTTTTCACAATTCGTTTATAATAGTATTCTGAACATTCATACAAATTTTTCGCTCTAAGGGAATTTTTGTTACCTTCAAAGTCTTATTTGACTGGACTATAAACAAAATTTTATGTTCATTCAAACATTTTCCCACCAAAATATAAGTTAGACTTCCTTCCAACCAACTGGAGTAAATCAATTTTTCCATTTGTCAGAGTAACAAGACCACTCGGATGCCTTTGATTGGCGAACCCACAAGTACTGTAATTTGTGTTCCCAGTAATACAATTTACCAGTCGTTCAATATTAAAGTGCTTAAACGCCCGATTCGGGCCACCGAAAAAGCACCCGTCCTTCCTGTCCATGAAAACGATATTGGGAATGGTCAGTAGTCTTTCACCTAGTGACCTCAAATTTCCCCCCATTTCGAAAAATGAATGCATTACGAAAGCTTTTTTTTTATTGCCGAAAGGGCTTACCCCCAGCATACAAGTCCTAGCGAAAGCTCTTATCCCCCTTCGCATATATTCCAGTTTCCTCCAGCAATGTTTGGCGCATGCTTGGATTTTGTGTCGATGAACTGTCAAATAAGCTATAAAATTTTGAGCTTTTAAAGGTGACTTGGTTGTGAGCTTGCAAACCGCCATAAAATTATATTATGTCTGAGCATTGCAATTCCAGAAAAGGCCTCGGAGAAATTTATTCCTTAAAGTCCTCTAAAAAGCGGAGGTTTTCGGAACAGCTTGGTTTTTGTGCTGATATATTTATATGGTGCGGAGCTTGACAGTTGGTATATTAACCATCGCGTGACCACATTTCATGAACTAGATGGTCAATTAATTAGTTTGTGTAACTTTGCTTAAGCATGGAACAAACATTTTTTGCAACCACGGTGTCAGGTCTTTAATTAATTTCTTTTGAAGGATTAAACTAAATTGGAGTTAAGCTGATGAAGGCATAAGCATAAGCGGCTGGTCAAGGAAATGGGGTCGAAGCCCTGAAACTATATTCGGAAGGGATATAATAAGAGAGATATATGCTACCGAACTGTGTGCTATTTTTCGAGTAATTTTTTATTATTTAAAAATAATAATTAACTTTCCATGTTATTCTCAGAGCTGTAAAGGAATGTATTATATCGAGATTGCATTCTGCAAAGTCACAATATTTTGATTAATTCCTTTTACTTCAGTTAAAAGACTTCAAATTGATACTTTAACTTCCACTTAAATTTCCCATTAATTTTGAAATCGTTGTACTTAGAATTATTTGAAGTAATCAAAAGACTTCAATTCAAAAGAATGCAATACTTTTAGACTGTTTGAAGTCTTTTGAAATCATTGATTAATTCGGTAGTGAAGTCTTTTGAAATCATTGATAAATTCCTTAGTCTTTTGATTTCATTTCAGTTTTAACGTTTTGAAGTCTTTTGACTGCTGTGAAGTCTTTTGACTGCTTTGAAGTCTTATGACTATTTGAAGTCTTTTGATTTCTTTATTCTTTTGATAATGTTACAACATTTCAATTTCTTTGAAAAATATTAATTTAAAGCTTAATAGGACTAAGTAAGTGACTTAATAAATTTCTACATTCTTTAACAAGAAAATTTATGATCTTAGTCACTTACTTAGTACTATTAAGCCTTTGGTTAAAATTTCCAAAGAAATTGAAATGTTGTAATGTAATCAAAAGACTTTAAATAGTCATAAGACTTGACAGCAGTCAAAAGACTTTAAAACGTTAAAACTGAAAGGAAATCAAAAGACTTCACTAACGAATTTATCAATGATTTCAAAAGACTTCAAAGAATTCAAACAGTCTAAAAGTATTGCATTCTTTTGAATTGAAGCCTTTTGATTACTTCAAGTAATTCTAAGTAGAATGACTTCAAAATTGATAATGACTAATTTTTTAAATGGAAGTATTTCAGTAACGTCATAAGACTGTAAAATAAAGCCATTCAATTCAATTGAATAAAAAACTCAAAAGACTGCATTTTTTACAGCTCTGGTTATTCTTCACCATTTTGAGTTATCACTGCACTTCAGGCTCAGTCTTTAAATATTGTCCTAAATCACTTAAGATCTATCAAAATCGATTCTGGGTTAAATCTTTAAACAAATCTGAATATCATATCATTTGAGGTCAAAATAAAGTTTGTAAAAAGAACGAGTAGGAAAATTAAGGATAATGAAGTCTACATTAAGTCTACGGAGCCTGTTTTAAATACAGTGCAAAAATCACAATGTTAAAATCGGTTAACAAAATATTTTTGAGAGAGTGTTTTCAGCACTCACGAAACATCAATAGTAAAAGGCTTCCGACCAACAGATTTTGCAAAAGGTAGTAAGGTAGCAAAATCAGGCTTGCTTCGAATTAATTGACAAACTGTGCCAAGTCGTATCTGTTCATCGCATTTTTACAGCTCCCAACATGAATGTTCGAAAGCTTAGTTATCAAAGGAAATCTATAGTTAACCATATCGAAGATTCAAGGCATTGAATGTCTTAATCCTTGATCTGAATCCAAACTGCAATGAGCCAAATTTAATTGGTCTTAAAGTATTTGTAACCTTTAAAATCACATTTTCAAAAAGAGATTCAACGACAGCTTAAGTCAATTCAGGTGGAAAACGCCTGAAAGAACACTTTATTTATAAATAAATATCAAGTGGCAAAGTTGGAATTTGTTTTTTGTTTTACCAATTTCAAAATACAGTCTCAAATAAAAAAACTATTTTTGCAGCAGCTGCAAACGACGTTATTTTTTACACTTTCTTGAATCCGTGTATTTTTGGAGTCAATATTACTGCCTGTATCAAACGGAGTGTGAACTTTTTCGTATATTTATTTAATACGAAGCACATGAATTCGAAAACACCCAGTTTTTTCTTGAGGAGTGTGGTTGTTTTGATATTTTCTCAAACTAATACGCGGTTAAACAACGTTGATTAGAAGGACCACGTGCAGGCAACTTTAACCAAGATTAAATCTGTTGTGGAAGGACACACAAGGACAAACTTCCTCTGTTAGTTGAATTACAAATTCTGCAAAATAAATATTGTTTGCTTTCTGATTACGAGTCAGAAAAAACCATGTCCGTGTTTATTTGTCTTTATATTTACTTCATGGAATTACAATTCAAGACTGTGTAACCTTGAACAAATACGTTTGAGGGTTTCAACAGCGTCCACAATTTATTGATGTAAACAAGCCACTCGTTTTAAAGCCTCTTGTGAACTACATTCTTGTAGGACCATCTCAGTGATTTTTTTTTACATACACATTAAGCTCCTTAAAAAAACAAATGCATAACCCTGAGTACTGACAAAACCATTAACATTTCGACAGAATTACCTCAAATCAAAAAAAAGGGAAAACAAGGAGCGTGCGGTCAATTCATTTCAAAAACGTAAAGTGCTTCGTATTCATTATAGAAGAAATAAAAATGTAAAAATGTCTTTGGCAAGATGAGAGCAGATGTCAAATAATTATAAACACGAAGCAAAGGTTAAACCTTTGATTAACTGCTGTCTAAATAGTGATGAGAGATAATTTATCAAAATGAACACACTTTCATTATAACTGCGAGCCTATTTAAGAGATCTCATTTTGGCAGTCACCCTTCAAAGGGACAATTTTTAACACTTCACTCTGCGAGGAGTCGCATTCATGGGCAACAAGAGAATTTTTGTCTAAATAGCTGAATAATTAAATTTAGCTTGTGTTCGAGTAAAAAGGTAGCTGTTTTTAATGTGAAGCTCAAAGCTACACTTTTCATTTTGATATTTAGAAATAATTTATTTGTTTGAAGCAAACTGAAAAAATTCTACTGTATTAATTTTATGGTCAAGTAAGTGTAAAGGTCACGTGTTGCTTGTGATGATTTATTTTTCATCTCGGTATAAAATGGCATAAATGTGATTAAAAAAGTTGAGAAACGCTGAACTTTTTGGATAAAAGTCAATCCAAGCAGTTACCCCGCTGAAGAGAAACATGGGTCATTAGGGTAATTAGGGTAAATTCGTACGAAAAAAGGCATGCGTTTGTGAATTTTTTGTGACGATGAATGATATTTGAAGAATATTGTATAAAATTTTCACGAAGAAATATTTAAAAACACGGCGATGGCAACAATTAATCGGACGTGTCTCGGGAAAAAGAAGTATTGCGTTGACCCTCATAACTTGGTGCTGGATCATCCGAAATCAAAACATTAAACTTCATTCGTTACATAATAGTTTTCCCCAGGTAATGCTGGGAGGCTTTTTCGAAACTTAAATTTTTCACTTTTTTGGAACACTTTGAAGGGAAAAGCGCGATTTTTTTTTGCGAAAAAATACATCGGCTAATTTATTATTGTAAAATATGAATTAATAATAAATTTGAAAAAAAACTATGTTCAGAAATAGTGTTAAAAATTTCAAAAGGATCGGTAAAGTAGTTTTGAAGTAATGAGGTTAACCGATTTTGAAAACGTGAGATGTGGAAAAAACGCTTTAATGTTTTGAACACTTAAAAACGTTCATCCGATAGGTATGAAAATATTCGTTACTTCGTCATTTTGCTCCAATCGACTTGAAATTTTGACACAATATTCTTTAAATATTGTCCATTCAATGCCTGCCCATACCATCAATTTCCCATCTCAAGATAAAAAAAATGGGAAAGACTTACAGGGTTCACATTTCTGAAACAATTTTCAAAAGAATTCCGTGGAAATTTGGATCAGGAAATAGAGAAACGGGCACATCAATGTATGAAATGGCCTCAACTAAATACTGTTTTAGTCTTTTTGGCAGCCTCTATAGTTAGTAATCTACTAACTTTAGTCAATTGGCTAAATAAACCTACTATTGATGAAACTTTTGGCATTAAAATTGAACAAAAAAAAAAATTATATGAATT
Organism: Orthonevra nobilis; assembly: GCA_963555765.1. Lineage (NCBI taxonomy): Eukaryota > Metazoa > Arthropoda > Insecta > Diptera > Syrphidae > Orthonevra > Orthonevra nobilis. The sequence goes on from OY743225.1 coordinate 113,279,732, forward strand.
TGTCCGGAAACTTATGAACGGCAGTGTATATATTTATGCATATTTTTTCATCTGATAAGGTAGCTGTAAACTATAAATTTAATCAATTTTGAACTTTTATTATTGAAAAACTAAATTGGTTTTAATTGAAGAAGTGAAAATGCCCCTTTTTTTTGACAGTATTTTCGTCATAAAATTCAAACCACCCTGTGAAATTTAACCAAAAGCTTTTCAGGTGATCTTTATGCACACACGCTTCGAATGAAACCATTTTGGCTTCGATAAATCTTTCTTAAAATAATGGAATCCGACAACTGGAGAAATGTAAAAATTGTGAATTTCGAAAATCGGACCGATTACAAGAACTTCCTGATGGGAAGTTAAAAAAAGTCAATAACTTAGCCGCCCCTCTATACAAGTAGCTGCGATCAAATCAGGTAAATAATGTCCGAGACGATAGGTCCCATGTTCGTGTCCTAGAGTAAGTCTTAAATGTTTTTATTTTGTTTTTGAATCATTTTGTTTTTGAATGGTGACACATTTCACAGTGCAATTAAACTTCTGGTCATCGAATTGGTTGACCAACGCTCGGATTTTGACAAAGCGGACATGCTACTGTTGTTAATCTATCAGCACCAAAAATAGAAACACATCGCGAAGGTTCAACTAATCCACTCGCACTAACTTACTTTTCATATTTCACGGTCTGGGCACGCTTATCACTTATCTAGGTTCCTAGCATCCGCGATTGCTGGATCGTTGAATCCGAGGTGAGGTGTTCCTTTTTTTCAGAAACTTGGTAGCTGGGATTCCAAAACACTCGCAGCTGGAGTATCGCTGTTCCCTCGCTCAATCTGGCAGATCCTTTGTCGTCTACGACTTTTTGCCCTTCTCGCTGACAGGACCTTATATGAGATAGATCTTCTTCATTCGAGGCTTCCTTTAAATTTCGTTGAAAGTTTGAATTTTCGATCTCTTAGAGTTAGGAGTTTTGGTCCTCGTTGTTTGCTCAAATTGAACTAGAATAGACAGTTGTTGTTGTCCCGATATACATACATTCATTCCTTAAGTTCCTCAATTTTGTAGCTACCGATTATGTTTTTCTTCGATGGACTGATTTTTTGTCGGCAACGTGTATATCGTGGAATGACACGCTTATAATACCCGATCACATAAAGAGACGTAAAGATGATAGCGCAAATCTTCGTGCCATTGTTCAACTCTCTCCCTGTCTTTAGGTTGGACTAGAAAATTATTTTGTCCAGATAAACTTCCACAAACTGTAAAACGCTTGTCATCTGAACTATCCATCAAGGCTGTGATGGATGTGGCTTATTCTTGTAAACGCCTCACGCAACCCAATCCCAAAACAAAGTTTATTCATACTTTAGCTTTATGAAACAATGGTCGTGAGAATACCCAAACTTCAATGTCAAAGATACCTTATATAACCTATGTCAGGCGAATTCTCAAATACACTAGAGACCTAACTTCCCTCTACGAGACAAATTTTCCAATAGAAAAGTTGATGTCTAAACGTTGGCGTAAAAGTTTTGCCATGAACTGGGAATAACAGTCTGGCAACCTTAGGTGACTTACAAGCAGACCCTTAAAATGCAAAAGAATAAAAAAACCGTCAAAATGACAATACATTACAATATAACAAACGATGCAAATTGTACTTTTGGAGTTGCTGAAGTGTCAACATTCAGCGAAGAATATGAGGTGTCATTTTGGTTCTGAACTCTTGCAACAAAACAGTAAGATTTAAAGAAATATGATGCGGTGGCACGAAGCTCGAGGGTCATGAATACTAGGCAAGAAAACGCCCAAAAATATTTATTCAAGAATAATTCACCCGTGTTTTTTGCCACTGGATTATAAAATTCGATCGTGTGATAGCACATCGAACTTTCATCGAACGTGATGGATGGCTGTGATTAAAAAGAAAACCAAAAGATAGTTCGGCCATAAGAAATATCAATTTTTTCGGAACAACAAAAACAAAATGAACAAAGTAAATGAAAAGGTTTTTTTTTAGAGGCTTTGTGGCACATGCATGTAAAAGTCTGCCTTTATGCAATTACCACAAATCAAAATGTGCTTATCGTTTGATAAAAATAATTTTCCATTGATATTGTTTGGCTCTACATATATAAAACCATATGTTTTTGCAATCGAAAATATGCAAACGGTTTTCGTAATCGTTTCTTTGTCAGTGTCAATTGGACAACATTTTGTCAGAATTACTAAATTTCTAACTTAATTGTACAAACAGAGTTTTTTATATTTGAGTTTTCACGTAAGTGTTTACATCTACAATTAGGTATTTTTCAACCCACAGATCGGAGATATAATGTGTAAGAAAATTTGATAAAAACTCGACAATAAATGTGTTTAAAATAAAAAAGCATGAAACACTTTATTGAGGATTTTAAAATTCAACTTTATTATTATTTTTTTTTAAAAGAAAAGAAGAAAATTATGGTACGAGGTCGCTGCCGGTCGGGTGGAAAAAGGTCCGTCAGCATCAACTGTGAATGAATAGAAAAAAACACCACATGAGCTCGGTTTGTCTTATTTCTGTTTGCTAAATCTTTCTTTATGTCATGAACAATACAGTGATGAGCGTGAGAGTAGTTTAAAGCGTACGCTACACCCGAAGTAGGAAAACGCACATCTCCGGGTGTGAGAAAAAAGTTGTCAGGCAAGCGGAAACACCACAGCGAGCCGACGAAAAAAAGTGTGTAGTAGGAGGGCAACATCCAACTCACCGGTACTGAACAGGGTGGAAAACGCAACCCTATTCTCCTCACATGATTGGACTACCTCACTCCTAGACTACACAACCCACAACAATAAGAAATTACTCACTCACTCTCACGTCACCACGCGATCGTATTTGTATAAAAAAACAACAAAAACAAAACAAATAAAAGCTCAAAATATGTATATAAAAAAAAACAACAAGAAAACAAACAAAAACTCAGTGAATAACTCACACCACTACAATACAACTAAAATAAGTATAAAACAAATTAACAACAACAAAACAAAAACAGGCTCAGTGAATAACTCACCCTTAACTCTTTTTTTTTCTATTAAATTGTATTTTTTTCCCCTTCACTCTGGTGATTGACTGTTCGACACTGAATGAGCTCAAAATCGGCGAGGATCCTGGAAGCACACACACAAAATGCGACACACTCTATTGTTAGTTAAGTTTCCTTCTAACCCTTCCTTATCTCAACGGGATAAAGGAAAATAATGTTTGTGTAGCTGCGATCCTTTTTGCCTGTCGAGAGTAAACAACGATAAGGAACCATCCACTGCGCAATGTGAGTGTGTTCCTTCGACGATTGCTTTGGCTACTTTGTTTTACGTTTTTGTCTTGTTTTTAATCTAAACACATTTGTTTTTTTTTTTTTTTTAAGATTCGCTTACCCTTCGATGTCTTACAAATGTTGTAAAAAAATTCTGCAGCGCGCTGTTGCTGAATATTTTAATTTTATCCAAATTTTGTTCGAAATTAGGCAAGGAAAAAAAATGTTCGCCAGGCAGGATACAGCATACTGCTAGGTGATGATCAAGTTTTTAAGGTAAATTAAGGAAAAACCCGAAGAAAGCCTTTCTTTCTAGGACAGTTGAAAATAAGGGTAATCTGATGTATTTAATGTTTGGTAAAAATACTGAAAGCTTAAATAGAAATCCCATCAATTTTGAAAAACTTAAAAGCAGGCAGCTAAAACATTATTGTTAATGTTTATATTTCAGATTTCTATGCTTAATATTATGTTAAATTTATGTGATGCTAGATTGTATTGCAGGTTCTTGAAAAAAGTTTAAGAGTCAATTTTAATTTTTGCCATTAAACATTTTAAAAAAAAAATAATTAACAAGCGATTGTATTTACTGGGCCTGAAAAACTTGCAAATATCAGAGCAATCATCGTGAAAAAATATTAGTGAACATGGTTCAGTCAATGAAATCTGTGAATTTTGTCAAGCCAAAAACTTTAAAGATGGAAGACCAAGTCAAAGGGAAAAAGTACATGGCTCAGTAGTAAGAGTATCGCTTTAAATCGAAAAATTGGTGAAAAATACTTCAGTTTCAAGATTTTATTTTTAAAAAATATCAACACATTGTCTTGTGCTTCGTTGGATGCAAATATAATGCCACCAACTGGATATGGGCCCTACTGTTTCAGAATTCACAGACACAATTATCGTCGTACTGGAACACAATATCCAAACAATTGTGAATTTTTGAATTTTTGCAAAGGCTTTTCATGATAAACAATGGTCAATTTGCAGGCGCATTTAAAATGCTGCATGAGGTTACCCAGGAAAGTGTGGAAGATGCACAAATGCATGGAACAAAAGCACCGAATATCACTATGAAAATTTGAAATTCTGATTGAAGACACTTTGATGTTATGAAGAAGCTTTCGTTTTACAAAATGCCGATGATGAAGCACAACTTGAAAATGACTTATTGGTTCACTGCTGAACTTATCCAAATAATCCAAATAAAAAAATGTTCTTGAATCAAATTAAGATCCAATGGTTTATCCATTACTTTCTACTGACAGAGTGTCAGTGTGGGTATAAATATTATTAATAAGTAAAATAATACAAGGCCTATTCTTCCTGTTGTATGACAGGCTTTTCTTTTAGTTATATAATACAAGGCTCATGGAAGTGTTATAAACGTCTCTGTCTAGAATTTATTTATGTTCCACCTTTCAGCCCTTGATATCAAATCAATTTTTTACTAAACAAATCAAAAATTAAATACCCGTCTGGAAAAAATACTAAGTTACTATCCAGTACCTCTTTCGTATCCAATGGTTTGAAAACCTAATTTAAACCCTAAATCAGAAAAAAAAAACATAATATTAATTGTTTGAAGGTACCTTCAGGGCAACAAATTTTACCCTCTGACATTTAGAAGTCGCATTTTACAAAAACTCTGATATAAGTATTTTCTAATGTTGATTTAATTCAAAGAATCTTCATGTATATTTTTTTTGTTTGCTGCCGACCCTTTAATTTTTGATGTGGTACTTGCTCCTAATTATTTAAGAATGTTTTTGTAATATTATTTGCTTAGCATTTTTTTCGGTTTCATAAAAAAACCCACCCACAAATGGCAGCTGCATAATTCTGCTTATCCATTGGTTCAAAGGTTTTTTTTTTTGTAAATGCTTTTATCTGTAAGCGAGACCCAAGGACCATCAGGGACATAAAGCCGCCATGCACAGACAGTCACAAAGGACATGAAAAAGGTAAAAAAAATAAACAATTTTTGGAATAACAACGAAAAATATTTGTCAAAGCCAAATGTGTATTCGCCGAAAGGTGGCTTAACAAGTTTTGATTTTGATTATTTAATTAATATCTGAGATAGAAAGGAACTGAATAGTGGTGGAAATGACGCCCAAAATTGATTGATTGGACCAAATTATAAGAAAACCGCAGACTATGGCGACATGTTCATAGGAAATTCAATCTTTATTGGTAAAAATCTTCGTTCTTCTACCATCTGCAAATATCGACACGTGACGATATTGTTTCCAAAGTCTTGGAAATACTATAAAATATTTAGCTTGTGATTTATCATTTAACTCGAAAGTTTCTTAATGACCAGGAGAATAGTTTTCGTTCCATTGGTGAGGGTTTATCTCACCAAAAACTGTCTGCAGTGGTTACACTTGATATTTCCAACTTATTTAAATAAATTTTGGACCACGTTCTTTTTTCGTAAATATGTTAATGAGGTTTCGGCGAATCTCTTAATCAATGGTTTAGAAAATACCTTTCAAGTCATTTTATTCAAGAAGTGTTGGGCTGTATCAAGTCTGCAATGCGTCACATAATTGCTGGTTTACCCAATGGCTCCATTGAGTTGCCTTCTAGTCGTTCTCTAAGTAAATGATGCCCTTCCTGCTATATCTGATCTAGTTCACTCATTCTACTTTTTTATTTATTTTTTTTTAAATTCATCTATAGATTGTTAAATCTACAATTAGACTACCGAAAGCCTAACAAATAATGATTAAAATAAAATAAACATAAATTTATAAAATAAACTAAAATGAAAATTATGTTAGTCTCAAAGAAGATCTTCTAAACATAGCTAAAAATGAAATTAGTTTAATTGCCACAGCAAGTTAAAGATTCTTTTTTTGCATTGTCAACTCTGTGTTCATCTCCTCGATTCTCTAAGCTGCAGCGATGGAGCATTTTATTTCATCAAAGTCAAAAGAAAAGGGCAACTGAATAAATTTTTCGTCATGTTTCAAGTGATTGAATTTAAAGTTTGAATGAGTGTTGTAGTATGAGTTCGAAATCACACAGCAGTATTATAAGATTGATCTGACAGAAGAGGTATAAAGCGATTAAAGAGCAAAAGGGTTCCTTAAATAAATAAATAAAGCCCAGCATGAAGTTTGCTTTGGCTATACTGAATTCTTTATGTTTGACAAAGTTTAGTTTTGAATCAAAAATTACACCAAAATCTTTCCTCTCCAAAACTCTATCAAGAACATTGTTCTCGATTTTATATTCGAAGAGAATCTCAGAATAGTATCGCTAAACAGAAACTTTGAGACATTGATATATAAATGGTTTGCAATGCATAATTTATAGATTTTTTGCATCTGAAAAATCGCCAGCAAATAGAAGTTGACCAGAATTACATTTATATTATGAAACATCATTTGAATCGTTGATAAAAAAAAAAAAAAAAGAAAGGGCACCTGAGGTAAGCAAAACTGGTGATGAAATTACTCGCTAAGTTTCCCACCAATTCAACAAATTTGAATTAAAACCAAAAAATTTAGTCAATATGGAGTGACACACTCTGTTAAATGCCTTTGCTTAATCGGTGTAAATTACGTCGACTTGGTGTCCTTTATTTAGAATGAAATAGGTAGAGACAGAAAGGTTGCAGGTTCTTGATCTTCCCGCAACGAAACCATGCTGAACCGGTGAAATTTGTTCTTTAACTAAGAAAGTCTTATCGTAAATAAATTTCTCGAAGAGTATACTCGATAGTTTACAAATCGGACAATAGTTGCATATTTGCTGTTTTGACCAAGTCTCGTGAATCGGGGTTTAAATTGATTTTTTCCACACTGAAAGGGATTCGCCATTAACTTGAGAGGTATTTACTCGTTGATGTATCATTAGTTTTCATATTCGTTCTCAAATTCACAACCTTAATATTCGGCCTTTGAAATAAAACGCGAGCGCTTATTAGGCTCAATATGGGCTCTATGGACAGAAAGAAGCTGAACCTATCTACAGAACGCAGAAACAACCCATGAATGGCATTGGCACCGTTGAAGTCAATAGACTCTTCACCCCGATGTTGCAAAACTACTGCGAAATTTGTATTTCTCGTGAAGAGATGTATAATAGACTTTATCCCGTCTGTTTTATCTTTTAAACATAAAGCCCGTAACCCAATTCTTTTTGTATATGCCGAAAAGAACACAAATACGTCAGAAAAAATATTCCATGCGATTCGAGCACCATCTCCCATCAAAGTCACTGCGCCAAATCCTGGAAAAGACAAACAAATTTCATGTCGGTACTCACAGACCAAAGTTCTTTATTACAGTATTTATCGCAATGTAGTCAGGATCACTGGAAAATTGATCCGATTATATCGTCCAACATTAAAAACACTCGATGAACTGTGCAGTTTCGATCAAGAATTTCAGACCATCTTCGGTTTCCGGCAAAGAAAAGGGCTGTTCTATGATTTTGTCCAAACAAATTCTTGCACGGATAAAACGAGAGTCGGGTGGCATCATGGAAGGCTGTTGAAATCTACAGTCTTTATTGACATAATCATTCGCGCCAAAATGCCGTCATTAGAATTTTCATATAGATGAGGAGTTGTTGAAGAAATCGTTCCGTCGAGTCTATCTATCCACTCTAAAAACGACAGCTTGGTGGTGATCCAACAAAGAACTCATCCTGGAAAGGTGATGCTAGTTCAATTCAATTCGATGATGCTCTACAAAAAACCTCGAAAGAGTTCGGCAGAAGTGGATATTTTCCAGAAATCTATGGATTTAGTTACATTACATAAATGATTCCAAATCTCAGTCACCAGGTTCACGAAAAAGGGGAAGACCGGACATCGGTTTGAGTTAGTTCATGAACTAGCTCATCGGAGTAAGCCATTACGACTACGAATGGACACAATGGACTTTGTCGACTCTGAGTTACGCTCCTCGAATTAATGGACGTGTGAATTTTATATGCTTGAGTATAATTTGTAAGCAATTAGTTTTCACATATTTTAACATTGAGTTATTTGAGCTTGAAAAGCATTAAATCAAGATAGTGAAACGTTTTTATGAACTAATCTCATTAGCAACTTGGCTGAGCATTTTATTCATAGTCTTCCCATAGCACGTATGTACATCCGTTTTTCACATGTGCAATGTGATGCATGCAATTAAGCGAAAATTCTTAAGCTAATAACTTTGGTTTTTCATCATTTAAGTTTTGCGAATGCACATTCAGCCGAGAACTGTCATGCCACTTTTTGCTTTAATCAACTTGCCACATTCGTTATGCAACGCTACCACCTTATCTCATGCACGCCCTACAACACCTGAACCACATTCTGTGCCAATTCCAAAGTTTTCTTTGATGGTTTTTTTCTTTTTTTTGTTTCCACATAGGTTACGAGAATGACGACAAGGACCAAGAGTGCTGAGTTTAAGCAGATAAAAAAAGGAGCTCTTCGTTTCGTTCATGCCTTTAAGTTAAATGAATCCTTCCAAGCAGACTGGAAAGATGTTTTGAAAATTTAAACCATCATGTCACTTCAATTAGGGCATTGACGAATGAACACACACACTCAGTGTGACTAGTCATTTCGGATATTGCCTCAGCGATATAGGAAAAGAGGATGACTTACAGTCTTTGCCTGAATTGATTGTTAGTCTCAGCTGATGTTGAAAGACATTGAAACGAGTGAAGTTTGAAATTTGAAAAAAAAAAATTAAATATTTAAAAGATTTACTTTTTAAAGTCAGCAAATGCTGATATTCAAGGTTCAAAGCAAAATTGATATTTAGAAAGTCGATTGCAAGAACAAAATTATACAAATTTAGGTTTGTTCCTTGTTCCGAATTGACAACGTTCTAGACTTGAAGGACTATAAAACTCAGACTTAACCGGGCACATTTCTTTCGTTTGTTTAGATCTAGCATCCTGGCATGCGCGATTGCATGGTCTTTGACCTATGGGTCATGCCTTTTGTTTTTTCGTGAGCATGGTAGATGGGCTTTGAAGACATTCATATATGATAGGCCGTTTCAAATGAGTATGTAGTAAGTTCGCGCATGTTTTCTCTTTTCCAGTCATTCCACACAAAACAGAAGATCCTTTTGATGTTTCCTGCGTGAATTCTCAACGCTGAATGATCATTATGCCTGGTTGACAACGCAGAGCGAGAGCGAGACGAGAGCGAGGCTAGTCTAGCGCCAAATGTCAAACAAAGACGGCTATACGGCTACACACAGCATAGTTGCGCTGTGCAATTTTCGGTGATTTTCTTTTGAAGTCTCATTCCGAGCTGCGCACGTTATTACACGAAGATTTTTTGATGCGCTAGAGCGTTATTTTGACAGTTATCTTTTATTTTGTAATCGCTGTTCGCAGATGAAATTTTATATATTTATAATGATGCTTTTGAGACAGGGAATGAAAAGAAAAAACAAAGATTTAGGATTAAATCATTGAGGAAACATCAACATGTCCAGGGATCCTTTAATTTCGTTGCAAATGCACTGAAAGTGAATGTTAAACTATCTTTCAGAAATTCTCAGTGTTTACTTTAACCATAAGCTTTTTTTTATTTATTTAGTTTTACGCCAAATTCAAAATTAACATCTATTTTTTGGCACGTAGGCAAAGCAAATCTGCTGTGTATCCTAAGAGTGAGAAGTAAAAATAAAGCAAACTCGAAAAATAAAGAAGAAGGAAATAAGGAAACGTCAAAAACGTGCATGTCCGGGCTGGACTATCGCTGTTTCACCTTCCCTCTCTTTTATACTCAAAGCCGTCAAAGTTTCAATCAATGCAAATGTATGAAATAATACACAATGGCGCGAGACTCGTCCTATCGTATCGCCCTGTTTTCGAAAAATTAAAAACCTCTCGCTGGGCACAGCGTGACAGCAGGCTGATTGAATAGCCAGAAAGAGAAAGAAATATTATCGTTGTTGCTTTTTCACTTAGACACATAGATAACATTGAACTGTTGTCATAAATTTGGCTTCAATGTGCACTGGGAACGATTCTAGGACGACAACGATTTCTTGCCTTGCTCTCGTCTCGCTCTCGCGATGCATTGTGAAACGGGCATTACTTGAATACGATTGGTGGATAAGGTATACAGAAAATAAGAAGCCGCTGTTGCCAAATGTGAAAAATATGAAAATTGAGTATAGAGAGAATGTGCGGAGATGCATTCATTATTCTTTTTGTGATGTGGGTAATGACAATTTGAGCGAAGAATGGTTAAAGATCTATAGTTCTCAGTTATTGTGTTAAAAAGAAGAATAAATGTTTTGCCAATATGAATTGAGCCTGAAAATACGGGTATTGAAAATTTGAAAAAACTAAAGCATGTGTATTTTCATAAAATGAATATTTATTTATTAGATATTTTTTTTTAATGCAATAGCACTTAATCATCGCCGGTATCATCATCATCGTCCTCGCCGTAACTTTCTATTTCACTTGATGAGTATTCGCCGGGTCTTATGACAATTCTTTCGGTGAAGGTATCACAACTCTGTTCATATGCTCAACAATTGTCTTCCGTCCTTATGGCTTTATCGCAGGTACTTTTCCACTCCTCGACCGTAATTTTTAGATTCTCAATTGGGTTCAAGCCCGGATGATGGCTCAGTGGTAGCCTGAGTACTTCATGTGCTGCTGATCTTATCAATTCGTCTATTTCACGCTGCGGATCCGTCTTGTTTCGTTTTACTATATCATATAGTTCAACTTTAAGCATTGAAGAGCTTTGTTGATACACCATCGTGTGCAATAATAAGCCGTGATCCTTTTCCGATAGGCTCTTTTAATCCTTGCGTACTTCGAACAGTCCAAGACATTCCTCTTGTGTGGGATCTATGTATATATAACTCACCTGTTATATAACTTGGTATCCACTTTCACGGAAATTCCTGATTTGCCAGATATATCATATCCTTTGAATTTTTATGTCCGTCCTTTAACAGATGATTCTCCTATCGTTTTCCGTCTTGCGAAAGGTGAACACTTTGCTTTTCAGAACTCTCCAAAGTGATGTCTTGCTTATGTTTATTTTTTGCTTAAGGCTACTCAATGTTACGATTTTTTTTGTCAAATTTGTGAAAGGAGTAGATTATCCTTCTAATGGCCTCCCCATCGAAATTTTCCAAATCATTGATCCAGTGCCAATGAGGAATTTTCTTCTTGGGTGATTGTAGTGTCCCAGTTTGATTCTTTCGTATATGTATAACCCTTTTTGAAAGTCCAACAAATTCCCATTTTCTTCACAGCTCATATGGGAGCTCTATCTTGTTGATTGATGGCGAAATACAAATTTTGGTTATAAATTTTCAGCATAAGCACTTTTGCTCGTCATGTTTTAAGGGCATTCCTAACTTGAAGCAGTCCATTATATACTTCCTTTTATTTATTTTTGCTTCTGCTTCTTGCAAGGTTTTTAAAAACTAAATCATAATTTGTGTACATGTTCGCGTTTTTATATATGCAAAAATTGTTAGAAAATATTATTTTTATTTAACCCTTTTTCAGCTTATTTACTTTCTGCAATAATTGGGTAAAATATACAAAAAAGGGGTAATTTTATAATCCATACATTTATCACAGGATGTTATAAAATTTTGTCAAATAGATACCGCGCGGGATAAACCCACGTTTACCCATTGAATACTGTAAGTAAAAATCGTCATGCTCAATTAGCAATAAAAATGGAGAAAGTTCAGCTGAATTGTAAACATTATTTTGCAGGCAGCAAAGGCCTGGCAAATATTTCACTGCTCGCTCTGCGCAGTTTTTCAATTGCATAGTGATATGAAACGATCCATAGCTGAAGTTTTGTTGTTAATTTTTTCCAAATTTGTTGCGTGTTGAAAGTATCTCACAGACAGGAAAGTCTACTCGACGGAGGATTTATCTCAACTGTTTTTCTTCTCTTCTTCGGCTCATAATCTATAAAAGAACTGGCAAAATGATTGTCACACGGTCACACTGAATCAGCGTCGCATGATACTTTTGTGCATACATTGTTGTCAATGGCGACACCTTGTGAACGCTAATAAGCCATTTATAGTTGATATCTTATAAGCCAATATTCTGTGACCGCATCTGCTGGAAAAAAATTGTATGATACTTGTTGCATCACATTTATGGGAGTTCTGCGTCACTGAAGATTCCCAATTCAATTTATAATAAAAGCAGCTTAAAAAATACTGCAACCTTCGAAAAAAATGTTTTTCGATTAAAAATTTTCTTCTTGATTCGAGCAGTGAAGCAGTCCTTCACCTTTTGGTCACTGGAGTATTTCAAATTAGACTCATACTGATAGTATGTTCTTTTAAAATGAATTCTTCACTTAATTCCTTTCAGTACAAATCTGAAGAAAAAAAATTATCTCCATTCAAATCTGAATATCAAAAACAAACAAAAGTTTTTGAATAAAAAAATAATAAATGATTTGAGCACCAGAGCAAACGTATTCTTATTTAAGGCAATCTTTTTTAACAGACAGTTTTCACTGACTTTTCTCTTCACATATCGAAAACCTTTGAATTTCCTTTTCACATTCAATGTAAGGAAAAAGGAGTCATGGTCCATTGATGGTAAGCCACTGAATGATTTTGAAGTAAAGAAAAAAATATACCTTTTCACACGTGAATACGGTTTTCTACATGTCTGAATACGTATCGTTGAAATATGAAAAGCGACATCAAACGATTTTGTTTCCCCCTATCCTTTCAAAAAAATATCCTTGACCATCTTCCAACAAAAAAAGGCAGAATGATTAGAGCAATTTAGCGTAGAGTTTTCGAACTCAAAAATGTATATGCTCCAATTAGTGTCGGTCCTTCAGGTTGTTTTTTATTCAAGTTAGTCTTAGAAGCATGTGGTCATGATTATTCTAGCTGCTTTATCCTACTAACTCCAGATGTATTGCAAACATGTGTTTAAAGTGTTCCTTTAGACCCATTACAGTGAAGTAGTACTTTGGACAAGTTTTCGGGCTACAAAATAGATTTTTTTTTTACTAATGAACTTGTTGAGAAATTAATGCCCGCAGTTGAATTAAGGTCAACTTTTTCAAAGCTTCTATAGTACATTTTGCGTAGCAATGTTTGCACTGAGCCCGGTATTGACCTGATTATGATTATCTTATTATATGTTTTTGCTTTTCGCTTTTCATTCTTACAGTTCCGAAAACAAAGGACACCTACAGCTCCCTAATACTAAGGCTCCGCTGTCCGTTCGTCTGGCACAAGCTTGTATCTTCTGAACCGTAATAAATAGACATTTACGATTTTCACATAACGTGTGAAGTTTTCATTTTAAAAAATTCACTTTTTGTATGATTTTAACACAAATTTGATGGATTTTAGCCCAAAACTTCAAATTGCGGTTTTTCGAAATAAAGATTCTGGTTTTAATTGATAATTTAATTTAATTGACTGTTTTTTTGCCAAAAATATGCAAGTCAAAAAAATTCTCATAAATAAAATAAAGCTAAAAGTAAAGGGGGGTCACCATACAAAAAACCTGTTTTTCAAAATCGCAACTACACCAAGCAGTAGGCCTTAAGAAAATACATATAAGATAGCGAATGGTACAGGAAGTTTGTGATTTTTTTCAAACATCAACAACAAATTCATTGCAGATAACTTTCCCCGAAAGGAAGATGAGGAGTTTAGCGAAAGGTGGTTCGAAACTCTTCGTATGCGTGTTTGACTTGCGCTGTGCCGTTTTTTTTGCTCCTATTTATGCTTCTAGTTTTATTCGTGGGTAACTACAATACGGTTTTCTTTAAAAAGTTGGGATAGGTTGAGTAAATAGCTTTGAAAATAGCTTACAGTATTGATGTAGAGAAGGCCTTGACATGGCATAGATATAAAGGGTCCGCCAAATACCTTTTTTTTGAAAATGCTATAAAAAAAAACTGCTGAATATTTTCTCAAATTTCTTTTTTTATTTGAAAGTACAATCCTTCCGGTTAACAATGGAAAATAATTTCATTCAAATGGCTGCCTCGGCTGGCCATGCAGTAGCCTACACGATCGGTCCAATTTTTAAGCACATTATCGATTGTGTGCAGCTGTATTTCACCAATGGCTTCACGAATATTGTCCTTTAAAGCGTCAATTGTCTCTGGCTTGTCGGCGTAACACTTATCTTTGAGGGCATGCCACAAATAAAAGTCCAACGGTGTCAAATCGTAGCTCCGAGGTGGCCAAACGACATCAGCTCTGCGGCTGATAATGCGATCTTCAAAAACAGGCCGCAAAACATCGAGTGTAGCTTCGGCTGTGTGGCACGTAGCACCATCCTGTTGAAACCAAATGTTGCCAATATCTTCAATTTTTGGGAACAAAAATTCGTTCAACATGGCCCGATCGCCATTGACTGAAGCGGCCACTCTATGCTCATTTTCGAAGAAAAATGGCCCAATTATGCCTCTGGATCAAAATCCGCAACAAACAGTGACTCGTTTTGGGGGCATCGGCTTTTCAATGTATGCGTGCGGGTTTTCTGTGCCCCAAATGCGACAATTTTGCTTGTTTACATACCCGCCAAGATCAAAATGAGTTCATCTGAAAAGATGATTTTTTTGGCAAAATCGGCATCTTCTGTAAGTCGATCGCAGGCCCACTTAGCGAAGCGAAAACGCATTGGATGGTCAGTTGGCTTCAACTCCTGAACCAATTGGACCTTGTATGGCGTCATACCAAGGTCTTTATGCAAAATTCGTCTCAATGATGTCTCCGATATGTTCAATTGTTGAGATCGACGGTGAATTGATGTTGATGGCGCTTCACGCACACTTTCTGCCACAGCAGCAATATTCTCGGGTAGACGCACTGTTTTTGGCTTTTCACGCTTTGGTTTATCGATGAGGATGCCAGTTTCTTTCACTTTTTTCACAAGATAACGAACATACGGAGCTGACGGTCCGTACGCAATTTTCGCACACATTCTGCAACATTATCATGATTTTCAAAGTAATGTCGAAATATTTCCCAGCGTTGTTCAAGCGTATACACAACCATATTCGTTCAGCGGAAGGATAAAACTAATTATCTGTCAAATCAGACATGAGCTAAGTGTTACCATTCACGAAATAAGCACTAGTTTTAAAAAAAAAGTTAAATGGCGGACCCGTTACTTTCTTGTGAAATTTTCCGTACTTGCTCTACTAGAGTAAATTTTTGTCGCCGTAAAAATCCACGGAATAATTGGTTAAATTAATCAATCGGCCTTAAATGGAGTACAACAATCACATCTGGGCAGGTGCACCCAACACCACCTTACAACTCCTAGATAGAATTCAGAAGCGAGCGATAAATCTCATAGACGATGACAACATATCGAAAGCAATTCAATCGCTGGAACGCCGTCGAAATGTGACTTGCTTGGCTTTGCTTTATCGCTATTTCTACCACCAATGCTTCCGTCGAAATAGCTAATTGCATTTCGCCCCTCCAGAAATTCAATCGCAATCATCAGTTTACACTGTGAAATTTAGAAATTCTTTTATAGGGCGCATGTGGATTGCGTTACCTCGCTATATCTTTCCTTTGCACTGCAACCTATAACAATTGAAAACTAATGTGCACTGGTACCTGATTTCGCTCCCTTCCATTCCTGCTAGTGCTGTGTAATAAACCACTTTAGGGTTACTTCCAATCCCTTGAGCACTTGAGCACTATTTAAAAAAAAAAATTAACATCCAAGCATCCATTCAAAATACTCTCCATCATCAAATAAATTCAGTTCCGAGCACATTTGGCTTTGCCGAGGATGACACAGCCAAGTTTCATTGATTTGCGTGACCAAAAACGTCAGATAAAAGACTACAGGCACCGGTGCCACCAAGACTTATATTTTTAAGACTTACTTGGTTGCCACAATACTGAATTCAAAGATTGAACTCCAAGGGCTTAGAAGATCAAAAAGAGCTCACAAAAACGATGGAAATTGAATACGATGTGGGCAATTTGAACGCATTGCTTTAAAACTGATGACGGCACGATGCGGAGTATTGCTACCTTACTCGAACAAGCTGTCTTTTTGACAAACAATCGTAAGTGTACTAGTGATAGAAATAAACAAGAAAAAAACGCTGTCCTTTTGCATACGATAAACGTTCACTTGTTGGCGCTCAAAAATACGATATTTTAGGGGGTATTCTAGTCTAGAGGCATGATTTTCATGTAATTTTTGAAGTGTCATAAAAAAGGGCAATTAATATTTTAAGTATCCATTTTTTTATTATTTATATATTAACATAACAAGTATACAGAAAAAAATCACAAAATAAAAAAAGTTGAAAATTTGAAAAATTAGCAGTTGATGAAGTGGGGGTCTCAAAAAATTGCCACGTAACCATACCCACGATTTCCACCCTCGTATCAATCTGAATCAAAAAAAAAAAATTATTAATCTAGAATAATGTCGCAATGTCTGGAACTACGGAAAAGTTGGAAAGATTTTTTTTTCACAAAATGGCGACTGCCTGAAAAATAACAACAATTTTTGTACCACTATTTTTTACTGTTTCGAATTTAAAAAAAATAAGAGAAATTTGCGGATGAGGATAGTTGACGATATAAACAAGTCTATAAAGAAGACTCTCAAAAAAATTCAGGTTCATCGGTCCAGTAGAACCTGAGAAATCGTGGGTATTGTTTTGAAAAAGTCAGTTTCGAGAAAAACGCGTTTAAAGTTTCGCGTAAAGTTTTTCGCAGTCTAAGTCATGAAATGATATTGTTGACTTTATTTATTCAATCTGCCATTCCTGCTTCATACATCGGAGCTTCTTCGACTTCGAAAGAAACTATTTTCCGCATTTCTCTCTTCATATTAAGCGGTTCTGGAACCTCCTTTGATGATGATTGGATGTTCGTATCTAGGAGCAGTCAATCCGGGCGTTGTCTCGTTTCACATCATGTGAATGAACTTCCGGGTCAATTTTCATTCCCATAAGCTCCATCATTTTTAAAATAGGAATGAAGCCTCCATCAATATTTTTACTTCACTCACAGCACATATGTACGTCCACGTGGTGTGAAGGTTAGAATTCAACTGTTAGCAGCTGGACGTAAGTGAACACTAAATATAAAAGATACAAGCCACCTTGGGCTCTTGTATTACAATATGTACAAAGGACAAAAGGTTTAACTGGGAAATATGGATTCAGGTAGATGGAGAATCCCTCATGTCTTTTTTTCGATTAGTTCCGGCCGAACCAGTTTGGATGCTGGGTCAGCAAAATACGGATATCTCCGAAAACAATTTGAATTTTAAAAAATCCTTTTGTAGATATATTCTTGAGTAGTTAAATTTTCAAAATATAAATATCAAAATAATAAAAAAATAGATTTTTTTAAATTTTTAGACTAGGATAACCCCTTAAACATTATGGTAGCGCAGTTGGTTTATCCCTTCCGCCTTATTTTGGTAAAAAAGTGGATCTTCGGCCAACTTTCCAAGAGCCCATTCACCAAAAATTTTACGTTGCGGTAGGTCGTTCGGCTTCAATTCTTGCACCAGCTGTATTTTGAAAGGCATCACACCTAAATCCTTCCGCAAAATTGTCCACGTTGTTGAGTAACAGAGGCCCAATTGCTGTGAACGGCGACGAATCGATAATTGATGGTCATCATTAACACTGGCCGATACAGCTGCGATATTTTCTTCAGTTCGCACTCTACGTAAGCGTGTTGGTGGTTTAATGTCCAACAATGTAAATTTGGTGAGAAATTTAGTCACAGCTTCAGTGGGTCGATTAAACTGACCATTAAATGGAAGAAGCGTGCGCTGAACTTTCTTAACAGAGCACGCATTTTAATAATAAAATCCAATAATTTGCAAGCGTTGTTCGTTTGTAAGACGATTCAGGGTTAAATTATAGAGCAAACTGAAGATGTTTGACAGTGAAACAAAACACGAAACGTGTGTCAGCTGTTTAAACCAGTGTTGCCAAAAATATGAGAGCTAAAAAATCACCCTTTATATCATGGGTTTGGCTCGATAATTGAAAAATTAACTACGCCTGTTTGTGAAACTTTTATTACCATCAACTTTCCTGCATATTCTGTCGTAAACGTTAGCCGCATTTTTGGTTAAACCGAAGTAAATTATAAACAAGTAAATAAGTATGGTCAAAATATGATTTTGGGTTCTTGACAACCCACTAATTGCGTTTACAAGAACGAATGAATGACTGGTGAGAGTGCAAAGCAGATTTCAGGACCATTTGAAACAAATCAGAAGCCAGATACAACCTCGAAGTCCGGATGTCGAGAGTTCGCCTGCTTCAATTGCTCGATAATATCAACTACAATGGACAATACTCCAACTAAAACTCTCATCCAATCGCAGCCACTAGATTTACGAAAAAAAGAAGACCGAACCTTCTGTTCATGACTCAAGCGATCTTTGATGCGAGGAAGTTCCAAACATGATTCAGAGGATCCGGGACAGTGATTGATGGTAAGACTTTATAGCTCGGGTTTATATCCATGTAGGTCAAAGAGGGTTTTTCCTGTGGTATGTTATTTTAAGGAAACTAAATATTAAATATCCGGCTGAATCCAATTAAAATCTTTAAAAAAAATATTAACTACAAAAAAATATTGTATAGAAAAAATGTGAAATGAGAAAATTTCTGCATTCAATTTAAATGCAAAACACAAAAGTTTGAAAATCCCTTCAGACGCGGAGCTCGTTACACGGAGCATCTATTTTTCGCATTTTGATCTATGAAAAAAAAACCTTTTGTTCTCCTAAAAAAAAACAAAACATAACCACACATTGATTCCTCTTCATTTGCCGATATCATCGTTAGTGCACGGTATAAAAACAAATCAATCAAATTCATATCAAATATTCAATTTTATGTACGTCCGTTGGCTTCAAGTGAGCTGTTGCATTGCAAAAATCATCAATCATTCATCGTTAGCAGGACTACGCTTGTGATTAATGCAAATCACTTCGATTCGAATCTGGGTCAATGCTACCCAATGAATCGACAAATGCTGATCCAATACCATTTGTAAGCATTCAAATCGAAATTATATCATCGACATGAAAAACAATCCATAGAGAAAATTTCATGTTTTATGCAAATGCGAACAGGGTGACCTGATTTTTATTTGAACTTTTCATAAAGTGGACAAAGCCAGGAAAATCATTTGTGAAATGTTAACGTTTGGAAAACCTTTGCAACGATATTTTTGTTTCGTTATCATCGAATCTTGGGCCATTGTCAAAAAGTATTGAAACATTTATTGTTATGATTCGAATATCGTAACTCGATAGCCATATTCAATATAACCATTCCAATGTTTTTCTCCACCTGAGGTGAAATATTTAGACTTGATGGCGCTTTACATGAACGGGTATGGGAAGCGTATTCTGAAAGCTCTGAAAATCAGATTCTTCCATAGGTCATGGTTTACTAAAATTAATAAGATCCGAGGATATGCGTTACTAATTTTTTTCGGAATAATAAGTCTTGTCAAACACTCATCGTACTGGGTGCTAATATAACAACACAGGACAAAAGTGGTGCCCGAAGTTCTCGTTATTCTCGTGCCGACGAGATTACCGCCTTTCGAGGCCTACGTTTGCCTTTACACATTCGTCTTTGCAGAATATTTTAATGAAAGAGTTAGAGATGTACCCAGTGTCGTAAGTCTTCCCAGTGCAAGCTTCCCAGACAAGCTTTCTTATTCCCAAACATGACAGATGATCTGGCATAGGCTACGATTAAGAACGTTTTTATCACGTTAAAAAAACTCAACTTTTTATCTTTCTCGAGTCATAGCTTTTTTATTTTTAAGCCTCTTTTTATGGGTTGCATCTACAGAGGGTCTGACAATATCTTCATCGTCCTAATCTGGGTGCCTGTACTGTAGACTACAGGAATGCTTTTGGTTTATTTTTTTTTTCTTGTGCTTAAATAACGTATCATGTTTCTGCTGTTTGCCTGTTTGATATTTTTAAGCTTGTAGACTGCGTAGGGTATTTTCTTTTCTCGCAGTAATTTGACCTCTTTACTAGAGCTTTGTACAGCAAATAACATCATTAATTTTTTTTTGAATAATAAAATTAAGTTTAAGATTAGTCAAAACAAAGTAAAAAATTGGCTTGGGTGCGAGTAGGCCTACCCATACCATGAGCTCGGTAGCCAATTATATTTGGAACTGGATTGTATTTGGAAATTAAATCTGTCTGATTCAATTGAACTTTGGAAACTTTTCCTTCCTCAGAAAACTTTTCATTAAAATTTGTGCATAGCTATCACTGAAACATCACCCACAAATTATTTTTATTGTTAGTGCTATTCTAGTAAATAAGTTTTGAAACTTCTGACCAGGCTTTGCTTTTTTTTCGCAGAATTTAAATAGTTTTTTCGATGTATACATTGCGCCAGCTCCTTGTCAAATGTATTTTCGAAAATATTTCGATATTAATTTCATCAAATTCAATAGATTGCTTTTCTTTGGAAGACATTTACCATTTATCGAAATATTAAATTTTGATTATCTTAATGTCCTTTTAGAAGGGGTTCAAAAGTACAAAGTCGAGAGATTTCCACCAACTCCGCCTTCTGTGCTGGGAACTGCTCAGTATAGGATCTTTTTCTTTTTTTCTATACGGCTTTAAGAGGATCACATTCAATCCAGTTTTCTTTGGAGATTTTGAAAGCTTTTTTCAAGCCGATTTTGGGATAAATTTTCTTGAAAGACCTCAAGATTTTGGTTCATGATAATAAGCCAAAATAAGGGTAAACAAACTAAAACTTTGGATATAATGATCTTCCCTGCAATGCTTTTTCATAAACGAGTAATGCAATTTTATCCATGTTTTTTTAAATTTGTCAGATACGTTTTAATAATGCTTTTCTTTTTTTACAAAATCAATTGCCTCATCTAAATTTTCCGAGCACTTCCTTGGGAACGTGGAGCAAGAAATTGAGAAAGGGACACAAAAAAATTTGAAATGTTTCTTTATAGCTTAATACCATCTTATAACTAACTTAATTTTAGTCAATTAGCTTATTGATGAAGCTTTTGGAATCAAAATTTAACAAAAAAAAAATAAATGATTTCGTCCGGAAACATATGAATGGCGGTGTATATATTTATACATATCTGTTTATCTGATAAGATAGTTGTAAACTACAAATTCTATATGATTGTGATTGTTTTTTTATTAGAAAACTAAATTGATTTTAATAAGAGAAGACGATTTGTCCCTTTTTTGATAGCTTTTTCCTCATAAAATTTAAACCACCCTTTCAAATTTAACCAAAAGCTTATCAGGTGATCTCAATGCAGACACGCTTCGAATGATCTAATCCAATTTGGATTCCATAGCTTGATTTTCTTGAGTTGGGCTGTACGAAAGAATCGCCACAAACGAACGTACACACACACAGATATCTTTCTTAAAAATGTTATCCGACTACTGAGACCTCGAAACGTGGTGTATAAAAATTTTGAATTCCGAAAATTGGACCAATTAAACGAACTACTGATGGAAAGTTCAAAATTTGTTTATAAGTAAATGTAAATGTGGAGTAATTGTTTGCCTAGCAAACTTAATTTCTTATTATTCAAAACATTTATGGATTATTGATTTTTGAGTATTATTAGTTTTTACAAAATATTATATGAGATTATATGGCCGACCATCGTGAATATATCACACATATTTAGACCAATACTAGGTCACCAAGTTATTTTTTAGTTGTGAAATCAAAAATGGCAATAATTATAATAATAATATTCACTACTAGGGTTACAGAGAGCACATGCAATGTATTTAACTTAAAATTTATTGACACATATCTATTTCATTTTCTACCAACCCTTCTTAATTTCTATTATTTTATTTTGCTGTTGAATTTTAAAAGTTGTTCAAAGAAATAACTTTGATATTATAAAATAAATTTCGTTATTACTGTACAAAAAGAACATTTGAGGCTTCAACAGCTGTGGCCAAGAAAAGGACCGTGCCGATCACAGAAAAGTCACTTCCTTGGTCAATCGGGAGTTTGGTATTTTTTAGTGCGGTGGCTCACTACCGCCTACCAAAGGATGGTACACTCTCTGCGTGCATTACTTTTTTTTCAGTTTTCAGTTCTTCAACGAGTAGTGCTGACTTTGACTCGTGGGAGCACAAAACTGAACAAAGGCCATTATCTCACGAAATTGTATTTTGTAAATTATTTTTTTATTGGATTAGTAAAATTGTTTTTTTTTAGTTGACCTGTCAATCGAGGTTTCCACTTCCAAGCTCTACAAATGCATAGCTCCCGCTACAACTTAAGAATTCTTCTCATTGACTTATTTTCCAAGACTTCTCTTCCATTGCTACTGACGTAGCAGCATCTTCTTGAGCGCTCATCTATCGCCTTCTTTTGGGATCGATCCTAAGACTCTCAACTTACGCATATCCAGAATGTCTGACGAATGTTTTGCTGCAATCACACGGGACAAATTTTGTTGGCATTTCCACAGTCTGGGGATAGCCCGGTTGTATGTGCATATTTTTTGAGAATATTGTGTGCTTCTCATCTGAATTGGCTGCCGAAAAATCAGTTAGCTGAAAGCTGTTATAGTTTTTTTTCGAGTTTTTTCCAATTTCTCCGGTATGATACAATTTCTTGTACATTCTTAAATTGATGGACATAAAATTGTTTGCGCTGCCTTACACTACGATTTGTGCCCGAAAGATTTGTGTATTTTTTTTTAACCCGAGATAGACAGAAATCGCTGACGTATTTTGTCGAATTTTTGGCACCGCAACTATAAAGTTTTCGGGCTCAACAACAAAAGACAACTTCAGAAGGACTGCGCCACACCACATCTTATACCATGCGACCTTGTTAAAATAGGGATATTCTAGGTCGAGGGGTTGCTGCAACAACTTCGGAACAATTTGAGTTCAACACGGAATTGTCTTTTGCGTTTTTAATACAAGGCCAATGTGCATACAGATAACAGTAAAAGTATTTACTTTTTGCAATTTAAGAAGCCTATCTCTTAAAAGTGAATTCCAATATTTAAAAAAAAAAACTGTTTATATTTTCATACAAAAATAATCAAAACACCCTGTTAAAGGAGTAGAAATTGTAGGCCAAAGCCATTAGTCAAAATATACGAGACGTGACAAATTTGGAATAGGTCAAGACTGTCAAAGCACTTCGCCTCTTTAAATTGGAGTTTGATTTAAATTCTCACACTTGGCGTTGACAACTCTTGTGACATTTGATTGATGGCAGCACAAATTGTGAACGCATTCAATTGGCATTTACGCATAATTAAGCGTATCTCAATCCATGCACCATGTTGTTTTGATTTGCAAATTCTCTATCACAGTACGCTTTTCACTTTTGTTGTGCACGACGAATCGAACGCAAGTTGTCAGGTTCTTTCCTTTTCATTCCCTCCATATACTTCTGTTGAAGGACGAGCACAATCTATTTTGCATTGCCCAGTGGAACGTGCCCAGAGTTGTTAAGGGTTCTGTTGCCATGATGTAAGCTTTATAGTAAAGTAATGTTGGCTTGTATGCCAGAGGCATTTTTCATTCACGTGCATCTAAATACGAAAAAGAACATTCAGGATATCACGACCCACGGTTTTGTTAACCAGGCTATTCACCTACAATAAAATCACTTAACACAATTAACTGACAAATTTAAAAAAAAAAAACAATTAAGTGTATTTTTCTAGCAGCCAACAATGAGTTCCTACACTCCACTTTGTTTATGTCTCATATACACGCAAAGTAGATGGTAATAAGAAGGGTTATAGTGAAAGAGAGACAGAAGAAAATGGGCACTACAATATTTTAGGATGAAAACTCTCACTCGAATGTAAAATTTTACAAGAAAAAAACACATATTTAGTCATTTGTAAATAAGCTGCATTAGAGAACTTTAATTTTTTTTAAATTAGCAATTTCTTTTCTTAAGTTTTAACATTCCTTTTTTAGACTACATACCATTTGACTTCTCAAATACCAAGAAGTCTGTGTGAATTTGTCTTCGTTAGTTGACCTTTCCAAGGGAACTTCAACCGCTTCAATTTTCTCATTAACCGATTGAGGCTAATCTGATTCCACCTCTTCGAGCGTTGCGTTAGAGGATTGTGTAAAGGGAAATTTCCACATCTCCTGACACTAAAGTCAAACTCCTTTGGATATCTTCATTAAGAACAGTTGTTGATGTTTCAATTGGATTGTCGACTTAGTTCTTATTATCTCCTGTAATGTCGGTTAAAATGCCCAAAGAATGTTTTTGCGGACCGTTTCAAGCGCTGGTTTATCTTGATAAACTTGCCTTTCGAAAAATGTTTTTCACAAATTCGAAAACACCTCGACATTTTTTGGTGTAGTAAATGTTCCTTGTTAATGCAATGAAACCAATTTGCTTTGCTAAAAAAAGTTTTGTAGCTAAGTTAAAAAAAAAACAACAAAGGCTTCAAATCTGAACCGAACTGCACCGAATCATAATATCATTCAGTAACGATATTTAACTGCGACTTGACGTTATTTAACTTGCACGAGTTATTTCAATTCTTGCCCCAGATACCCAAATACTTTATGTATGATTTTAAATTTAAGTAAATAAATTATAATCGAAACTTTTTTCATTCAATATTTTTTAGTGGCAAAAAAGTGTTTTGCTTACTTTTCCCTATTTTCTGGTTTTTGAAAATATTTTACACCAGCATTTTTTCTTCCTCTCCGGGCGAAACGACATAATATAAGTTTCAATATCTTTTCGATTTTCTTGTTGACTTGTCCAATCACCCTTTATTTCACAATTAAAGTAAAATACACAAGTGAAAGATTTCCGACTCCAGCACGCCTTAAAAAATACGTGCGAAAAAAAAATCAATTCCTTTTCTTAATGAGTTGTAATTAGTGTGACCATGTACCCTAAAAATATTAACTTAAAAAGCTTTGACAATGATACATAAAATCGATAAATATTATATCTAATGAAGTCAAATTAAACCAAAAACGTATAAATAGCTTATTTCTAGATCTTTTATTTCGCCTATAGTCAACAATTAGAAAAGATGAAAAAAAAAACTTTATTTAAGAACGCAAGCCTGGTCACTTCGATAAATTTGATGGCTCAGGCGGAACACAAAACTGTTACCTGCTTAACTAATTACATATTTTTCTTGAAATCGTTTCTTGAAGTGGAAAGAGTTGAAAACGTGGTGAGAGTGTCCCTACTCACTGTAAGTAGATACACTCTGCCTATGGTGGACCGATTCTTAGGTCTGGAGATCATCTCTCAACCTTTTCTTAATCAATCTGCTCGCACTATCTCAAATCTATTACCCCGTTTTTATGAACTGATCGAGGGATCGGATTCACATAGGATAAGGATTCAATTCGGTATGACATCAGAAGATCGAAACAGGATTCAGTATGACAGCTTTTCTCTCTCGAAGAACTGCCAACATTTTTTTCGTCTGCGTTCATTGTCATACTTTTTTTTTCTTCTAATTTTCTGCTCGCCATTTTCTGTATTTTTATTCTGCACGGTACAAACATTAAAACGAAATGACGAGAAATCTCATTGCTCTCTCTCTCTCTCTCACTCGTTTTTCTCTCAAACTCAATCTTTAAATCCGCTGAATTCGATCCCACCCAGATTTTGCGATCTGATCGAGTAATCATATTTGAATCAGTTCTGCGTTTATGTCGCACTTCATCCGGATTGAAACCGGACTACATCCTACAGATAAACGGGAGCATGTTACAAGGG
Organism: Orthonevra nobilis; assembly: GCA_963555765.1. Taxonomy (NCBI): domain Eukaryota; kingdom Metazoa; phylum Arthropoda; class Insecta; order Diptera; family Syrphidae; genus Orthonevra; species Orthonevra nobilis. The sequence goes on from OY743225.1 coordinate 113,305,808, forward strand.
TAGTGATCCCTTAAAAGCGAGCAAACACAAGATTTTCTCTTTTCATGTGACACCGAATCTGTCAGACAAATTTTAATGTATTTTCGGCCATTGAAGATCCTCCGAGAGATTCAGTGATATGAGAAAGCATGCTCGCTTCAAGTCGACATTAGGTGAAGCTCAATTTAGATGACATCTCCTGCTTCTGGAGAATTTTGGTTTTGTTATGAATCCTTCAAACTTACTTAGTTATCGGCTATCGAACCCTTGAAGGATCTGAATTTGATGTAAGGCTGCTCTACACCCTTCACAGTTCTGAGCATGCGTAGCATGATGGCTTGAATTCGAAAAGACTGTAAATAACAACCCTTCTTCGTAGTTGGAACCGCATATTCATCGGATCCATTAAGAAAAACTGGCAAGATGCGTATTTGAAGATCACGAGTTTGGTTCTTCGAGATTTGATCTTTGATCCTGGTTTTTTGAACAATCAGAAGACTCCGTAAATAGCTCATTTTTCTGTTTTTCTTCTGTTGCCCTCACTTTTTATGCACCTTATCTACTGTCTTTTTTCTTCTTTTTGGCTGTAGTTGGTGGCCTAAAATTGCCGTGCCTGTTGCCGTGCGGCATCAAGAACATATGTTGTTGACGCTTTTGGCTGGTAATATAGAAATGCTACTTAACAACTATAGTCGACAGTTGCCTCTCTGAACCGTCGCAAATCAAGAACTTATGACGTGTTGGTTACTCATTCGACCGACTACGGAAAACCAAGTTCATGTATGGATCTCTGCCCAAAAATCACTGCATTACAAGCTGCTTAAAACTTGTAGTGTAGACCATAATTTCATTCAATATCGTTATCGTTTTACGCAACCGTGTCGCAATATGTTTTTACCAGCATTTGAATAAGGGTCTAAGCCCTCAGAAGTGGGCCACGACTTCCTACCTGAGGGCTTTATGTCAAATCGAATTGCCTAGTGACAGCGATCCTGACAGTCCTCCGCCTGGTTGTGAGTGAGTAATTAAAACTTATCCGAAACTGATCCCGTGAAACCCACGAAGCTGATGGTAATTAAAACCGCTCGTTATCAGTTGGTATTCATATAAATTTTTTGGCTATGCCATTAAAGGACCTTTGTCTCGTTGCATAACACAGCGCCACTTGCAGCTCATATTTCCACTGACAAGGTACCTTCTGCTTACTGATTCGCCGTTAATGAGACAGCTTTCCAATGGAATTCCCCTTAAAAATTATTTAAAGAGTCTTGAGTCTAAAAATAATCTGTATGCAACCGTCTTACAGCATTTGAACCTCTCATTATGATTCGTTAACAATTTCTTTGATCCAAATAATGTATGAATAATAAGCAAACATGCGATGAGATAAGCTCGTTGTTATACTTTATTTTGTATACCAAAGGAATCATCTCTTTTTGATTACACTCAAGAAATGTTTCCATTGAAAACCACGCTTCTAGAGCTCATGAATAAATTTAATATTTTAACATTTGTATGTGTTTGCGCATGATGCCGTACTATATTGTTTTTAGCTTTCTTCAATCGAGGATTACGAAGATATTGATGTCTAAAGGGACCTTACTCAATAATCACACACATGGCTACATGTGGAAATATCCTAAGCGTTTTTGAATTTTTTTTTCTGAGTGATTTTAATTTGGTTATTCGCCAAAAAAAATGTAAACAATTTGCTGAAAGGGGTTTAGGGCATCCTAGATTCTAGTGAGATGGAGCAATGATGCAGATTTTGAAACACCAGTATCTCCGATTTTAGCGAATTTGAACCGACCATCGAGAACGACGGATTTAGCGAAGCTAGACTTTTCACTTTGCAATTCTTGATTGCAAACAATGAGAGCAGATGTCAATTTTATTTGAGCAACAATTAACTCTTATGTGGGTTCACTGGATTTTTAAAGGAACAGTCGTTTACGAGGCTTCCTCGTAAAATATCTGGACTACTTTTTGAAGTGTCTTCTTTATGGTCCAGCAGTTGTCAAAAATAGACCAAAAAGCGGGTAAAACGAAATTTTGTTGAAAAACTCAACGATAAACGAATATTTAAGAAAAAAAAAGGTTCTTATCTTTTGTAGCTCGTACAATGAGCTTTCAAAAGAATACAGTTTATTTATTCGATGACCTGAAATTGTAAATTTTACATGAACTCTGATAAAGTTCTCTCACTCATCTTCAAAATTGTCAGAACAACAGTAATCTCAGTCAAAAGCATGGTCTTATAAAAAAAAAAACGAAGAAACAAGAAATGGAAGAAAATGAAAATAAAAACATGGAGCAAAACTTTATATACAAAAATATTTTCTTTAAAAAAATAAACTAAAAATATAAGTAAACAGATGAAGCAGGCCAGTACAAAAAAGTTAAACAAATTTTTCTGTTGGCCGACAAGGTCTTTGGCGATAAATATCTTTCAGCAAATAAAAGCTCCGCAAGTAAAGCTTTTTCTTTCTGTTTGCAGCTCTTCTTTCACATGTCACACAGCAAAAGTAAAAAAGAATGAGGAAAAAGAAAACATTTTCAAAATAATACAAATAATGGACAATATTTTTAAAAATTGTGCTGAAGACCAACACAATGTTGGGCTTACTGAAGTACAGTGGACGTCCAGTAAAATGCATTATATAATGCACACTCATTCGTTGTATCGATTGTTTTTTGCTTAATAATACTAGTTTATAGAAAAAAAGAGCTTTTTACAATGCAATTTAGGTTTTTTTTTTGTTAACCAAGCAAAGAATTATGTTTTGGAATAGATATTTAATATTATTTTGACTTTTGGTTCAAGTTTTTTTGGGACCGCCGTCACCGGCACAAAATGATCCTTCACATTATTTCCTATGAAATTCTCGAGCTTTTAATTTAAGATTTATCGGGCTCAATGGAATATTCTAATTGCGCTTCTGGAGAAACTATCACACTTTTAAAGAGCTCATCGTGAATATACCGGTCCTAGCTGAAAGTTTTTTTTTAGAAATATCCAATGTCTTTACAATTCTTTTTTTTTAGATGCGTCATGATGGTAAAAATCGAAGGCTTTGGTTATCCACATTTTAAAGAAATCGCCCTAAATGACACTCCATTTTTAGACTCTTTTATAATTTTCACTTTGTCGCTCAAAGTAAAAGATTAACGGTTAGCGGGCGTTTTACTTAAGTAAAAAAAAAACAAGAAACAAACCCGACAACTCGAAATACTTCGCGATATGAAAGGCTTAAAAATTAAACGTAAAAAATCAGACAAACTGTAACAGTTGATTTTCTTTTCGTTATATAGAAACATAAATGGGAAAAAATGTATTCGTTTTAATGAGCATTTGTTATACTGGATGTCCACTGTATTAAAAAAAATTAAAAGAATATTTTCAAAATATTCCAAAAATATTTTCAAGTATGCCTTCTTCATGTACAAATATTTTCCAAAAACTCCCTTTTGCATCTAACTTAAAAGAAAATATAATCAAAGAATACATAATGACAACCAATTAACATTTTTCAAATTGGTTCAATGTGTCTGATGCGCAAAAACTTAGTTAACATTCATTTTTTAAAAATGGTACTGCTCTTGAAAAAATGTAAAAAAAATTCTTGATAAAAACTTAACAAAAATAGATATCCGAAAAATAAAAGAAATGAATTACAAAATCTAAGGACCGCTCAAAAAATGTTAATTCACACGACATTGTTTTAAATTTATAATGATTATTGGGACACACCATTCAACATTTCTACGTACCGACCGGTGTTAGCGCCAGCATCGTCGCACCCCGCAGACGCATAGGCAATTAAAGTGAAGGCTAGAACTGAGACTTGTTTAACTTCATTGTTATGTAGGTTTAAAGAAAGCCCATTTCGAAACGTCTGAGTTAATAAATAAACAAACCTTAAGATACTCAATGAGATGGAACTTCGTCCAGATCTAGTTATTGTGTGTTTTGCTGTTTCATCCAGCTGCATTGTGGGAACCGTGGAGGTCATTATTTTATGACGAAAAATAATTCCTTCCAAATCTGTCTAAGGCACACGTTCATATAAAATCAGGTCTATTTTTGTAGTTCTGCGAAGAAAATTCTACGACAAGATCAACTCAAGAAACTTTAAATTTCGTTGGCTCCGCAGGTCTCCTGACCCAACAGCGAATTTGAATAAATTTAAGCAATCCATTTAAACAATTATTGAGGTAATTCCTACTTTGAACAACTTTTTAGGAAGGTTTCGATAACGCGTCACTCAATTTTGACGTTTAATTTAACACCCAGCGAGTTATTTGTTGTTATGGTGGTCATGGTAGTACAAAATCTATGAAATTTGCAAATGTCTACATATTACTGTTCAGAAGATATACCATAGTCTATGAAATGGTTTCGTTGTCACCCTTTGGGTACGGAACCATAAAAGGGCAAAGGGATTTGGAGATCCCGATGTGTATACAAGCATGCACGTACTTCGGGGCTTGGTTGAATTGAAAAGTTTAAAGAAAGTGTGCATCTACTTGCTTCTTAATATGTATAAAGAAAAAAGGCGGCCAAGACCGAGGTGGACAACCACATGAAGGGTTCCGTACCCACCGTACCACGGCATTGTTTCAAAAATCGTTTTTTAATTAACCTCATTTACGCTCCGTTACGGGGTAATTTATTTGGAACGCATTTGTTGCGCCTGTAATTATGATGTTATATTTACCGAGCAAAAGTAATTGTGCTTGAAAGGTTTTCTTGCGTAGCTAAAAAAAGAACTTTGTTCAATTCCTTTTAAATTTCCTTTAACTTTCGCCGAAGCAAGGCAGCATTCTTCTCTATCTAATTTTTCATAGCTTTTTTCTTGGCATTTATTTAGTTCTGATATTTTAAAACACGTTTAAGCAAATAACTTTTAAAATTACATAAAAATAAATAAATAATATGAATTCAGAAAAACTATTTGGGTTCCTCCATGCAGCAAGATTCAATAGCTACCCTGTCTCTTAATTGTACAATAGTTAATCTAAAACCAATTTTGTTTAACCTTATTCATGAATTGATGTGCACTTTTATTTAATTAAATTGACGCAAAGCTTATGCGCAATTCCCGATTAAGTGGTAAAAAAGCGACCCGATTTCAGATACATTTTTTACAACACCTTGAAGGTGACTATGGCTATGAAATGTTATGTTATTTAAAATTTAATTCAATTTTCCCTTTTTTAAAACACCACAACTCTAGGACACATTTCTGGATCCTGCAGAAAATGGATTAAACTTCACAAATGCTCCCCGTGGCCAAACATCTGTCTCTCATAAAAGCGCTTTATTCCGGCAATAAAGCAACTTCATGCCACTAAAATCGTAATGAATGGAAACAACAGATTCCTTGATATCTAAATTGGGTTTTAAAAAAGTAATTTAGAGTTTCTAACTGCAAAGTCTCTATTTAAGTGACAATTTACAATTTTATATTGTTTCCGGTATTGGAAATCTTCACAAAAAGTTTAATCCGCCATAGATGAAGCTCTGTAATGGAACTTTTTATGCTGTTCTTTGTAGCTACTAGATTGTTTTGTTGTGAGGAGATGAGGTTTTTTTTTGCTATAACCGTGCCATGGTAGACCAATTTAAAGCTTCTTTTGTTATTGTTAAGTGAATGATGGTCTCGTCTTTTGATGTATTTAATTGTCTGAGAGTTTGGTCAGCTTCCAAAGGTATTTAATTAAGGGAAGATGTTTTTTTTTATGGTGGTATCTTGTTCATGGAATTTTGTGCTATTTGAAGAAAATTACACACAAAAAAATTGTAGTAGGTTTCGTGATCAATGCATGGCGGAGTTAAGTATTAAGTGTATTACTGAAATTAATCTGATAGCTCAATTAACATGATATTTTTGATGGAAAAGCCTCACCGACGAAGCTTAATGCTTTTTTGAAAGAGTAAATCTTTAAAAACTTAGACGAAATATATCGATCGTAAATATAAAAATGTTTGCATAGATCCAAAGACTTTTCAGCAGTCTTCTAACTGGGCAAACAAGTTGTAGGAAATCTTGACACTGCTCCTTAGGGAATCGTGGATGTATAAAGGCAGCAGCTCTAGAAGCTACTTAACAACAATGACCAAAATAGAATGATACTGTATGAAGAAAACCCAACTTCAGCCGACGAAGTAGTTCTCCCACCCACTGTAGAAATTACTGACTTCTTCCGATGGCCAATAAAAAGCTTGAATAGCAAAGCTGTCAGTCCAGATAATCTACAGCTTAAAATTTCAGGATATAACGGAGATGTTTTGTACCAGATCATCGATAGATGTGAGAGGAAGAAAGTTTGTCGAAACGCCGATCATTTGTCTTTCAACAGCTAGCAAGGCATGTCCCCTTCTTAAAGTCGCTTACAAGATCTTGTCCAGTGTATTATGCGAGTAGCTTTCAAACCGGTAACTGACAAGTTTTTCATGCTGCGCTAAATCAAGGAAATTTCAAGCCGATACCTTATCGAGTTGAACTTCGAAGTACGACTGAAAGCACGAGATATACCCCGAAGTTTAGAATAAGAATCTCCCGACTGACTGACAAACTTGGTTTTACAACTTTTAGGTGACATAAGCACGAATATCGTGGTTGATAGAGCTGTGCAGGCTTTAAGGGCTGAAACACCGAAAAATACATTTGTATCCGAATCAGATGTGCAATTTTACATCGACAATTTTCAACATCAAAAAGGCTGGTGGACTGGATAAAATAAAAAATGTAAACCCAAAAAAACTACTCAAGATAGGAGTAAAAATTTTTATGTTTTATCTTGAACGCTTGCCTAAAAATGCAATACTTCCCGTCTGCATGAAAAGTGGCTTAAATCGTGCCTATCCTAAAGCTGGCAAACCCCCCTAATAGACCCAAATCCTTAAGACCTGTAAGTTTGCGTAGTTGCTTAGGTAAATTTTTGGAGCGAACTGTTAAAGAAAAAATGATAAAGATCGTAGATGAAAAAAACATATTTCCAAATAAGCATTTTGATTTAAGGCGTTATCATAGCACTTCCCATCAGATTCTTAGAATTTGCAAGAGTGTTAATCGTAACCTCACGATGGGAAAATCTACGGGTATGATACTGCTTGACATCGAAAAGGCATTCGATTCGGTATGGCACGATGCTCTTATACAAAAAATGGAAGGTAATAATTTCCCCCCGTTCCTATGTAAAATAGTTCAAAGTTTCTTGTTCGTTGCTTCAGAGTGTATGTTCAAAAAAATACCTCAAATTTAATTAACTTTTATGACGGTTTGCCCCAAGGTGCAGTTCTTTTTCCAGATCTGTATAATTTATTCACGTTGGATTTCCCAAAAACTGCCAGGATGCGCATTGGCATGTACGCTGATGATATTGTGAAATAAATGCGGAAAAGACGCAAGCCATCTTTTTCTCTGTGCTGTGCCAAAAGTTATGTAAACAAATTGCAGATTTCTCAAAACAAACTATCAAAAATGATGTTAAATCTTCCCTTGCTTCACTCTACTTCAGATCTTCATGCTTAAGCCAATGTTGAATTGATCTCTGTCAGAATTCTAAAACTCACCGAAACTTTCTTGGTCAGATGTGATTTCCCTAATAATCCATTGATAAATCAGTTGAATAACCCTTCACTTAAGTTGCCCACATAATTCATCATGTTTATTTTAAGTTTATCATAATTTATCATTATTAACCTAGTGTTTATTTATTTACTCGTTGAAATGTTTATTCATGTGGAAGTTTATATATTTCGGTTATCTATTTATTTATATTTATTTATTTATTGACATGTTTATTTATTAACTTAAATATTTTGGTTTTTTATATTTATTTATCAACTGATTAATTAATGTATGTATTTATTTATTTATATTTTTTGTTTAATTATTTATTTTATTTTTAAATTTGTCAACTTATTTATTAATTCAATTATAAAGTTATTTATTTATTTATCTACTTATTCATTAATATATTTATATTTATTGTTCTATATTTGTTAAAGCTCTGATATTTATACGTTTTTCTTTTTCTTTTTTATTATTATACTTTTGTTATTTATTTATTTTTTCTACATAGAGGGTTTTTCTCGTACTTTCCCATTCAAATATATCGGGTAAATTACCATTTTGAATAGTGTAAAATAAATTGCAAAAATAGTTCAGTGGAAAAGTAATTTAAAATATCGTATCTAGTACTGTAAATTGTGCGGTAGCAGGTCTACATAATTGTAATTTGTGTGAAATAAATATCTATCTATCTGTCTATCTAAGAATCTCCGAATTATCGCCGACTAACGCCGGGAGTCTCTGCAATAAAAACCGACTATTTCATAGCAGAGCCATCTGAACTATTATCATTACGACCATCATCAGTCGCAGTCCTCTTCGACTACCATCAGTCACCATGCACTGATGTTATCAAGATTTAACACAAGCAAAGGGCTATCGACTGAAAACACGAGAAAGTATCTGAAATAATCACACAACTGAGTACGAACGAAAACGCTTATCTCAAAGGCGAATCAACAAAAACCGTACTACACAAAGTAGTTTCAACAATCGAGGATGTCTTTGAATATAAAGAATCAGTCGAAGGAGTGTTTCTTGACATCAAAGGGGCTTTAAACAATGTCAAAATAACGAATATGGTAGACGGCCTATCGATCTGCAGCAACAACATCTAAATCAACAAGTGTTTGGAAGATATTCTATCGAATCGCATCAGCCTCCATTGGAGATGAAACAAGAGTATGTAAAGCCCGAAGAGGAACACCATAAGGAGAAATTATAGCATCACTTCTGAGGGTACTAGATATGGACAAGCTCCTTAAAAAATTGGAAGGGACATGCGTCAAATGCGGACGACATAGCTATCCTAGTTCAAGGAAAATATCTTTACATAATAGGAGAAATCATGCAGGGCATATTCAACGGCGTTACATCATGGCCAATTGAAAACGGTTTAAACATTTTCCCTTGTAAAACTCTCTTGGTCCTCTCCACAAAAAAGACCAAAATAAGTGTCTTCCACATCCTTGAGATAGGACTTGCTAAATATGAAATCAAAGACAGTGGGAAGTACTTGGGATTAATAATCGACGAGAAACCCAACTGGGGGAACGTACCACTAAAGTTAAGAGGCCATACTGGGCCTTTGGGAAGTCCTGCGGACTGAAAATAAAACAAGTTCATTGGATATACAACAGGATAATGAAAGGAACTATGCAATACGATAACCGGCAGGCTCACTAAACTAGACCGCTTGGGAATAACAGCCGCACAAAACTCCACGCCGACCACAGCCATCGAGGCAATTCTAAACATAACACCAGTACAACTGGAAGTGAAAAGATAAGCAGGAGGTTCGGCCAGGGCAGGATAAACACCGGGTATAAGAAAATTGTGAACGTTGAAAAATTATTAAATTTGGAACAAAATATTAAGTATTACTATTATTTCTGTTAATATTTACAATTTTGTTACGAAGAAAAAAACTAAAATTAAGTGGCCAAACAAATTTTTCAAATGCAATATAATCTTGAAAAGCTGTTTCAAAAACAGAGCAAAAAAGGCCAACAAAATATTGAATCCTTTTTATTATTGTATCGGTTTTTCCAATAGGGACTTGGCAACTTTGAATTTAATTTGTGAAAGCACCTTTCACTACTCAACATTTTCATCGTGGTAAAGTGCACGTACGAGCAACGTCTTCAAATTATTGAAAATCTCAACTGAAATTCGAAGCCGGTGATTGCAATTTTAAGAGGGTTAACTCCAAATTTTGACCGTAATTTTCGCCCTAGTAGACAGGCAACTAGAAGCTTAGTGCATAAATTTGAGTCTACATATTCGTTGTGCGATTTTGCCGTCTCAGTGAGACAATGAGTTTGTCGAAGTGTCGAAAATATCGCTGCTGTTCAGGCGACCCTAGCAAACGATCCAAATCAGTCAATTGCAGTGTCAATTGAAGTGACGTACGTTCTCCGCTTGGGCTCTGCAGTAGATGCGCCTGTGACGAAGCTCATTTTTGGCTCAATGGGCTCGTCAATAAACAAAATATGCTTAATTGGTCGAGTGAAAATCCACATACACAATAAATAACTCACGTTACTGTGAATGGCCATGGTTATCGCGCCAAGATTATCGATATGGACTTGGACGACATGTGGTTTCAACAGGATGGTGCCACAAGCCACACAGCACACCTTACAATCGATTTATTGATGAGCACGTTTGACGAGCGTGTTATCTCCAGAAATAGGCCAGTCGATTGACCGCCTCATTCTTGCGATTTAACGCCTCTAGATTATTTTTGTTGGGGCTACGTTAAGTCATTGGTTTATCAACGACGTTGGAAGAGCTCCGAGCCAACATTGCGCCGGCACTCAGTGAATAAATAGTGAATGAACGAACCTTCTAATTTAACAAAAAACTATCTACAAATGGAACCTGAACACAAAATGCAAAATAAGTGGAAGTCCATTGCTCCTGAATATTACAGGGACCTTTGCCGGAATCGTAATTACCTCTCATCAGGGGGATTGTTTAATTCCTCAGTTAATTAATGTACGATTGCAAAATGTATCTCAATCAGCTAGGTATTTATATTTTGAGGGATAATAACGTTTCCATAGTGAAGTGCTAATTTCCATTGAATCCCATCGTGATACAACAATCCCATACATCCCATAACTCCTTCATTTTAATACTTTTTGCCCAAACCACGATGCTATGCAAACATGCCAATGGAGTGTCAGAGTGCCATATTGGATCTACTAGACCCTAGATGGCTCAAAGCAAATATCAGCTGCCATACATCTTCTCTGGATCTAATGATGAATAATGGGCGTCATGTGGACCGGCTGGCATTCAGGCAACCATGGCTTGAACAAAGAAAATAATCTTCCAATAAATGAGCAGAGATTTTGGTCATGTACTTCAGTGCAAGGAGTGGCCAAATCATGAGAAGCATTTATTATGCTTTTCCTAAGAAACACGTACACAATGTCCTAATGACCTTTGTCGGTGTAATTTGGCTGTTCCATTTGGGTGGGCGGCATATTGTGCAAGTGTGAATTTGTAGTTTGGTTACATCCTTTGATGACCCACTACATTGGTATGAAGCTGCATGATAAATGAATTAATGGTGTTCGTAGGGAGTGGTTTTTTTTTGGTTTGATGAAGTCTTAGCTCGACATCTTCATTTCCAAGAAGAGCAAACAATCAATTTGGTAGCTAAGTACTGAAAGTTGAGTGGGAGCATTGACCTCAGATGCCCGTTTTGGAATGTGAGCTCCGAGCTTTGGTTTATTTTTTCAAAAATGTGATGAGATTTTTTTTTTTTTTGAGAATGAGTGAAGTTGGTTACAGAGGTGCCAAAGGTTATGCAGTGAGAGGAGGCCTGATCGGACCATTGGCAATTGCCTAAGGATTTTTTGAATTTTTCTCATTGCTCAACTCGGTAATCGAGGAACTAAATTTAATTCGAACTATCAAGTTTGATGAGCGTAGAGTTATTTCCAATTTGTTCTTTACAGCAGCTCTCGCAGGACCTCCTCCGGTTTGCTGGTGGACACTATTCCGCAAGTAGCATTGTTTGAAATTTTAAACTTTTGGGAATGTTCGAGAATAAGTAGCTATTAAATTGATAGACAATTGAGCAGTATAAAAATTGAATAAGAAAATAATTTAGCGTTGGACAATTTTTCGGAGACTCTTCAGCGAAAGTTAAAGAGGAGATGCTTTCATGAGTAAGCATCCAAGCGCATTTCGCAAATTATCATCTCATTAACTTTATATTTGTTCCACGTACATGTGGCTCTGACGTTATTCTAATGTCTAAATCTGCAACAATACTTGTAGTTTGCATGTCGTGTACTACTCTTATATGAAAACATGTGACTTTTTCGCATGTCTAGTTCGAGCAGCAGCATGTGATTTGGGACAACATGAGACACTAAATCGCTGAATGCCATGAAAATATCACATGCAAAATGAATGCTGGTACACGAATTCGTACCGAATCGAATTAGTCCGTTCAATGCGTACAACAACTTTGCACAAAAGCCATGCAAAGACCGCTGGTTACGCCACCACAACAAAAAAGAAACATCGAGACGACATTGATTGATGACAGCGAAATAAAATAGACGCATGGCTACATGTCGTGTACTAGGAAACTACGATTCATGCAGTGTTTTTGTTTCTACGAACTACTACGCATGCGAACTGTACTGGTGCTGCATGTACGCAAAATGCATGCAACAATACATGAAAATAATTTCCATGCGAGGTTTTGGGGCAAATTCTACGTGCTGTGTGCTGCCAATATTTTTTGCATGCAACGTCCGCAAAAAATATACAAAAGCTGCCTTCCATGAATATTTGACGCGAATGCGGAATTTTGTGGTACCATCAGAAGCCATGTACTAAGCGCTCACGCCTTCCGCTTAATCATGGAATAATATTTTATTCAAACGATTCACTCGGCTGAGTTGGCAGTAGGCCTTCTTATCAACCCAATTTCTCAATAGTTTTTCTTTTAGAAAAATTTTCTTCAATTTGTACTACAAAGACTAAAAGAGAAGCGATTACGAAGCGGCTTGTTATTTTACCTCAATGATCAAGGTAATAAGAGAAGTGATTGTTGTTGGAGATGTTCAGTGGCTTAGATGTCCAGCGGGAAAGTGTCACATCTTTGGATGAGGATGAGGTACAACTTTGGACAAGCAGTACTGCATCGATCGATCGTTGGTTTGTGTCCATCGCACGTTTTGTACCTACTTCAATACTCGTTTAGCAAGTGAAAGGATTAAAGACCCTTGGTTCATATCGAGGGTTGATTATCATGTTTGTACGGCTGGAGGAGGTGAAAACTATTGGATATAGAGCGACTGATTCTATAAGGGCAGTTCAGAGTTCCTGGAGTCTGGAGAATCTTACAACATGGTCAAATCTTTTTAAACTAAATATGTAGCGAGCAGTGTTTTGTAAAAGTCACGTTCCACATTCTCCGGATTCTTACGTCACAGTGACAGAATATTTCACAATCATATGGAGGTATTGGGATCACTTATACCACCATTATAAAGCTGCAACTCCCACATACTTTCTAGCACATCGAAAGATTTTCCTTCTATGGAGTTGATGTGATCATTCCAACTAAGCATCCTATTAGAAAATGATACCAATATTTTTTGCTCACGGGATGAAACTTTTAGGTCATTCAGAAGCAGTATGATAAGTCTTGAGTATTTTTATACATAATGATACACTTCGATCTGTCATTATCAGAGCTCAGGGCAAGTGTAGGATGTCTCCATTGGTTTTTATATTTCAGTCCTGTTTTAACAAAAAATATTTTTCAAAATTATATGAAAATTTTTTTCATTCCAGTGCAGAATGATAAACCTTTTTCGTTTTCGACAGTATTTATTTTAGTTGTAAACTTTCCCTCACTGATAAACAGCATGTCTCTGGTAAAAAATAAATCAACTGTGATTTTTGGAGTTTATTTCATTTTTTTATAAAGTACTGAAAGAAGGAAATCTAGTAGACTGCAAAAACACTGACTTCATTAAACTTTTGCTGGCTAAACTGGTTTCCTTGTGCCTGAATTAGAACAGATCTGCTTGCATCTTTACGGACGAACCTATCAAGTTTTGTTGTTAGGCGATCGAATTATTAAACAATAAATACTTGTTCATGTGTGCCTCAGGGTAGCCATCTCGGTCCTCTTTTAATCATAATCTCTATATACAATTCTGTACCCCATTGTGTACTCCAGAATTCAATAATCTATGCCGACCACATAATAATATTGAAGCTATTCACAATCATTATGACTGCAGTGCTTTGCAGGATGACTTTAATCTACTCGCAAAGTGTGGCTGCAATAATTACATATCATCTAAATGTTTAAAGATGTCCATTTCAAGAAAACTTTATTCTCCACCTTGAATTCTCAATTCATATTGAACAAATAGTCAATACAATTTAGTCTCTCCTTGGCTTCATTAAACACTGGAGAAAAAATTCTTTTCAATGAGGTTGAGACGAAGAAATGACATTCACAGAAGTTGTGCTTAAAACATAAGCCCCGAATTCTAAAAATTCACAGAGTATAATTTTTGCCGGACACCCTTTTCATATTTGGTTTGAGGATAATATTTCTTCACGATGGAATTAATTAAAATTTTTTTTTCCATCAGGTAAATTGCTATTCAAATTTAATAAATATTGGAGTTGGTTTGTTATAGGAACTTTTGTAGGTTGAGCTCAATGACGAAATGGTTTAATTTTAAAACAGATGAAATATATTTTAAATCTGATAGAAGTGTGTCATTTTTATCTTTGTTAACATTAAAACTTCACTTGCTTGCATTCCAAATAATGACGAATAAAATACTGCGAACCCGGTGAATACAAATAACACGAAACCAAATTATATCTGAGTTTAAAACCATTACACAATTTTTTTTTCAATTATTTCTTAACCCTTTACGAGCTCTTTGTATTATAAGGGTTGTCCTAGTCCCTTGAAATTCGTTCTGTGTTTGAAGCAATATTTTTTTTCCATTTATTTACACGTCAATTCTAAGTGCGTTTGTTTCACTAAATTTGGAATGTATCTTATCAGAACTAGTCTCAAATAAGCATAAAATAGATCAAATGCCGCTGTTATATATTATCCCAGCTACCTGATATTCATTAGCCTTCTTCATTAGCCTTCTTCCGGACTAAGAATCACATATGCGATTCCATAGTTGTTGTGTTTATCATGGAAATCTTCTACAAGAATTACTCAAAGATTATTGGTTCAAAGAAAATATTAAAATAACGCGCTAGTTTCCTCTTTTTGGCAAGCGACGAAGAGAACAAATGATTTCCGCAGTACATCATTCTATCAACAGCTTCTTTCATCTGCGAAAGTCTGGCACAACTTTGAACAAATCAATTTCAACCCAAATATGTCTCTTCGCCAATTGACATCCACTTCCTCCCTTCAATGAAGCGAAAATCAATTTTGCCACAAGAACCTTACACATGTTTGAATCTGTGACCTTTATCAGGACTCTTTGATGAGGAGTGCTTGGTCGATATTAATATCATGTTTTCTTTGGGGCTATGCATCCTAAGAGACTCATAAAAGTACCAAACTAAGTTATGAATAATCTTAACAGATAGGAAGCATAGAGCTATAAATTATTTATTAAAGCAACGCGATGACTGCCTGCGACCACGCGGTATCCAGATTAACAAACTGTCAAGCAAATCGATCACGCTGCGATCGAAGTCACTCCAAAGGGTCAATTTGAGCGAAACCTGTGGATTGACAGGAAGAACAGGCATGTCATGCAGCTAAATAAGACGCTTGTTGTAAAAATGACGAGAGACCAACCCGCGACCTCTACGACCAAAGAAGATAAAATGAATATCGTTTTCTGAGATGGGGAAAAATCAAGTGCGAGTTTGACTTTCACATGAAGGGTTCGGTACTACCCTACAGTACGCAACATTTTATTTTTATACATGTTTATATTTATTTAATTTATATTTTAGATTTCTCATAGCACCGCACATTTGTACGTGTAAACTAATTGAATGTTTGCGATGTGTCATTTTCTAAACCCTATTCGACACAATGTGAAAGCTCGAAATCGGTTTACATTCATTTTCAATAAAAAAAATGAAAAAAAGAATTTTTTTTAACAATCATTTATCAATTAAAAGTATTACAGTTAAAAGGTTTTTTGCTGCAGACTTATTGTAGAAATACGTAAAGCAATTTCATTTTACTTTTGCGTTGAAGAAGTGATAGGCTTTTGTTGCCACAGTTTGGGTGCGGAACCCTAAAAAAGAAGAGTGCGTAGAGAGGTCTTTTAACAAGAGTGAAGTTCGCAAATTTATTCATTAGGCTTAACAAATATGCCACCGTCCACAGAGATAAGTCAATAGAAATGTTGTACTAATAACATGGTCGATGCCGAGCAGGTGGAACTTCATGACAATTTTTTTAACTCAGTTGGAGGCAACAATGTCACTATCGATGAAAATTCACACGTCAATACTAACTTTCAGAAACATGTTCAGCACGTGATAATCTCCTTCTGCGCCCTATACCTTTTAGGGTTCCGTATACCGGGACAATAAGGATGATTTATAATAATGTTGATATTGTCGTTCGTGAATCGTAGTGCTGGTGTCGTTGATCGAGTTCACTTAGGATTGTAGTTATAAGAAGTCTTGGCTCCTTCGAACTTATATTTTTGTTTTTTATATTTTACCCTATTCATCGTATTCACTCACATTCATTAAGTCCGTTCATTTTATCAGTGTCGGCTCTATACGCAAGCAGCTGAAAGCTGAAAGACCATACCTGTTCGCGTTTTGAGTTGATGAAAAAACTCTAGCTCAATAATTTTGGTATCACGATTAATTAATAAATTAATAAAAAAAATATGTTAACGTTCTTCAGTGTACAAAAGTTCGATGGTGAATTTGTGTAACTCTCGATTTTGCTGGTTTAATAATTTTTAACAG
Organism: Orthonevra nobilis; assembly: GCA_963555765.1. Classification (NCBI taxonomy): domain Eukaryota; kingdom Metazoa; phylum Arthropoda; class Insecta; order Diptera; family Syrphidae; genus Orthonevra; species Orthonevra nobilis. The sequence goes on from OY743225.1 coordinate 113,322,343, forward strand.
AATTGAGACAGAATTTGTGACAGAAACGAGGCTGAATCCTTACAGATGTTTCTTTCAATGGAAGGTGCTTAAAAAAGACGCAAAGCCGGACGATTAAAAACTTGGTCTATCCAACTGGAAGCAGGGTGCTTAGGACCATCAGAGTTGGAGGGCAGCTGTGTCTTAGGCTCTTACCCTTTCGCTGGCCTCTTAAGAAAGTTACCAAGGAGGCAAAATTGCTATTTATTAAATATATTCCTGACCGTGACCATTTTGAACTAACACTTTAATGAAGACAAAGCGATTGGGACTTAAAAATCTGTCCTTAAAACAGATTCACCACGAACTATGTGATATTGCAAATGACCAACAAGTCGATTGCATTCATGTCGGTAATATAGATTGAACAATTGAGGTGAAGAGGTTGAAATTTATAAACTAAGATATACATTGATACATTTCTATTTACAAATTGAGATTGAAAAAAATTCCGAAATCAATTCAAGTCATTTGAAATAATGCATCCTTCCTGGTGCAATAATAATTAATGTTTACCCTGACGCTTCAGTTATCCTTGTTGCAGTCCTCCCGGAGGAGTAATGAATGTCTTCCATTATTGGGAACTATGCAAAATCTTCATTGTGGAATCCTTTGCAACAATAAATCACATTCGACAGCGCAGGAAAGTGTGACAGATTGTAATGAAGATACAGCAATGCTATACGACATTAATCAAGTACGACAGTATTAGGGGTACTTATGTGATAAGACAAAGTCTAGCAACAGATTTGTGCATCCGTAAGAAGGAATTTTATACAGTTGATGGCGAAAAAGTTTGCACAGTTCGAATAAAGTGTTTTTTCTTTTTAAAAAATTTAATGTTTTGATCATTGGTGTATTGTTCTTTTAATTTTTATCACTTTCCAAAATAACATAACCAAAAAAAAAACTTTTAGTAAAGACATTGTAGCGTCTTTAGAGACGAAACGACTGATATTTAAATTTTAAGAAAAAATGCCTACAATACCTGAAAGGGTTGTGTTCAGAAGACTTGTCGGAATAACATTTTAAAAATATGAAGGTGTTGAGTACAATTATAATTAACCAATTATTTATTTTATATAGAATTAATTATTAATGTTTTTTTTTTGCCATATTTCGGACTCTATAAAAAACCCTATAAATTGTGACATCAAATTATCTTCGACCATATTCATTCCAGAACATAGGGGATCTTGAATCGTCCTTCTTTTACTGATTATCTACTGCGTCGGAAATTCGTTGGTATAATCTTATGGCGGCGTATGAAGTACCTAGCTTGGCATTGCTGCCAAGCCCGTCCATTAGGACACGGTATTTTACGCGATTTTTTCAACATCAAAATCATCAACGTTGAAAGAATGGATCCGGTCTGTTATACAACTCGTATACGCTGATAATTTTGACAGCGTGATTGCGTGATGTCAACATTGCCTTTGTGAGTATTGAGAGAGAAGCGTCAAAGATGAGTTTGGCGATAAACGAGGGCGAAGCGAAGTACAAACATATATGCTGTCACCAAGAAAGGACACCTAACACCGACGACTTGATCACGTCACCAGACAGCTAAACTTTGAGGAAGGTAGGCTCTGCAATAAATAAGGAGTGTAACCCCATGCGGTAAGTTTTCGAATCCACTCCTAAGGGACGGCGCAACTGAGTCCCGGCAGTTGGCGCACACGAGTGGGAGGGGACATCAACCAGCTTGGCGTGCAAGTAATCTTTGCACTACTCTATGTATCCTTTATTTATTTGAAGTGTCTACTTAAAGCCTTTTATCATTAATAATATTATATCAACAGATGGTAAATGATGTTGCAATGACGGCAGGATCAATGTTTATTGGGAGAGTCCTCATATGACCACATAACAATGCACCCATACACACTGCCTGAAACAACCTGAAACAAAAAAAAATTCTGTCCGATTTGCGTCAGGAAGCTTAAAAATGGCCTCCACAAAATAAGACTTGAATACTTTTCAAAATATTTGGTACACTGTCGTATCCCAAATTCAAGAAAATATTTTAACCGCTTAAAGTTTAATTCCAAGACATAAAATCTAAAATTTAATAGACTTCTTCTGAAGGTGCCTTGTGTTTAATGCTGCATACAACTACAATACGATAATATACTAATATGATCGTTATAAAAACATATAACATTGGAAAAAAAATGTTCTTTACCATTTTAAGAATTATTTCAAAATTCGAACTGAAAAACAAATTAACTAAATATGTTAATCGTAAGGAATAAGATAATTTTGGTGGCGAGGTAAATTATAAAAGTAGCCAAGTGAGAGTTGACTCTCAAACGAAGGGTTCCGCGCCTATGCAATACTATATTTTTATTTAATTTTAGATTTCCAAAAGCATTGCTCACAAATAATATAATTCCAATTATGATAGAATAAGAGCTTCCAGATGGGAAATTTAAATTAAAAAAAATAAGGACTTAAAACGATCACAAGAATAAAAGATTATTTGATGTTGACGTACTGAAGAAATGTTTGAATCTTTGGATCTGACGTCAAAATGGTCTTAGTGCAAAGTCCAATTTCCATCCCTGCATCCGTCTCACAACTAAATATTTTAACTATGATATTATTTTTTTGAAAATAAAAAACTTAAGACAAGTGTTTCATGTGATTCTGGAGTACACTTCAGTTAATGTTGTCAACGTATTCAAGAGACTGCTCTAAAGAGGTGATGGAAAAGTTTTGAAAAATAAGTAAAAATGATAATATTTGACTATCCATGTGTGCCTTAAATGCGTAAACATCATTCAATGTTTCAAATTTTCTTCATCTTGCACCTTCTGTTTTAAGTGATGGATGATAAAGTGATGGATTGCGAAGGATAGCGATTAAGGCCAATAAAACACGTTTATAGAAAACCTTTCCAGGTGTCTACTTTGGAAGTACGCTTCAAATAAACCAGCATGAATTTGGTAGCCTTATGTATTCTCAGGATATGCGAGCATCCTTTAAAAAAAATGAAATCCAACAATGTTGAGATATGGCATCATCTTGAACTCCATACTTTCAGATGGAAAGCTCATAAAGCTTATAGTTTATTTTAAATCCTCTTTGATATTTGCAAATGTAAATAATAAAAAAAAACTTAAAAATGTCCAGAGCATCATTCAGTTGAAATCCTTTCTAAATTGCATTGCACTCACGAATGACCGAAGTCCTCGTTCCAATCGTGAGTTTTCCAGAACTTCTTTCTCTAAGCAAACTCCACAAAGCATATAATGAAATAGTTGACTGAAAATAAAAGTTAATAAGCACTTGAGAAACGTTGGCAAATAATTTAAAAAAGTCACTGAACTTTTGATTCTGCCTTCCGCTCCTTTACACTCGCTTTCAGGAAAGTTTGATTTGAATTTTCCATTTCAAAGGAAATTCGCGGACACAAAAAAATATTATTCAAAGAAAATACTTTTGTTCAATTAGAAATCATGGTAACTGGCGTGTCAGGGAAACCTTTTTGAACAGGTGCTTTTTGTGGGTTCCTCGAATCAGTTAGAAGGTATAGTACCATAAAATGATGCATTAGGTGGGTGTCATGTTGAGGAATACTTGGAAATACACTGAACAAGTTTCGGGTTCATATATTGTCCGAAAGGACCGCGGTTCAATTGTTAACGAGTTAATTTAGTTTCAGGTTGAAAACAAGCGCTTCATCGTCAAACGTTCTTCTGGATAGAGACCACTTTCTGTGTAACATGCACACGTTATTTTGAAGCTAGGTTCTTTTATCGGAAATGAATGCATTTCAGGGCAAATTTGAAATTCGAAAACGAAAAAATCAATACACATGTTGTTAGATATTTGTGTTGAGTTTCGATTATAAACAACAAAAATACGAGTTGAAATGCGAACACAAACAATGTTCGCGGAAAGAGTTGTGTTTGTTACCAAGCGATGTGTTAAGGAAAATACAGTGTTTAGTTGGCCAGTAAGTCAGTACACTGTTAATTTGAGGTTAGTCTGTCAGCGATGAATTAGCGTAGATGTCGTGGACCGGAAAAATAACAATATACTATGCCCTGATTTCGAATATGGACTATCAGAGCCTGCATAATTAACTTTTGTTCTACTCGAACACCGAAAACAAAACATATAGTACATTTGTGCTTGTGAAAGAGTTCATTACCGATAGTTTTCACGGTGTATTTTGAATTGTAATTTGCATCTTCAACCTTACAGAGTTCAATGCGCTTAAAAATGACTTCGGAATGCTTAAAATAAAAATTGTCAGACATTTTTTTGGCCTCAAATTGAAGATTTGTGGTTTCATTCAAACGTTGCCACATTCCGTAGAGTTAGCTTGTCAAAATCGATTTCTGAAACTACCGAATACAGACGTTTCGAACAAGTTTAATGTAACAATATTATTGTTGTTCCCTGGCAAGTCCAGATATAGAGATTTTCTGTGTTGCCCACTCGGGAACATGCAACATATAATAGTCCATTATGCAAGACTAAGAATTGGAATGACACCTCTTATAATGAAAGGAATGCGAAGAAAGACGACTTCTTAACCTTTTAATGGTCCAGTCAAGATTGTTCCTTTTAAGACGTACATCATTTGTTTATTTTCTGCAAGCCGCATGCAATTTTAAAGCCTTGACTGGTTGATGTGTGAGGATTTGTTTGTGACTTATCCGTTTTAAAAATTTAGACGTCTTTGCCTTGGAAGCAAGAAAAGATCGTCCATTCAGCAATTGCGATTCTTGTAAATGATTTGAATTATAGAAAGTAATTTTTCAAATCGGTAGGTAATTTTTGTAAAAATCTACTGCAATTAACAATATTGCCTTAACAAATGGACGAATGTTTCCACGAAAATCTTTCAAAGATTCGTCAAAAACATCGAGTGATATTTTTTACACATTATTCATTTGTCGCAATGCCAGATGCACGTCAACAAATTAAGTAGTTCTAGGAACAGAACTGGTTGAATCTAACGCCGTAAGACTCAATGTTGTTCATCCAGTGTTCCTGAAAGCACTTCTCCCGAAGCTTTTGTCATTTATAACGCATCTTTTTAACTCGGTCCTTACTACATCAACTATATCATTTCCATCGCATTGGAAAGTCGCAAAAGTCATCAAAGATGAATACAGACCTATAACCATTCTACCCTATCTCCCTAAGGTCGTGGAGAAACTTATGCAAAAATTGATCAGCTTATATTTTAGCGATAATCAAATGCTTTTTTCTTCGAAATCAGGTTTTCTTCCAAAACACAGCTGCACCACGGCTTTCTTTAATGAAGTAGACGATATAAGGAAAGCAATTGATAAAGACTATGCTTCGTTCTTGATTCTACTCGATTTCTCCAAGGCTTTTGATACCATCAGCTATTCAATTCATTGTGAAAAGCTTGCTAGATTTTACGGTTTCTCACCCCATACAGTAAAACTTATTTCATCCTTTCTATTTGGCAGAAAACAAGCTGTCGCTTATGGAGACGAAATGTCGGATTTCCTCCCCGTACCTAGAGGGGTTCCACAAGGTTCTATATTAGGTCCATTGCTCTTCTGTCCTTACATTAACGAAATTGCAGGTGTTCCTTAGAATTCCTCTACTAACCTTTATGCAGATGATGCACAGCTTCTTTTCAAATGCAAATCGATGAATGTGGAGTATGTACATATTGACGAAGATTTACAAAATCTATGATTGGGAGAAAACTAATGGTCTTTTATTTAATCCTGAAAAATCAGAGTGCATTACTTCAAAAAGAAAATCGCTAGATCTGTTAGAAAATCTCCAATTCTTGTCTGTCGCATCTCTTTAGTTGGTTTCAATTCTAAGCATCATCGAGACTAACTAATTTTCTTGTACCTAGGTTCTCATGTTTGGTATCTTAACGACAGTTTTTCGTAAAAGCCGCTCGGATGTGGAATAGTCTCCCGAATCATATCAGAGAAACAGGTAGTGAAATAAGATTTCGTAAAAAACTGCAGCCTTTTCCTTCCTCTTCTTAGAAGAGAAACAACATAAACTTAGCCAACATCAATAGTGTTTCCTTAAACTTAACTTTCTTTTTTATCTTTTCACCCTTAGATTTTTTAATTTAATTTTTATTTAATTTTTAACTTTAACGTAAATGTTCAATCTTTACTCATAACTTTTTTTTTTCTTATGTATTTGTCAAGCATTCTTAAGAACAAATAAATAAATAAAAAAAAATAGGAACCTTGAAATAGAATTTCTGATAAAATTTATCTCATAACGAGCGTTTTATCAGTTGCCTCTGATGCATCGGAGAAGAAGATTTCTGCAACCCCATTACTTGCATTACTTTTTTAACAAGATTAAATGTTAGTTATATTTTTAACCTGCCCGATTTGTGACCTCTTTGTCTTTTAAAAATATTTGGAGGATAAGTTGTGAAAGTATTTCAAAACAGATGGTTAATTACTTTCGGAGACTTAAGATTGTAAGAAGAAACACATATTCAACTCCACGAGCGACACCTTACTGATGATATTTTAAAGGTTTGCCAAACAAATAGCTTACAATCGAGAAATATACGACCTGGACTTTAAGATGGACAAAAGCCGAATGCGGGCGAGCACGGCATAAAGACGCGAATGAAACAACTGTTGAATTACAATATAAGTATCTTACATTTAACGATAAAAAGACCTCCAAAAAAATACAAAAAAGGAAATAGTCTCATATTAAACTAATATATTATATTTATTTATTTATTCAGAAGTTTGGAGTGGCACAATTTTTGTTCACATAAAAATGGGGATGAATAACTAAACACAAAATTTCACATTGAGTGTATTAAGAAATTGGTGGAAAAATTACGTTGATATTAATTATACTCTATTATATGTGGAAAAATATAGTATATTAAAATTAAAAAAAAAATGCAGGTTGAATAGTATAAACAATTACTCATTAAAAGAAATAATTTAAAAAAAAAACTATATAAAATAAAATAATGTGCATAAACAATTCATACGTTGTAATCATTCCTTGTGATCGAAATCAGGGAGCTACACTTAAACCTTATTTAAAAATGCAAAGAAAAATTTTCAAGACGCGTCTTTCTATAGAAAATTTTGTAGTGAGTGTTGCGAAGAATATTGATGATACAAATCGAATTATTTTTTTTTATACAGTTAAAATAATCTGAGAAGCAACATAAAGTGGGCTCAGGCGATGGGCACCACAGATCCTTCTAAAAATGCACTTTTTCAGACAACCCCATAAACTTATTCCGTACTGCAATTAAGAGTCTTCTGATCACGAAATTCTTAAAGATGAAACAGATAACGAATTGATGAGTGCAGATCCTGTTTCTTGGATGAGGTGTGAGCAAACCAATTAAGATTTCGGTCGATCAAAATGCCTAGGTATTTAAGATTCCTGAAGCTGAAGTATTGTGTGATTAGTGAACCAGATGCTCAACAGGTGAACATCTTTACTAATTTTGGCCACTAGGTCCAACGGGCTATCCGTAAATGCCATTTCGTTATCTTCAAAGTGCTGATCAAATAAGAAATTTACAAAGATCAAGAACAATTTGGGACCGAGGACAGACCTCTGTGGTACACTTTAATTTAGTTCTGCTTAAAAAGTCCACAACTTGAACTCTGTTTTCTTAAATTAAGATAAGATAAGATAAGGCTCAATCAAAGGCTTTGGTCCACAAACAGACCGCCGCAAGCCTTTCTTATCGCATAAAAGGTTGATCCTCTTTCGGTAAGTAAGCATTCTTCGCTCAAGGGAAGAGATTATTATTGGTTCAAAGAAGACGCTTTCATTATGAGACTTCCTATAACGCAATGCTTACAAAAGGCAGAAGTCCTGGAGGACCCCTTTAAAGGATCTTTAATAACATCATCACTGCTATTCACTTCAATAGTTCTAGGAATACAGAAAGGGCTGCTGCTAATTATACTATTAATGACTTTCCTTTGGTTGCTAATGCTATCCAGCGAATTGGATATTTTAGTTAAATTTTTTTTATCGCGTGTCATTCTTATTTCCCTATTAACATAACGACACATTTTTTTAAAGCGACTTATAAGTGTTTTGATGAGAGGATTTTTCAAACGCATTTTACGCAGCATATTTCGAGTTTTATTATTTTAAGAATATCCCTATTTATACAGGTTTCTTAACATTTATCCTATTTTTTCTGCACGACTGTATGGTTAGAAGTTTGAATGTGTAATCCTGAAATAAATCATAGGCCTTAGAAGCACTGCTTTCAGCATATACCATTTATTAGAATTTTTTATTTATTTTATCGGTTGTCAGAGGACATTGATCATTTACTGAATTTGCTCCGATTTAGTAGAATTACGAGAAAAAAGTGAAGGATGAACAATTGTTTAGTGGTTTGTAGCTCAGTTGTGCTTTGCCTATGTTGGCAATCGAATAAAATGGTAAAATTTAACTTAATACGTTTTTTTGATTCGCTCAATTCACAGTAATTTATTTGCCACTTTGTGAGTTTTATTTCGATCAAACTTTTTTCCGATTCTAAAAATATAGCTTTCGATGACTTTCCGATGATTTTCCGTGAGTCGGTTGTATTGGATTCTCTTCAACAATTTAATTAACGCTAGAAAAGCCCTTGCATTAAAAATTTTCCTCTCATCTTCATTGTCGATTTTCATTGAAAGGCATCCCATTTTACCGTCTCAATGTGTTCCAAGAAAACAGAACGCAACAGTATAGTCGTCTCCTTTGACATTTTTTTTCGAAAAAAATCGAATTCGCCCGCCAGTCTCCTGCGGAAACTCAAGACTCTTTTCTTTCTTCAAACTTTGAAAAGCTTCTTCCGTACGTAGAAAACTTTTTATTTTGTATAGAAACCCTTTTCTCTGAAAATCTTGAAATCTATTCTCCTGAAATGCTTTAAGTTTTATTTTTTCGAATAATGCCATATGTACTCACACCATTGTGTGTACAAATGTCATGAAATATATATTTATAAGGATACCGAAGTTGTTTATCCCTGGGAATGTGTTATGTTTCGCAAGGCCGAAGAGAAACCAATAAAATTGAATTTGCTTAAATTTTCATTTCAATTTCAATACGTCGATGGTCAAAATAGCGGGGAATGGGGAAAAATGAAAACAAGTGAATCGGAAGTAACAACTATTGGAAAAACAAACATCATTTGATATTCGCACAACGTTCAGCGAATTCCATTTAAGCAACAAATATGTTTACAAAACAATTCTTTCTTTTGTTCCTGGTTGTGGAAGGAAGCGCGCTTATGGGCGCCAGGCCCATATGTCGATTCAGGTTAATGTGCTAGAAAATTTGAAAATATTACGTTAAAATTTACGACATTTGAAAAAAAAGGAAACAATTGAAGGTGGCTTTAGAGATTAAAGTGAAATCGTTCTGCGATTAATGCCATTCGTGTCAACTAAATTCGAAAACTAAGGAAATTGGAAATTGCCATGTCCTTACCATGAACTTTCTATTTGATTGTTTAAATATTTATTAACGTTTGGTTAGATAAGGTAATAGAAGGGTGGGTGATGAGTCCTAATTATCATTAGCGCAACTTCTGGCAGATATCGTTGTTTATTCCTTGCAGTTTGTGGGGTATAGTTCAAATTGTACAGTGCACCCTCAAGGATGTTAGTTTTTAAGATTTAGTGCAGTCTATGCTTTAAACAAATTTAAAAAATGAGGCTAAAGAGAATTGTTTGTGTTTAAGACCGCCCCATGTTTGACTTTTTAATCTTTCTTTGGCTTAGATATTTCTATATCTCAATATCCGATGAAATTGACTTCAGCAACCACTTATACTTCGATATTTTCTGACAATGCCAGGTTAAACGTCAAATAGGCAAGACAACATGTAAAGATAGCACTTGGTTCTTTTTCTTATGCATACATTTTTGTCTAATCATTTCAGACCCTCGCGAAGATCCATAAAATGTAATGGGTTCTTTTTTTCAACCACATCTATACATTATATTAGTTTTTACGTTTCAATTTTGATGAAATTTAAAAGTTCAAAAGCATATAGTTTCCGTCGAGAGGTGGGCGAAGCTGACGAATTGTCCACAATGGGATCTATTTTTCTTTCTGGTAAATAGTTACAGCTTCGTGGGGATCACATCCTGTTCGGGTTTTTTTTTTGCTGATTTTGAAAGTTCCTTGCAAGCCGATTTCGATAGGTTTATAATCTTTGGAAGACATCGAAATATATTAGTCATCCGCATGTGATACTTTCTGTATGTCCTTTTCTGGAAAGAACTCTATGTTTGCGTTCATGTTGTGAGCTAGGATGGCCATGGAGGCATCTTCGATAAAGGTCTGGAGGACGGCGGAACGCGTGTGGTCGTGTCGTCCTCCTTCCCTCATATCTCCTGCTCATCAGCAAAGATAATTGGTGACAAGAAGAAATAAAAAAGGAAAAATAAAAGAGAGCAAGAAAGCGGTGTTCAAGGTTTCCTCCTGCATGGGGATCCAAGGAAAAGAAAAGGCGATCGCCTTGCCCTAGTTCGCTAAAATTAATTAAAAGTACTATTAAACTAATCTTATCCTACCAAATAAACTAACTAACCTAAGCTACTCAAAATAATCTTAAGTATAAAAATAAACTTAAGCTAAGCCTTAACTTAGTTAAATATACTTAGGGACTCCTATTTAAGCTTGTCGCCATCTCGGACCTGCCCGCCAGGGTCGCATCAGAGATCGGATCAACCAGCAGCTGGAATTTATGAATAGGCCTTCACAATTTCCTTGGCATGAGATATTGGGTTAAAGTCCGTTTCGCCGTGTGTGGATTGGTCACTGATCCAAAAACCAATATTTATTTTCTCTTACAAAATATTTTCTCTCAAAAAAAACCTTAACACTTAATTTAAAAAATAAAAGACCTCAAAAAAATTTTAAATTTCAAAAATTCGCAAAAAAAAAAAATCAATCCACAGGATTCCCCCATCTACGAAATTTGGTTATTCTTTTGTCCTTGGTTTTTTTTTTGTCGTCCTTTGCGTTCTTTGTCTTTCTGTGTGGTGTTTTTTAGCCTCCCCCATCTTAAAGCGTATTTTGAAATAAAGGCCCGTCAAAGCTCGAATTTTATTTTTATTTTTTTTTTTATTTTTATTCTTCCTCATTTCTTTCCCGTAAGGCCTTGATCCGAAATGACCCACTTTTCCTCTTCGGTCATTGTTCCCTGGCTGAACCGTGTTCCATAGAGGTAAGTTTCGTCTTCATCATACCTTATCAGAGTATTTGGAAGGAAGATTATGTGATATTTTTCCAATTTCAAGCTCTTCGTCCAATCACCGGTCCAATCACAATTGTTCATCTGTCTTTCGTGTCAGAGTAGCCTCCAGTTAAGCTTGCTTATAATTGAACGTCGCCCTGTCAGTCTTTTAATCAAGTTTTATTGACATATGTCAAAAGAGCAGGTCTCCACGGTGTAGTAGCAATTAAACGGATATTTTCATTTTTTTGGGCGAGTACAAATTTGAAGTTATAGGACAAAATCTAGCTTTGTGGTCCAATCAGTCAGGCATGACGATGGCTTCGAAATTGTCTTATAATGTTCCTCGTGCACCAGTGTTATAGACCTCATTTCCAGGCATTGCCGTACAAGAGTGGATCAAGATATGGAGAAAGGAGCTTTTCAAAATATAAAATGATAGCTCTGCGTTGGGATAAGCTTGACAGATATATTCCTCTAACAAATAAAAACAAAATGAAGTTAATCGATTGAATGTCTAGATTGACGGCCAAATTGATGCAAGTATGATGTGGATATTCGACGAAAATGAGGACGAACTATAATTTGTAATCAAAGTCTTTTAAGTTATAAGAAAACCTCTATTTGGACATTTTTCTAAATAGACGTTATTCTGATAAAGCGAAGCAGATCGACCTCTGTAACCACTAGAATGGGTGGAGCTTGATATCCGTAGTGCTCCTCTTGTCTGCAAGTCTGCCGTTGTTTTTCTGTTTTTTTTTTTCGTGGGTAACCGACATCACCAGCTTTCTCGCCCTTTTCGCTACCAGGCTTAGGTCATGTGATTCAATCCAGAAGAAGACAACTCCCACGACATGGTTAAGTTATTCCTCCTAGTCTTCGCGCAGTGATCATAGCTGTTTTGGCGTTGGTGTATCCAATCAGGTATTTATTCTTAGGCCTATCTGTTTATGATGCTGCAGCAGCAACCTGGCACAGGAATATAATAACAATAATAGTAATTATTATCTTGCATGTTTCTGTTTCTATGTCATCATCAGACTCGGAAGAAATTTCTGTTGAATCTAGATCCAATAATGACAGCGATATTTCCTCCTGATTCAAAACTAAATAGATCGGGTCACTTTGACCACTATAAGCCCAGTTTCATATGTCTGGGAATGTTTCAGTCTTTATCTTTAAAGCTTTCTGCCTGACGTGCCTGACGAATAATGTTTGCCAAACATGTCAAATTTATGTCTCCTTCACTGTCATTTCATCTTGGAAGAGTTATTTATTCCATTAATTTTTTAAAGTTGTTGTCTGTATCTCAGCGCAGGAATGAGACAAGTTTTAAATCGCTTTTCGCGAGCTATATTTTATTTCAATTTATTTTAGTTTGCACTCCAACATTTTCACATCCGTCCTAAAAAAATCTTCAATCTGATTTTACCGTGGTCTATTGGTTGCAGTATGGAGGTTGTATTTGGTGTAAGAAATTTGCATTTTATGCTCCCATCGGTTCTCTCTAGATCTGCGGGATGTATTCTTTTTTTTTTTTTGTAAACCATTCATGAAAAATCCGTCGATCGAACCAAGCTTTCTTCGAGTTGTAAAAATCTCTTGGTAACTTGTCCAAAATATCTTTAAGTACTCTTAGTTTCTTCGATTTTTATCCAAGTGCAAGCATGTCTCTGTGAGAACCATTCGGATTTGAACAACACACAACCGATAAACGGTTTTTTGACTGTGTTGTATCTGGCCCTGTTTTCCAAAAATTCCTTTCTCATCTGCGTGATACATATGGAAATTATAAAGATTTTGCTAGTGAACAAATATTTTTTAAATCACTTTTCAGCTTCTCCAATCACTTTTCACATTTTTAGATTTTTTATTATTCCATAAATTTCAATATATAAAGTTTATTATCATCGAACAAACAATATAAAATTAAGATTAAATTATTCTTAGAAATTCAAGTGATTGGGGTGACCCTTAAAAGCAAGAAAAAATCCAATATTACTTATTTATTAAATAAGACAATGTTAAGTAATCTCATAAGAGATAAGAGATAAGTTTTGTTTAACAAAACAAAATTGACAAAAATTACTAAAATTACTATTCTATGCCAGCGAAGTTGAAATTGAGAAGTTAGTCTTTTACAAGTTTGAGAAACATACCAGATATAGAGATTGACCTGGACGACCGTAGAAGTTTATTGAATAGGCGAATTGACGAAATAAAATAGAAAAAAGTTCGATAAGCAGTGGTGTGGAAATGAGGAACAGATGTAGAGTAAGAAAAGTTTCCACGTAAATTATAGTAAGAGATCAGTCGAAAGTTGCGATTACCAGCCTTCATAAAGAAGGTATTCAAGGCTGTAATATAATACAAATGATGCACATGGAGATTTTTTCAGCCACAGAACAGAGGATAAGTAGGATGTCTACCAGATTTGCGGCATATTTTTCTAAGGATAAATTTCCTTATTATCAACAGTGGTTGAATGTTATTCTTATGAGTACCACCCCAACAAGTAATACCATATTATAGTTTTGAATGAACACAACAATAGTATATGATTTTAAGTAATTTTTAAGAACAAATATTTCGTAAATAGTTAAAATTCCTAAGCGTGCAACGAAAATTTTTTCTCAATGCATCAACATAATTCGAGAAGCTTAATCTTATTTCTATGGCAAGGACTAGGTATTTAAATTCTCTAACGTTCTCGATCGCGAAACAATAATCACTGCAGTTCAGGTACTCATCAAAAGTAGGAGAAGTAAATCGTGATAACCAACCACCGCTTGTTTTAAAACTATGGTTAACTATGGTTCTGTGCAAAACGTATGGCAGCAGTTTGAATTTCAATTCCAAGACGGCACTGCCAATTTTTTTTTATAATAGATTAAGTTTTGGTAGACTTTTCTTAATTTTTTTTATAATTCATTCCATTCAAATTTAATGATTTGAATAAAACTCTACTTGTTGATTGCTCAATTGACATTTTCACCTGAATTATAATTATTTTTTATTTATGCAGAAATATGTTTTTTCTTTGTGCTTAAAAACTACGATTAACAACTGAAACTGCATCGGTGTTTCGCCAACAACATGTGGATTACCGTGATTCCTACAATAGATTTTTTGATCATTCTTTCCAACTTACCCATATCTTTTTATTCTGACTTTTTTTTTCGAATAAACGAGTTTTCCGAATTAAAAGCCTTTTTCTGTAATAATAAAAATAATAATAATATTTACAACAATTGTAATTGTAATTATATAATGATTATAATAATAAATAAATTTTATTATAATAATAAATAAATTTAATAATATTAATATTATTATAATAAATATTATTATAATAATAAATAAATTTTCGCTGCACCAATCTTAATCTTAATCTTAACGCAAATGCTGTTCGAAAATGAAAAAAAGATGATGCAAATCCCAGCTTTTAGCCAACAATCCTCACGTTCATTATACCACGACGTCGTAGGGATTCGGAGATTGCAATTTCCTAAAAGCTCCATACAAGCATTCATTTATTTTCGATTGAAGCTCAAGACTGTCCATTGAATTTGACTTTAAATCCAGATTTCAGATACCCTTATTGGTTTTGTCATTTGCAGATACATACCTCCACCCTCTATTGTTCCTTAAACATTTATGGCTCAACTCGAAGTAATTGCATCTCCAATTTATCCTTTGATGATGATCCCTTCAAACGATTGTTTGCTGTGAATATACAGAAAGCATAAAAGAAGAGACCCCATATGAACTGAGGATGTTAGAGGCTTACATGCGCTTTTGTTTTTGAGACACAGAGAGTCAAACGAACTGTGGTATTTTGTCAAAGGAACTGAATAGTTCAGTTGTACGTTTTATTTGATGGAATTTTTGCTGTTGTCGGTAAAGAGGACAGTCTATACACATGAAGGAAACATTCGTGTGCGATGGTATGAGTAACTCTTACAGCTGTTTCAGTATTTGTTTGAATTTTATAGTTCAAACAAACTAAATAGTTTTTTCGATGAAAACTAATAGTTTGTTAAATGACTTTGTTTTCGGAATCAAATATTTACTTTGTGTTTGAACTTAGAGCTACTGAGAGCCACAAAGAAGTCTGAAAGCCAGCCAGTGGTCTCCGCAAATAGAAGCAGATTGGAAACGGTTACATTTATAAGAAGTAAAAATCTTCTGATATATTCACAGATAAAGTGCAAAACTGTATCAAATTTTATGCGCAGTCATAGCGAAATGATTTTCAATTTAAAAAAAGCAGCTTAGTACGAGTATGAAACGCATTTGAATGGTTCCGTACCACGGAACCAAGCTATTTTACAAAATTAAAAAATTGTATTTTTGAATGGAGACCCTTATTTTTTAACATTTTATTATTGTTACTATTTTTGTTATAGCGGCCATATTTTTTCATTCTGTTAAACTCACAAATGTCTTCTTGGCTAAGAAATAAAGCCCTGTAACAAGCGGACAGACGGTAGACGGATCAACCGGAAGAACGGACGAATGGACGAACAGACGAACGAACGAACGGTTGAAAGGTTGAGCGGACGAACGGACGAAAAGACGAAGAGACGAATGGGTGAAAGGGCGAATGGATGAAAAGATGAACGGACGAGAACATGAACGAACGAAAATACGAACGGACGAACAGACGAAAGGACGAACACACGAACGAACGAACGGACGAATGAACGAACGAGCTAACGAAGGAACGACGGGATGTTTTAGATATTGTTTCGTGAGGCACTTTTGACTTGATCGTTGTTCATATAATTTTAAATGGTT
Source organism: Orthonevra nobilis (assembly GCA_963555765.1). Taxonomy (NCBI): domain Eukaryota; kingdom Metazoa; phylum Arthropoda; class Insecta; order Diptera; family Syrphidae; genus Orthonevra; species Orthonevra nobilis. The sequence goes on from OY743225.1 coordinate 113,338,379, forward strand.
TAAGGTAGGGTGCTTATCAATATTCCATTTCTAACGTGTTGAACTTTAATCGCCAATCGCATTCTCGGGTTGTTCTTTATGTTTTTTTAGTTTTTTAAGCTCACACAGTTCGACTTTAAAGTTATTATTTTTACGGTTACAAGTTCCAGAATAGCTCTCCTTAACCACGTTGAACACGTTATGGTTTTTCTGGCCGAGTCCTTTTGTGATAGATCCTCTTATCCAGGATTCTTCGATGATGCTAATCCAGATGTTGTTTTCTCTATAGTACACTTAGATTATTGGAGATTGAGCTGTATGACATTAAGGATCATTTGGGTTGAACTGGAATCTGTAACTGAGGCGTTCTCCAGTCTCTACAGTAGCCTACTCCTTTTAAAACGATGGCAAAAGGCTATTGTTTTTTGGAGAACTGATCCACGCATTCAACAACCCGCCCCGAACGTCTTGCTTGGATAATATGTGCCTTTACTTTACAGTTTTACACATCAGCGTAACGTCAAGTTGATCTTTTGCAATCCACGAAAGCCACACGTTTGAATAGTTTTCGAATTCGAGGACTTATTGACGTGTCTTTTTCGAATAAGCTTTTTCTTCTTACGACCAAACAATCTTAAATAAATCCTCTGTTTTAAAATGTTTCTACACTACTTAAAAATGTTATCTTTGAATTGCTTTTTTGTGATCCCCTTTCATTTTTTTATAACCTGGTATGAAACGAAAAATAACGCTGACTTTCATAGCACAATTTACTCATAGACTTAAATTGTACATTTCAGTTGAAAAGCAAACACGTAGTTCGTTTATGTCCTCCATTAGGTCTTCCCTTATTTTCATTTCACCAAAACCATATCTCATGAGCGCAACAATTTGCTGTAAATTATCACTCGCACGTAAAGTGACATTATCCTTCCCAACGAATCATATCCTCTCTGATAACCGCCCCCACATCGCACACGTACGGCCACGCAATGCATGATAAATAGCTTGAGCAGGCCAGGAACCTCTTACACATTTTGACTTACTAACATTAGGTACAGTCCAAAAGCAAAGTGCACATCTCCGCAAGTGTTACCAGTTCGGTGTTCGGGCTCAAACAATACCGCAAGGAGTACATTGAGCAGCACCGGTATGGTTTCTTAAACATTTCGAAATGTGAAAAACATTAGGGACGACATTTTCCAGGATGAAGAACATTAATGGGGATTGTGTGTTCAGTGGGCTGCCCTGTGGCACGTGTGGTCTCATATCTTTCATCAGTTAATGTTTTCGCAAATGTTTGCAGTCTCTTGAAAGGCATGCGGCCAAACGAGTAAGCGAGGTTGCAACTGCCGAACTTCCAGGGGCCATATGACTTTTTTTACGGAAACTAATCACAATCAAAATGATGGGGTAAGATAGTCTTCTTGCGAGCCGTTTATTGAATTTTGAGGTAGACACCAGTCGAAAACGATGTTCGATTATGCTTTCGAGTCACTTGTTTGTGGGCAATCATAGATTTTGATTTCAATTAATACCAAAAAAATTAACATTTGATAACATTTCAGTCCTTTCTAAGGTTCCGTACCTCAAAAGAAAGACTGATTACTTCCAAGATAAATGCACTTTTTTCTTGATATCGTTAATTACGATTTCTGAGATATTGAAAACCAAGTGTATCGCTAACTGAACACAAATTTGAAAATCTAAGTCTGGGAACCATTTATTGACAAAAATATAGAGATTTGAAATCCGAGGCTTTTTTGCAAAATTCTGCTGGACCCATGATTTCAAAATGCAATTTTTTCTTGAAATCCTAAATGACGATTTCTGAGATATTGACAGTAAAAAGCATCTCAACCTGAGTACACATTTCAAAATTCAAGTCTGGGAACCATTTATTGACAAAAATATAGAGATATGAAATCCGAGGCTTTTTTGCAAAATTCTGCTGGACTATAGCCCATGATTTCAAAATGCACTTTTTTCTTGAAATCGTTAATTACGATTTCTGAGATATTGAAAAGTAAGTGTATCGCTTACTGAACGCACATTTGAAAATTTGAGTCTGGGAACAATTTATTGACAAAAATATAGAGATATGAAATCCGAGGCTTTTTTGCGAAATTCTGCTGGACTATAGCCCATGATTTCAAAATGCACTTTTTTCTTGAAGTCGTAAATTACGATTTCTGAGATATTAAAAGTAAAAAGCATCTCAAACTGAGCACAAATTTGAAAATTTAAGTCTGGGAAGCATTTATTCACAAAAATATAGAGATTTGAAATCCGAGGCTTTTTTGCAAAATTCTGCTGGACTATAGCCCATGATTTCAAAATGCACTTTTTTCTTGAAGTCGTAAATTACGATTTCTGAGATTTTGAAAAGTAAGTGTATAGCTAACTGAGCACACATATGAAAATTTAAGTCTGGGAACCATTTATTGACAAAAATATAGAGAAAAAAAATCCGAGGTTTTTTTGCAAAATTCTGCTGGACTATAGCCCATGATTTAAAAATGCACTTTTTTCTTGAAGTCGTAAATTACGATTTCTGAGAAATTGAAAGTAAAAAGCATACCAAACTGAGCACAAATTTGAAAATTTAGGTCTGGGAACCATTTATTGACAAAAATATAGAGATTTGAAATCCGAGGCTTTTTTGCAAAATTCTGCTGGACTATAGCCCATGATTTCAAAATGCACTTTTTTCTTGAAATCGTTAATTACGATTTCTGAGAAATTGAATATAAAAAGCATCTGAAACTGAGCACACATTTGAAAATTTAGGTCTGGGAATCATTTATTGACAAAAATATAGAGATTTGAAATCCGAGGCTTTTTTGCGAAATTCTGCTGGATTTAAAAATGCACTTTTTTCTTGAAATCGTAAATTACGATTTCTGACATATTGAGAACCAAGTGTATCGCTAACAGAGCACAAATTTGAAAATTTAAATTCTGCTGGACTATAGCCCACGATTTCAAAATGCACTTTTTTCTTGAAATCGTAAATGACGATTTCTGAGATATTGAATATAAAAAGCATCTCAAACTGAGCACACATTTGAAAATTTAAGTCTGGGAACCATTTATTGACAAAAATATGGAGATATGAAATCCGAGGCTTTTTTGCAAAATTCCGCTGGACTATAGCCCATGATTTCAAAATGCACTTTTTTCTTGAAATCGTATATTACGATTTCTGATGCGCTGATTATAAAGAGTATCTCTAACTAAGTACAAATTTGAAAATTCAAGTCTGGGAACCATTTATTGACAAAAATATAGAGATATGAAATCCGAGGCTTTTTTGCGAAATTCTGCTGGACTATAGCCCATGATTTCAAAATGCACTTTTTTCTTGAAGTCGTAAACTACGATTTCTGAGACATTGACAGTAAAAAGCATCTCAACCTGAGCGCACATTTGAAAATTTAAGTCTGGGAACCATTTATTGACAAAAATATAGAGATTTGAAATCCGAGGCTTTTTTGCGAAATTCTGCTGGATTTAAAAATGCACTTTTTTCTTGAAGTCGTGAATTACGATTTCTGAGATATTAAAAGTAAAAAGCATCTCAAACTGAGCACAAATTTGAAAATTTAAGTCTGGGAAGCATTTATTCACAAAAATATAGAGATTTGAAATCCGAGGCTTTTTTGCAAAATTCTGCTGGACTATAGCCCATGATTTCAAAATGCACTTTTTTCTTGAAGTCGTAAATTACGATTTCTGAGATTTTGAAAAGTAAGTGTATAGCTAACTGAGCACACATATGAAAATTTAAGTCTGGGAACCATTTATTGACAAAAATATAGAGAAAAAAAATCCGAGGTTTTTTTGCAAAATTCTGCTGGACTATAGCCCATGATTTAAAAATGCACTTTTTTCTTGAAGTCGTAAATTACGATTTCTGAGAAATTGAAAGTAAAAAGCATACCAAACTGAGCACAAATTTGAAAATTTAAGTCTGGGAACCATTTATTGACAAAAATATGGAGATATGAAATCCGAGGCTTTTTTGCAAAATTCTGCTGGATTTCAAAATGCACTTTTTTCTTGAAATCGTAAATGACGATTTCTGAGATATTGAAAACTAAGTGTATCGCTAACAGAGCACAAATTTGAAAATTTAAATTCTGCTGGACTATAGCCCACGATTTCAAAATGCACTTTTTTCTTGAAATCGTAAACTACGATTTCTGAGACATTGACAGTAAAAAGCATCTCAACCTGAGCGCACATTTGAAAATTTAAGTCTGGGAACCATTTATTGACAAAAATATAGAGATTTGAAATCCGAGGCTTTTTTGCGAAATTCTGCTGGATTTAAAAATGCACTTTTTTCTTGAAGTCGTGAATTACGATTTCTGAGATATTAAAAGTAAAAAGCATCTCAAACTGAGCACAAATTTGAAAATTTAAGTCTGGGAAGCATTTATTCACAAAAATATAGAGATTTGAAATCCGAGGCTTTTTTGCAAAATTCTGCTGGATTTCAAAATGCACTTTTTTCTTGAAATCGTAAATGACGATTTCTGAGATATTGAAAACTAAGTGTATCGCTAACAGAGCACAAATTTGAAAATTTAAATTCTGCTGGACTATAGCCCACGATTTCAAAATGCACTTTTTTCTTGAAATCGTAAATGACGATTTCTGAGATATTGAATATAAAAAGCATCTCAAACTGAGCACACATTTGAAAATTTAAGTCTGGGAAGCATTTATTCACAAAAATATAGAGATTTGAAATCCGAGGCTTTTTTGCGAAATTCTGCTGGATTTAAAAATGCACTTTTTTCTTGAAATCGTAAATGACGATTTCTGAGATATTGAAAACTAAGTGTATCGCTAACAGAGCACAAATTTGAAAATTTAAATTCTGCTGGACTATAGCCCACGATTTCAAAATGCACTTTTTTCTTGAAATCGTAAATGACGATTTCTGAGATATTGAATATAAAAAGCATCTCAAACTGAGCACACATTTGAAAATTTAAGTCTGGGAAGCATTTATTCACAAAAATATAGAGATTTGAAATCCGAGGCTTTTTTGCAAAATTCCGCTGGACTATAGCCCATGATTTCAAAATGCACTTTTTTCTTGAAATCGTATATTACGATTTCTGATGCGCTGATTATAAAGAGTATCTCTAACTAAGTACAAATTTGAAAATTCAAGTCTGGGAACCATTTATTGACAAAAATATAGAGATATGAAATCCGAGGCTTTTTTGCGAAATTCTGCTGGACTATAGCCCATGATTTCAAAATGCACTTTTTTCTTGAAGTCGTAAATTACGATTTCTGAGATATTAAAAGTAAAAAGCATCTCAAACTGAGCACAAATTTGAAAATTTAAGTCTGGGAAGCATTTATTCACAAAAATATAGAGATTTGAAATCCGAGGCTTTTTTGCAAAATTCTGCTGGACTATAGCCCATGATTTCAAAATGCACTTTTTTCTTGAAGTCGTAAATTACGATTTCTGAGATTTTGAAAAGTAAGTGTATAGCTAACTGAGCACACATATGAAAATTTAAGTCTGGGAACCATTTATTGACAAAAATATAGAGAAAAAAAATCCGAGGTTTTTTTGCAAAATTCTGCTGGACTATAGCCCATGATTTAAAAATGCACTTTTTTCTTGAAGTCGTAAATTACGATTTCTGAGAAATTGAAAGTAAAAAGCATACCAAACTGAGCACAAATTTGAAAATTTAGGTCTGGGAACCATTTATTGACAAAAATATAGAGATTTGAAATCCGAGGCTTTTTTGCAAAATTCTGCTGGACTATAGCCCATGATTTCAAAATGCACTTTTTTCTTGAAATCGTTAATTACGATTTCTGAGAAATTGAATATAAAAAGCATCTGAAACTGAGCACACATTTGAAAATTTAGGTCTGGGAATCATTTATTGACAAAAATATAGAGATTTGAAATCCGAGGCTTTTTTGCGAAATTCTGCTGGATTTAAAAATGCACTTTTTTCTTGAAATCGTAAATTACGATTTCTGACATATTGAGAACCAAGTGTATCGCTAACTGAACACACATTGGAAAATTTAAGTGTGGGAAGCATTTATTGACAAAAATATAGAGATTTGAAATCCGAGGCTTTTTTGCGAAATTCTGCTGGATTTAAAAATGCACTTTTTTCTTGAAATCGTAAATTACGATTTCTGACATATTGAGAACCAAGTGTATCGCTAACTGAGCACAAATTTGAAAATTTAAGTCTGGGAACCATTTATTGACAAAAATATATAGAAATATGAAATCCGAGGCTTTTTTGCAAAATTCTGCTGGACTATAACCCATGATTTCAAAATGCACAAATTTGAAAATTTAAGTCTGGGAACCATTTATTGACAAAAATATAGAGATTTGAAATCCGAGGCTTTTTTGCGAAATTTTGCTAGATTTAAAAATGCACTTTTTTCTTAAAGTCATGAATTACGATTTCTGAGATATTAAAAGTAAAAAGCATCTCAAACTGAGCACAAATTTGAAAATTTAAGTCTGGGAAGCATTTATTCACAAAAATATAGAGATTTGAAATCCGAGGCTTTTTTGCAAAATTCTGCTGGACTATAGCCCATGATTTCAAAATGCACTTTTTTCTTGAAATCGTTAATTACGATTTCTGAGATATTGAATATAAAAAGCATATCAAACTGACCACAAATTTGAAAATTTAAGTCTGGGAACCATTTATTGACAAAAATATAGAGATTTGAAATCCGAGGCTTTTTTGCAAAATTCTGCTGGACTATAGCCCATGATTTCAAAATGCATTTTTTCTGGAAATCGTTAATTACGGTTTCTGATATTTTGAAAAGTAAGTGTATCGCTAACTGAGCACAAATTTGAAAATTTAAGTCTGGGAACCATTTATTGACAAAAATATATAGAAATATGAAATCCGAGGCTTTTTTGCAAAATTCTGCTGGACTATAACCCATGATTTCAAAATGCACAAATTTGAAAATTTAAGTCTGGGAACCATTTATTGACAAAAATATAGAGATTTGAAATCCGAGGCTTTTTTGCGAAATTCTGCTAGATTTAAAAATGCACTTTTTTCTTAAAGTCATGAATTACGATTTCTGAGATATTAAAAGTAAAAAGCATCTCAAACTGAGCACAAATTTGAAAACTTAAGTCTGGGAAGCATTTATTCACAAAAATATAGAGATTTGAAATCCGAGGCTTTTTTGCAAAATTCTGCTGGACTATAGCCCATGATTTCAAAATGCACTTTTTTCTTGAAATCGTTAATTACGATTTCTGAGATATTGAATATAAAAAGCATATCAAACTGACCACAAATTTGAAAATTTAAGTCTGGGAACCATTTATTGACAAAAATATAGAGATTTGAAATCCGAGGCTTTTTTGCAAAATTCTGCTGGACTATAGCCCATGATTTCAAAATGCATTTTTTCTGGAAATCGTTAATTACGGTTTCTGATATTTTGAAAAGTAAGTGTATCGCTAACTGAGCACAAATTTGAAAATTTAAGTCTGGGAACCATTTATTGACAAAAATATATAGAAATATGAAATCCGAGGCTTTTTTGCAAAATTCTGCTGGACTATAACCCATGATTTCAAAATGCACAAATTTGAAAATTTAAGTCTGGGAACCATTTATTGACAAAAATATAGAGATTTGAAATCCGAGGCTTTTTTGCGAAATTCTGCTAGATTTAAAAATGCACTTTTTTCTTAAAGTCATGAATTACGATTTCTGAGATATTAAAAGTAAAAAGCATCTCAAACTGAGCACAAATTTGAAAATTTAAGTCTGGGAAGCATTTATTCACAAAAATATAGAGATTTGAAATCCGAGGCTTTTTTGCGAAATTCTGCTGGATTTAAAAATGCACTTTTTTCTTGAAATCGTAAATTACGATTTCTGACATATTGAGAACCAAGTGTATCGCTAACTGAACACACATTGGAAAATTTAAGTGTGGGAAGCATTTATTGACAAAAATATAGAGATTTGAAATCCGAGGCTTTTTTGCAAAATTCTGCTGGACTATAGCCCATGATTTCAAAATGCACAAATTTGAAAATTTAAGTCTGGGAACCATTTATTGACAAAAATATAGAGATTTGAAATCCGAGGCTTTTTTGCGAAATTCTGCTAGATTTAAAAATGCACTTTTTTCTTAAAGTCATGAATTACGATTTCTGAGATATTAAAAGTAAAAAGCATCTCAAACTGAGCACAAATTTGAAAATTTAAGTCTGGGAAGCATTTATTCACAAAAATATAGAGATTTGAAATCCGAGGCTTTTTTGCAAAATTCTGCTGGACTATAGCCCATGATTTCAAAATGCACTTTTTTCTTGAAATCGTTAATTACGATTTCTGAGATATTGAATATAAAAAGCATATCAAACTGACCACAAATTTGAAAATTTAAGTCTGGGAACCATTTATTGACAAAAATATAGAGATTTGAAATCCGAGGCTTTTTTGCAAAATTCTGCTGGACTATAACCCATGATTTCAAAATGCATTTTTTCTGGAAATCGTTAATTACGGTTTCTGATATTTTGAAAAGTAAGTGTATCGCTAACTGAGCACAAATTTGAAAATTTAAGTCTGGGAACCATTTATTGACTAAAATATATAGAAATATGAAATCCGAGGCTTTTTTGCAAAATTCTGCTGGACTATAACCCATGATTTCAAAATGCACAAATTTGAAAATTTAAGTCTGGGAACCATTTATTGACAAAAATATAGAGATTTGAAATCCGAGGCTTTTTTGCGAAATTCTGCTAGATTTAAAAATGCACTTTTTTCTTAAAGTCATGAATTACGATTTCTGAGATATTAAAAGTAAAAAGCATCTCAAACTGAGCACAAATTTGAAAATTTAAGTCTGGGAAGCATTTATTCACAAAAATATAGAGATTTGAAATCCGAGGCTTTTTTGCAAAATTCTGCTGGACTATAGCCCATGATTTCAAAATGCACTTTTTTCTTGAAATCGTTAATTACGATTTCTGAGATATTGAATATAAAAAGCATATCAAACTGACCACAAATTTGAAAATTTAAGTCTGGGAACCATTTATTGACAAAAATATAGAGATTTGAAATCCGAGGCTTTTTTGCAAAATTCTGCTGGACTATAGCCCATGATTTCAAAATGCATTTTTTCTGGAAATCGTTAATTACGGTTTCTGATATTTTGAAAAGTAAGTGTATCGCTAACTGAGCACAAATTTGAAAATTAAGTCTGGTAAATATTTATTGACAAAAATATAGAGATATGAAATCCGAGGCTTTTTTGCAAAATTCTGCTGGACTATAGCCCACGATTTCAAAATGCACTTTTTTCCTGAAATCGTGAATTACGATTTCTGAGATATTGAATATAAAAAGCATCTCAAACTGAGCATACATTTGAAAATTTTAGTCTGGGAACCATTTATTGACAAAAATATAGAGATTTGAAATCCGAGGCTTTTTTGCAAAATTCTGCTGGACTATAGCCCATGATTTCAAACTGCATTTTTTCTGGAAATCGTTAATTACGGTTTCTGATATTTTGAAAAAAAAGTGTATCGCTAACTGAGCACAAATTTGAAAATTTTAGTCTGGGAACCATTTATTGACAAAAATATAGAGATTTGAAATCCGAGGCTTATTTGCAAAATTCTGCTGGACTATAGCCCATGATTTCAAAATGCACTTTTTTCTTGAAATCGTAAATGACGATTTCTGAGATACTGAAAACCAAGTGTATCGCTAGCTGAGCACACATTTGAAAATTTTAGTCTGGGAACCATTTATTGACAAAAATATAGAGATTTGAAATCCGAGGCTTTTTTGCAAAATTCTGCTGGACTATAGCCCATGATTTCAAACTGCATTTTTTCTGGAAATCGTTAATTACGGTTTCTGATATTTTGAAAAGTAAGTGTATCGCTAACTGAGCACAAATTTGAAAATTAAGTCTGGTAAATATTTATTGACAAAAATATAGAGATATGAAATCCGAGGCTTTTTTGCAAAATTCTGCTGGACTATAGCCCATGATTTCAAAATGCACTTTTTTCTTGAAATCGTAAATGACGATTTCTGAGATACTGAAAACCAAGTGTATCGCTAGCTGAGCACACATTTGAAAATTTTAGTCTGGGAACCATTTATTGACAAAAATATAGAGATTTGAAATCCGAGGCTTTTTTTCAAAATTCTGCTGGACTATAGCCCATGATTTCAAACTGCATTTTTTCTGGAAATCGTTAATTACGGTTTCTGATATTTTGAAAAAAAAGTGTATCGCTAACTGAGCACAAATTTGAAAATTTTAGTCTGGGAACCATTTATTGACAAAAATATAGAGATTTGAAATCCGAGGCTTATTTGCAAAATTCTGCTGGACTATAGCCCATGATTTCAAAATGCACTTTTTTCTTGAAATCGTAAATGACGATTTCTGAGATACTGAAAACCAAGTGTATCGCTAGCTGAGCACACATTTGAAAATTTTAGTCTGGGAACCATTTATTGACAAAAATATAGAGATTTGAAATCCGAGGCTTTTTTGCAAAATTCTGCTGGACTATAGCCCATGATTTCAAACTGCATTTTTTCTGGAAATCGTTAATTACGGTTTCTGATATTTTGAAAAAAAAGTGTATCGCTAACTGAGCACAAATTTGAAAATTTAAGTCTGGGAACCATTTATTGACAAAAATATATAGAAATATGAAATCCGAGGCTTTTTTGCAAAATTCTGCTGGACTATAGCCCACGATTTCAAAATGCACTTTTTTCCTGAAATCGTGAATTACGATTTCTGAGATATTGAAAACCAAGTGTATCGCTAGCTGAGCACACATTTGAAAATTTTAGTCTGGGAACCATTTATTGACAAAAATATAGAGATTTGAAATCCGAGGCTTTTTTGCAAAATTCTGCTGGACTATAGCCCATGATTTCAAACTGCATTTTTTCTGGAAATCGTTAATTACGGTTTCTGATATTTTGAAAAAAAAGTGTATCGCTAACTGAGCACAAATTTGAAAATTTAAGTCTGGGAACCATTTATTGACAAAAATATATAGAAATATGAAATCCGAGGCTTTTTTGCAAAATTCTGCTGGACTATAGCCCACGATTTCAAAATGCACTTTTTTCCTGAAATCGTGAATTACGATTTCTGAGATATTGAATATAAAAAGCATCTCAAACTGAGCATACATTTGAAAATTTTAGTCTGGGAACCATTTATTGACAAAAATATAAAGATTTGAAATCCGAGGCTTATTTGCAAAATTCTGCTGGACTATAGCCCATGATTTCAAAATGCACTTTTTTCTTGAAATCGTAAATGACGATTTCTGAGATACTGAAAACCAAGTGTATCGCTAGCTGAGCACACATTTGAAAATTTTAGTCTGGGAACCATTTATTGACAAAAATATAGAGATTTGAAATCCGAGGCTTTTTTGCAAAATTCTGCTGGACTATAGCCCATGATTTCAAACTGCATTTTTTCTGGAAATCGTTAATTACGGTTTCTGATATTTTGAAAAAAAAGTGTATCGCTAACTGAGCACAAATTTGAAAATTTAAGTCTGGGAACCATTTATTGACAAAAATATATAGAAATATGAAATCCGAGGCTTTTTTGCAAAATTCTGCTGGACTATAGCCCATGATTTCAAAATGCACTTTTATCTTGAAATCGTAAATGACGATTTCTGAGATATTGAAAGTTAAAAGCATCTCAAACTGAGCACAAATTCGAAAATTTGTGTCTGGGAAGCATTTATTGACAAAAATATAGAGATTTGAAATCCGAGGCTTTTTTGCAAAATTCTGCTGGACTATAGCCCATGATTTCAAACTGCATTTTTTCTGGAAATCGTTAATTACGGTTTCTGATATTTTGAAAAAAAAGTGTATCGCTAACTGAGCACAAATTTGAAAATTTAAGTCTGGGAACCATTTATTGACAAAAATATATAGAAATATGAAATCCGAGGCTTTTTTGCAAAATTCTGCTGGACTATAGCCCACGATTTCAAAATGCACTTTTTTCCTGAAATCGTGAATTACGATTTCTGAGATATTGAATATAAAAAGCATCTCAAACTGAGCATACATTTGAAAATTTTAGTCTGGGAACCATTTATTGACAAAAATATAAAGATTTGAAATCCGAGGCTTATTTGCAAAATTCTGCTGGACTATAGCCCATGATTTCAAAATTCACTTTTTTCTAGAAATCGTGAATTACGATTTCTGAGATATTGAATATAAAAAGCATCTCAAACTGAGCACACATTTGAAAATTTAATACTGGGAAGGATTTATTGACAAAAATATGGAGATATGAAATCCGAGGCGTTTTGAAAAATTCTGCTGGACTATAGCCAATGATTTCAAAATTCACTTTTTTCTAGAAATCGTGAATTACGATTTCTGAGATATTGAATATAAAAAGCATCTCAAACTGAGCACACATTTGAAAATTTAATACTGGGAAGGATTTATTGACAAAAATATAGAGATTTGAAATCCGAGGCTTTTTTGCGAAATTCTGCTGGATTTAAAAATGCACTTTTTTCTTGACGTCGTGAATTACGATTTCTGAGATATTGAAAGTTAAAAGCATCTCAAACTGAGCACAAATTTGAAAATTTGTGTCTGGGAAGCATTTATTGGCAAAAATATGGAGATATGAAATCCGAGGCGTTTTGAAAAATTCTGCTGGACTATAGCCAATGATTTCAAAATTCACTTTTTTCTAGAAATCGTGAATTACGATTTCTGAGATATTGAATATAAAAAGCATCTCAAACTGAGCACACATTTGAAAATTTAATACTGGGAAGCATTTATTGACAAAAATATAGAGATATGAAATCCGAGGCTTTTTTGCAAAATTCTGCTGGACTATAGCCCATGATTTCAAAATGCATTTTTTCTGGAAATCGTTAATTACGGTTTCTGATATTTTGAAAAGTAAGTGTATCGCTAACTGAGCACAAATTTGAAAATTTAAGTCTGGGAACCATTTATTGACAAAAATATGGAGATATGAAATCCGAGGCTTTTTTGCAAAATTCTGCTGGACTATAGCCCATGATTTCAAAATTCACTTTTTTCTAGAAATCGTGAATTACGATTTCTGAGATATTGAATATAAAAAGCATCTCAAACTGAGCACACATTTGAAAATTTAATACTGCGAAGCATTTATTGACAAAAATATAGAGATATGAAATCCGAGGCTTTTTTGCAAAATTCTGCTGGACTATAGCCCATGATTTCAAAATGCATTTTTTCTGGAAATCGTTAGTTACGGTTTCTGATATTTTGAAAAGTAAGTGTATCGCTAACTGAGCACAAATTTGAAAATTTAAGTCTGGGAACCATTTATTGACAAAAATATAGAAATATGAAATCCGAGGCTTTTTTGCAAAATTCTGCTGGACTATAGCCCATGATTTCAAAATGCACTTTTATCTTGAAATCGTAAATGACGATTTCTGAGATATTGAAAGTTAAAAGCATCTCAAACTGAGCACAAATTTGAAAATTTAATACTGGGAAGCATTTATTGACAAAAATATGGAGATATGAAATCCGAGGCTTTTTTGCAAAATTCTGCTGGACTATAGCCAATGATTTCAAAATTCACTTTTTTCTAGAAATCGTGAATTACGATTTCTGAGATATTGAATATAAAAAGCATCTCAAACTGAGCACACATTTGAAAAATTAATACTGGGAAGCATTTATTGACAAAAATATAGAGATATGAAATCCGAGGCTTTTTTGCAAAATTCTGCTGGACTATAGCCCATGATTTCAAAATGCATTTTTTCTGGAAATCTTTAATTACGGTTTCTGATATTTTGAAAAGTAAGTGTATCGCTAACTGAGCACAAATTTGAAAACTTAAGTCTGGGAACCATTTATTGACAAAAATATAGAGATATGAAATCCGAGGTTTTTTTGCAAAATTCCGCTGGACTATAGCCCATGATTTCAAAATGCACTTTTTTCTTGAAATCGTATATTACGATTTCTGATGCGCTGATTATAAAGAGTATCTCTAACTAAGTACAAATTTGAAAATTCAAGTCTGGGAACCATTTAATGACAAAAATATAGAGATATGAAATCCGAGGCTTTTTTGCAAAATTCCGCTGGACTATAGCCCATGATTTCAAAATGCACTTTTATCTTGAAATCGTAAATGACGATTTCTGAGATATTGAAAAGTAAGTGTATCGCTAACTGAACACACATTTGAAAATTTAAGTCTGGGAACCATTTATTGACAAAAATATAGAGATATGAAATCCGAGGCTTTTTTGCAAAATTCCGCTGGACTATAGCCCATGATTTCAAAATGCACTTTTTTCTTGAAATCGTATATTACGATTTCTGATGCGCTGATTATAAAGAGTATCTCTAACTAAGTACAAATTTGAAAATTCAAGTCTGGGAACCATTTATTGACAAAAATATAGAGATATAAAATCCGAGGCTTTTTTGCAAAATTCCGCTGGACTATAGCCCATGATTTCAAAATGCACTTTTTTCTTGATATCGTAAATTACGATTTCTGAGATACTAAAAGTAAAAAGCATCTCAAACTGAACACAAATTTGAAAATTTAAGTCTGGGAACCATTTATTGACAAAAATATAGAGATATGAAATCCGAGGCTTTTTTGCAAAATTCCGCTGGACTATAGCCCATGATTTCAAAATGCACTTTTTTCTTGAAATCGTGAGTTACGATTTCTTAGATATTGAATATAAAAAGCATCTCAAACTGAGCACACATTTGAAAATTTAAGTCTGGGAACCATTTATTGACAAAAATATAGAGATATGAAATCCGAGGCTTTTTTGCAAAATTCTGCTGGACTATAGCCCATGATTTCAAAATGCATTTTTTCTGGAAATCGTTAATTACGGTTTCTGATATTTTGAAAAGTAAGTGTATCGCTAACTGAGCACAAATTTGAAAATTTAAGTCTGGGAACCATTTATTGACAAAAATATAGAAATATGAAATCCGAGGCTTTTTTGCAAAATTCTGCTGGACTATAGCCCATGATTTCAAAATGCACTTTTATCTTGAAATCGTAAATGACGATTTCTGAGATATTGAAAGTTAAAAGCATCTCAAACTGAGCACACATTTGAAAATTTAATACTGGGAATCATTTATTGACAAAAATATAGAGATATGAAATCCGAGGCTTTTTTGCAAAATTCTGCTGGACTATAGCCCATGATTTCAAAATGCATTTTTTCTGGAAATCGTTAATTACGGTTTCTGATATTTTGAAAAGTAAGTGTATCGCTAACTGAGCACAAATTTGAAAACTTAAGTCTGGGAACCATTTATTGACAAAAATATAGAAATATGAAATCCGAGGCTTTTTTGCAAAATTCTGCTGGACTATAGCCCATGATTTCAAAATGCACTTTTATCTTGAAATCGTAAATGACGATTTCTGAGATATTGAAAGTTAAAAGCATCTCAAACTGAGCACACATTTGAAAATTTAATACTGGGAAGGATTTATTGACAAAAATATGGAGATATGAAATCCGAAATCCATAATTTCAAAATTCACTTTTTTCTAGAAATCGTGAATTACGATTTCTGAGATATTGAATATAAAAAGCATCTCAAACTGAGCACACATTTGAAAATTTAATACTGGGAAGCATTTATTGACAAAAATATAGAGATATGAAATCCGAGGCTTTTTTGCAAAATTCTGCTGGACTATAGCCCATGATTTCAAAATGCATTTTTTCTGGAAATCGTTAATTACGGTTTCTGATATTTTGAAAAGTAAGTGTATCGCTAACTGAGCACAAATTTGAAAATTTAAGTCTGGGAACCATTTATTGACAAAAATATGGAGATATGAAATCCGAGGCTTTTTTGCAAAATTCTGCTGGACTATAGCCCATGATTTCAAAATTCACTTTTTTCTAGAAATCGTGAATTACGATTTCTGAGATATTGAATATAAAAAGCATCTCAAACTGAGCACACATTTGAAAATTTAATACTGCGAAGCATTTATTGACAAAAATATAGAGATATGAAATCCGAGGCTTTTTTGCAAAATTCTGCTGGACTATAGCCCATGATTTCAAAATGCATTTTTTCTGGAAATCGTTAGTTACGGTTTCTGATATTTTGAAAAGTAAGTGTATCGCTAACTGAGCACAAATTTGAAAATTTAAGTCTGGGAACCATTTATTGACAAAAATATAGAAATATGAAATCCGAGGCTTTTTTGCAAAATTCTGCTGGACTATAGCCCATGATTTCAAAATGCACTTTTATCTTGAAATCGTAAATGACGATTTCTGAGATATTGAAAGTTAAAAGCATCTCAAACTGAGCACAAATTTGAAAATTTAATACTGGGAAGCATTTATTGACAAAAATATGGAGATATGAAATCCGAGGCTTTTTTGCAAAATTCTGCTGGACTATAGCCCATGATTTCAAAATGCACTTTTTTCTTGAAGTCGTAAATTACGATTTCTGAGATACTGAAAGCCAAAAGTATCGCTTAGTGAACACACATTTGAAAATTTAAGTCTGGGAACCATCTATTGACAAAAATATAGAGATTTGAAATCCGAGGCTTTTTTGCAAAATTCTGCTGGACTATAGCCCATGATTTCAAAATGCACTTTTTTCTTGAAGTCGTAAATTACGATTTCTGAGATACTGAAAGCCAAAAGTATCGCTTAGTGAACACACATTTGAAAATTTAAGTCTGGGAACCATCTATTGACAAAAATATAGAGATTTGAAATCCGAGGCTTTTTTGCAAAATTCTGCTGGACTATAGCCCATGATTTTAAAATGCACTTTTTTCTTGAAGTCATGAATTACGATTTCTGAGATACTGAAAGCCAAGTGTATCGCTTAATGAACACACATTTGAAAATTTAAGTCTGGGAACCATCTATTGACAAAAATATAGAGATTTGAAATCCGAGGCTTTTTTGCGAAATTCTGCTGGACTATAGCCCATGATTTAAAAATGCACTTTTTTCTTGAAGTCGTGAATTACGATTTCTGAGAAACTGAAAGTAAAAAGCATACCAAACTGAGCACAAATTTGAAAATTTAAGTCTGGGAACCATTTATTGACAAAAATATAGAGATTTGAAATCCGAGGCTTTTTTGCAAAATTCTGCTGGACTATAGCCCATGATTTTAAAATGCACTTTTTTCTTGAAGTCATGAATTACGATTTCTGAGATACTGAAAGCCAAGTGTATCGCTTAATGAACACACATTTGAAAATTTAAGTCTGGGAACCATCTATTGACAAAAATATAGAGATTTGAAATCCGAGGCTTTTTTGCGAAATTCTGCTGGACTATAGCCCATGATTTAAAAATGCACTTTTTTCTTGAAGTCGTGAATTACGATTTCTGAGAAACTGAAAGTAAAAAGCATACCAAACTGAGCACAAATTTGAAAATTTAAGTCTGGGAACCATCTATTGACAAAAATATAGAGATATGAAATCCGAGGCTTTTTTGCAAAATTCTGCTGGACTTTAGCCCATGATTTCAAAATGCACTTTTTTCTTGAAGTCGTAAATTACGATTTCTGAGAAATTGAAAGTAAAAAGCATACCAAACTGAGCACAAATTTGAAAATTTAAGTCTGGGAACCATTTATTGACAAAAATATAGAGATATGAAGTCCGAGGCTTTTTTGCAAAATTCTGCTGGACTATAGTCCACGATTTCAAAATGCACTTTTTTCTTGAAATCGTAAATGACGATTCCTGATATATTTAAAGTAAAAAGCATCTCAAACTGAACACACATTTGAAAATTTAAGTCTGGGAACCATTTATTGACAAAAATATAGAGATATGAAATCCGAGGCTTTTTTGCAAAATTCTGCTGGACTTTAGCCCATGATTTCAAAATGCACTTTTTTCTTGAAGTCGTAAATTACGATTTCTGAGAAATTGAAAGTAAAAAGCATACCAAACTGAGCACAAATTTGAAAATTTAAGTCTGGGAACCATTTATTGACAAAAATATAGAGATATGAAGTCCGAGGCTTTTTTGCAAAATTCTGCTGGACCCATGATTTCAAAATGCACTTTTTTCTTAAGATCGTAAATTACGATTTCTGAGATATTGAATGTAAAAAGCATCTCAAACTGAACACACATTTGAAAATTTAAGTCTGGGAACCATTTATTGACAAAAATATAGAGATTTGAAATCCGAGGCTTTTTTGCAAAATTCTGCTGGACTACAACCCATGATTTCAAAATGCACTTTTTTCTTGAAATCGTGAACTACGATTTCTGAGATATTGAATATAAAAAGCATCTGAAACTGAGCACACATTTGAAAATTTAAGTCTGGGAACCATCTATTGACAAAAATATAGAGATTTGAAATCCGAGGCTTTTGTGCGAAATTCTGCTGGACTATAGCCCATGATTTCAAAATGCACTTTTTTCTTGAAGTCGTAAATTACGATTTCTGAGATACTGAAAGCCAAGTGTATCGCTTAATGAACACACATTTGAAAATTTAAGTCTGGGAACCATCTATTGACAAAAATATAGAGATTTGAAATCCGAGGCTTTTTTGCAAAATTCTGCTGGACTGTAGCCCATGATTTTAAAATGCACTTTTTTCTTGAAGTCATGAATTACGATTTCTGAGATACTGAAAGCCAAGTGTATCGCTTAATGAACACACATTTGAAAATTTAAGTCTGGAAACCATCTATTGACAAAAATATAGAGATTTGAAATCCGAGGCTTTTTTGCGAAATTCTGCTGGACTATAGCCCATGATTTAAAAATGCACTTTTTTCTTGAAGTCGTGAATTACGATTTCTGAGAAACTGAAAGTAAAAAGCATACCAAAATGAGCACAAATTTGAAAATTTAAGTCTGGGAACCATTTACTGACAAAAATATAGAGATTTGAAATCCGAGGCTTTTTTGCAAAATTCTGCTGGAATATAGTCCATGATTTCAAAATGCACTTTTTTCTTGAAATCGTAAATGACGATTTCTGAGATATTGAAAACCAAGTGTATCGCTAACTGAGCACACATTTGAAAATTTAAGTCTGGGAACCATTTATTGACAAAAATATAGATATATGAAATCCGAGGCTTTTTTGCAAAATTCTGCTGGACTATAGCCCATGATTTCAAAATGCACTTTTTTCTTGAAATCGTATATTACGATTTCTGATATATTTAATGTAAAAAGCATCTCGAACTGAGCACACATTTGAAAATTTAAGCCTGGGAACCATTTATTGACAAAAATATAGAGATATGAAGTCCGAGGCTTTTTTGCAAAATTCTGCTGGACCCATGATTTCAAAATGCACTTTTTTCTTGAAGTCGTAACTTACGATTTCTGAGATACTGAAAGCCAAAAGTATCGCTTAGTGAACACACATTTGAAAATTTAAGTCTGGGAACCATCTATTGACAAAAATATAGAGATTTGAAATCCGAGGCTTTTTTGCGAAATTCTGCTGGACTATAGCCCATGATTTAAAAATGCACTTTTTTCTTGAGGTCGTGAATTACGATTTCTGAGAAACTGAAAGTAAAAAGCATACCAAACTGAGCACACATTTGAAAATTTAAGTCTGGGAACCATCTATTGACAAAAATATAGAGATATGAAATCCGAGGCTTTTTTGCAAAATTCTGCTGGACTAAAGTCCATGATTTCAAAATGCACTTTTTTCTTGAAATCGTAAATGACGATTTCTGAAATATTGAAAACCAAGTGTATCGCTGACTGAGCACACATTTGAAAATTTAAGTCTGGAAACCATTTATTGACAAAAATATGGAGATATGAAATCCGAGGCTTTTTTGCAAAATTCTGCTGGACTAAAGTCCATGATTTCAAAATGCACTTTTTTCTTGAAATCGTAAATGACGATTTCTGAAATATTGAAAACCAAGTGTATCGCTGACTGAGCACACATTTGAAAATTTAAGTCTGGAAACCATTTATTGACAAAAATATGGAGATATGAAATCCGAGGCTTTTTTGCAAAATTCTGCTGGACTAAAGTCCATGATTTTAAAATGCACTTTTTTCTTGAAATCATGAATTACGATTTCTGAGATACTGAAAGCCAAGTGTATCGCTTAATGAACACACATTTGAAAATTTAAGTCTGGGAACCATCTATTGACAAAAATATAGAGATTTGAAATCCGAGGCTTTTTTGCGAAATTCTGCTGGACTATAGCCCATGATTTAAAAATGCACTTTTTTCTTGAGGTCGTGAATTACGATTTCTGAGAAACTGAAAGTAAAAAGCATACCAAACTGAGCACACATTTGAAAATTTAAGTCTGGGAACCATCTATTGACAAAAATATAGAGATTTGAAATCCGAGGCTTTTTTGCAAAATTCTGCTGGAATATAGTCCATGATTTCAAAATGCACTTTTTTCTTGAAATCGTAAATGACGATTTCTGAGATATTGAAAACCAAGTGTATCGCTGACTGAGCACACATTTGAAAATTTAAGTCTGGAAACCATTTATTGACAAAAATATGGAGATATGAAATCCGAGGCTTTTTTGCAAAATTCTGCTGGACTAAAGTCCATGATTTCAAAATGCACTTTTTTCTTGAAATCGTAAATGACGATTTCTGAAATATTGAAAACCAAGTGTATCGCTAACTGAGCACACATTTGAAAATTTAAGTCTGGGAACCATTTATTGACAAAAATATAGAGATATGAAATCCGAGGCTTTTTTGCAAAATTCTGCTGGACTATAACCCATGATTTCAAAATGCACTTTTTTCTTGAAATCGTATATTACGATTTCTGAAATATTGAAAACCAAGTGTATCGCTAACTGAGCACACATTTGAAAATTTAAGTCTGGGAACCATCTATTGACAAAAATATAGAGATTTGAAATCCGAGGCTTTTTTGCAAAATTCTGCTGGAATATAGTCCATGATTTCAAAATGCACTTTTTTCTTGAAATCGTAAATGACGATTTCTGAGATATTGAAAACCAAGTGTATCGCTGACTGAGCACACATTTGAAAATTTAAGCCTGGGAACCATTTATTGACAAAAATATAGAGATATGAAGTCCGAGGCTTTTTTGCAAAATTCTGCTGGACCCATGATTTCAAAATGCACTTTTTTCTTAAGATCGTAAATTACGATTTCTGAGATATTGAATGTAAAAAGCATCTCAAACTGAACACACATTTGAAAATTTAAGTCTGGGAACCATTTATTGACAAAAATATAGAGATTTGAAATCCGAGGCTTTTTTGCAAAATTCTGCTGGATTACAACCCATGATTTCAAAATGCACTTTTTTCTTGAAATCGTAAATGACGATTTCTGAGATACTGAAAGTAAAAAGCATCACAACCCGAGCACACATTTGAAAATTAAACTCTCAGAACCATTTATTGACAAAAATATAGAGATATGAAGTCCGAGGCTTTTTTGCAAAATTCTGCTGGACTATAGCCCATGATTTCAAAATGCACTTTTTTCTTGAAATCGTAAATGACGATTTCTGAGATATTGAAAACCAAGTGTATCGCTAACTGAGCACACATTTGAAAATTTAAGTCTGGGAACCATTTATTGACAAAAATATAGAGATATGAAGTCCGAGGCTTTTTTGCAAAATTCTGCTGGACCCATGATTTCAAAATGCACTTTTTTCTTGAAGTCGTAACTTACGATTTCTGAGATACTGAAAGCCAAAAGTATCGCTTAGTGAACACACATTTGAAAATTTAAGTCTGGGAACCATCTATTGACAAAAATATAGAGATTTGAAATCCGAGGCTTTTTTGCGAAATTCTGCTGGACTATAGCCCATGATTTAAAAATGCACTTTTTTCTTGAGGTCGTGAATTACGATTTCTGAGAAACTGAAAGTAAAAAGCATACCAAACTGAGCACACATTTGAAAATTTAAGTCTGGGAACCATCTATTGACAAAAATATAGAGATATGAAATCCGAGGCTTTTTTGCAAAATTCTGCTGGACTAAAGTCCATGATTTCAAAATGCACTTTTTTCTTGAAATCGTATATTACGATTTCTGATATATTTAATGTAAAAAGCATCTCGAACTGAGCACACATTTGAAAATTTAAGCCTGGGAACCATTTATTGACAAAAATATAGAGATATGAAGTCCGAGGCTTTTTTGCAAAATTCTGCTGGACCCATGATTTCAAAATGCACTTTTTTCTTAAGATCGTAAATTACGATTTCTGAGATATTGAATGTAAAAAGCATCTCAAACTGAACACACATTTGAAAATTTAAGTCTGGGAACCATTTATTGACAAAAATATAGAGATTTGAAATCCGAGGCTTTTTTGCAAAATTCTGCTGGATTACAACCCATGATTTCAAAATGCACTTTTTTCTTGAAATCGTAAATGACGATTTCTGAGATACTGAAAGTAAAAAGCATCACAACCCGAGCACACATTTGAAAATTTAACTCTCAGAACCATTTATTGACAAAAATATAGAGATATGAAGTCCGAGGCTTTTTTGCAAAATTCTGCTGGACTATAGTCCATGATTTCAAAATGCACTTTTTTCTTGAAATCGTAAATGACGATTTCTGAGATATTGAAAACCAAGTGTATCGCTGACTGAGCACACATTTGAAAATTTATGTCTGGAAACCATTTATTGACAAAAATATGGAGATATGAAATCCGAGGCTTTTTTGCAAAATTCTGCTGGACTAAAGTCCATGATTTCAAAATGCACTTTTTTCTTGAAATCGTATATTACGATTTCTGATATATTTAATGTAAAAAGCATCTCGAACTGAGCACACATTTGAAAATTTAAGCCTGGGAACCATTTATTGACAAAAATATAGAGATATGAAGTCCGAGGCTTTTTTGCAAAATTCTGCTGGACCCATGATTTCAAAATGCACTTTTTTCTTAAGATCGTAAATTACGATTTCTGAGATATTGAATGTAAAAAGCATCTCAAACTGAACACACATTTGAAAATTTAAGTCTGGGAACCATTTATTGACAAAAATATAGAGATTTGAAATCCGAGGCTTTTTTGCAAAATTCTGCTGGATTACAACCCATGATTTCAAAATGCACTTTTTTCTTGAAATCGTAAATGACGATTTCTGAGATACTGAAAGTAAAAAGCATCACAACCCGAGCACACATTTGAAAATTTAACTCTCAGAACCATTTATTGACAAAAATATAGAGATATGAAGTCCGAGGCTTTTTTGCAAAATTCTGCTGGACTATAGCCCATGATTTCAAAATGCACTTTTTTCTTGAAATCGTAAATGACGATTTCTGAGATATTGAAAACCAAGTGTATCGCTAACTGAGCACACATTTGAAAATTTAAGTCTGGGAACCATTTATTGACAAAAATATAGAGATATGAAGTCCGAGGCTTTTTTGCAAAATTCTGCTGGACCCATGATTTCAAAATGCACTTTTTTCTTGAAGTCGTAACTTACGATTTCTGAGATACTGAAAGCCAAAAGTATCGCTTAGTGAACACACATTTGAAAATTTAAGTCTGGGAACCATCTATTGACAAAAATATAGAGATTTGAAATCCGAGGCTTTTTTGCGAAATTCTGCTGGACTATAGCCCATGATTTAAAAATGCACTTTTTTCTTGAGGTCGTGAATTACGATTTCTGAGAAACTGAAAGTAAAAAGCATACCAAACTGAGCACACATTTGAAAATTTAAGTCTGGGAACCATCTATTGACAAAAATATAGAGATATGAAATCCGAGGCTTTTTTGCAAAATTCTGCTGGAATATAGTCCATGATTTCAAAATGCACTTTTTTCTTGAAATCGTAAATGACGATTTCTGAGATATTGAAAACCAAGTGTATCGCTGACTGAGCACACATTTGAAAATTTATGTCTGGAAACCATTTATTGACAAAAATATGGAGATATGAAATCCGAGGCTTTTTTGCAAAATTCTGCTGGACTAAAGTCCATGATTTCAAAATGCACTTTTTTCTTGAAATCGTATATTACGATTTCTGATATATTTAATGTAAAAAGCATCTCGAACTGAGCACACATTTGAAAATTTAAGCCTGGGAACCATTTATTGACAAAAATATAGAGATATGAAGTCCGAGGCTTTTTTGCAAAATTCTGCTGGACCCATGATTTCAAAATGCACTTTTTTCTTAAGATCGTAAATTACGATTTCTGAGATATTGAATGTAAAAAGCATCTCAAACTGAACACACATTTGAAAATTTAAGTCTGGGAACCATTTATTGACAAAAATATAGAGATTTGAAATCCGAGGCTTTTTTGCAAAATTCTGCTGGATTACAACCCATGATTTCAAAATGCACTTTTTTCTTGAAATCGTAAATGACGATTTCTGAGATACTGAAAGTAAAAAGCATCACAACCCGAGCACACATTTGAAAATTTAACTCTCAGAACCATTTATTGACAAAAATATAGAGATATGAAGTCCGAGGCTTTTTTGCAAAATTCTGCTGGACTATAGCCCATGATTTCAAAATGCACTTTTTTCTTGAAATCGTAAATGACGATTTCTGAGATATTGAAAACCAAGTGTATCGCTGACTGAGCACACATTTGAAAATTTATGTCTGGAAACCATTTATTGACAAAAATATGGAGATATGAAATCCGAGGCTTTTTTGCAAAATTCTGCTGGACTAAAGTCCATGATTTCAAAATGCACTTTTTTCTTGAAATCGTATATTACGATTTCTGATATATTTAATGTAAAAAGCATCTCGAACTGAGCACACATTTGAAAATTTAAGCCTGGGAACCATTTATTGACAAAAATATAGAGATATGAAGTCCGAGGCTTTTTTGCAAAATTCTGCTGGACCCATGATTTCAAAATGCACTTTTTTCTTAAGATCGTAAATTACGATTTCTGAGATATTGAATGTAAAAAGCATCTCAAACTGAACACACATTTGAAAATTTAAGTCTGGGAACCATTTATTGACAAAAATATAGAGATTTGAAATCCGAGGCTTTTTTGCAAAATTCTGCTGGATTACAACCCATGATTTCAAAATGCACTTTTTTCTTGAAATCGTAAATGACGATTTCTGAGATACTGAAAGTAAAAAGCATCACAACCCGAGCACACATTTGAAAATTTAACTCTCAGAACCATTTATTGACAAAAATATAGAGATATGAAGTCCGAGGCTTTTTTGCAAAATTCTGCTGGACTATAGCCCATGATTTCAAAATGCACTTTTTTCTTGAAATCGTAAATGACGATTTCTGAGATATTGAAAACCAAGTGTATCGCTGACTGAGCACACATTTGAAAATTTATGTCTGGAAACCATTTATTGACAAAAATATGGAGATATGAAATCCGAGGCTTTTTTGCAAAATTCTGCTGGACTAAAGTCCATGATTTCAAAATGCACTTTTTTCTTGAAATCGTATATTACGATTTCTGATATATTTAATGTAAAAAGCATCTCGAACTGAGCACACATTTGAAAATTTAAGCCTGGGAACCATTTATTGACAAAAATATAGAGATATGAAGTCCGAGGCTTTTTTGCAAAATTCTGCTGGACCCATGATTTCAAAATGCACTTTTTTCTTAAGATCGTAAATTACGATTTCTGAGATATTGAATGTAAAAAGCATCTCAAACTGAACACACATTTGAAAATTTAAGTCTGGGAACCATTTATTGACAAAAATATAGAGATTTGAAATCCGAGGCTTTTTTGCAAAATTCTGCTGGATTACAACCCATGATTTCAAAATGCACTTTTTTCTTGAAATCGTAAATGACGATTTCTGAGATACTGAAAGTAAAAAGCATCACAACCCGAGCACACATTTGAAAATTTAACTCTCAGAACCATTTATTGACAAAAATATAGAGATATGAAGTCCGAGGCTTTTTTGCAAAATTCTGCTGGACCCATGATTTCAAAATGCACTTTTTTCTTGAAATCGTAAATGACGATTTCTGAGATATTGAAAACCAAGTGTATCGCTAACTGAGCACACATTTGAAAATTTAAGTCTGGGAACCATTTATTGACAAAAATATAGAGATATGAAGTCCGAGGCTTTTTTGCAAAATTCTGCTGGACCCATGATTTCAAAATGCACTTTTTTCTTAAGATCGTATATTACGATTTCTGATATATTTAATGTAAAAAGCATCTCGAACTGAGCACACATTTGAAAATTTAAGTCTGGGAACCATCTATTGACAAAAATATAGAGATTTGAAATCCGAGGCTTTTTTGCGAAATTCTGCTGGACTATAGCCCATGATTTAAAAATGCACTTTTTTCTTGAGGTCGTGAATTACGATTTCTGAGAAACTGAAAGTAAAAAGCATACCAAACTGAGCACACATTTGAAAATTTAAGTCTGGGAACCATCTATTGACAAAAATATAGAGATATGAAATCCGAGGCTTTTTTGCAAAATTCTGCTGGAATATAGTCCATGATTTCAAAATGCACTTTTTTCTTGAAATCGTAAATGACGATTTCTGAGATATTGAAAACCAAGTGTATCGCTGACTGAGCACACATTTGAAAATTTAAGTCTGGAAACCATTTATTGACAAAAATATGGAGATATGAAATACGAGGCTTTTTTGCAAAATTCTGCTGGACTAAAGTCCATGATTTCAAAATGCACTTTTTTCTTGAAATCGTAAATGACGATTTCTGAAATATTGAAAACCAAGTGTATCGCTGACTGAGCACACATTTGAAAATTTAAGTCTGGAAACCATTTATTGACAAAAATATGGAGATATGAAATCCGAGGCTTTTTTGCAAAATTCTGCTGGACTAAAGTCCATGATTTTAAAATGCACTTTTTTCTTGAAGTCATGAATTACGATTTCTGAGATACTGAAAGCCAAGTGTATCGCTTAATGAACACACATTTGAAAATTTAAGTCTGGGAACCATCTATTGACAAAAATATAGAGATTTGAAATCCGAGGCTTTTTTGCGAAATTCTGCTGGACTATAGCCCATGATTTAAAAATGCACTTTTTTCTTGAGGTCGTGAATTACGATTTCTGAGAAACTGAAAGTAAAAAGCATACCAAACTGAGCACACATTTGAAAATTTAAGTCTGGGAACCATCTATTGACAAAAATATAGAGATTTGAAATCCGAGGCTTTTTTGCAAAATTCTGCTGGAATATAGTCCATGATTTCAAAATGCACTTTTTTCTTGAAATCGTAAATGACGATTTCTGAGATATTGAAAACCAAGTGTATCGCTGACTGAGCACACATTTGAAAATTTAAGTCTGGAAACCATTTATTGACAAAAATATGGAGATATGAAATCCGAGGCTTTTTTGCAAAATTCTGCTGGACTAAAGTCCATGATTTCAAAATGCACTTTTTTCTTGAAATCGTAAATGACGATTTCTGAAATATTGAAAACCAAGTGTATCGCTAACTGAGCACACATTTGAAAATTTAAGTCTGGGAACCATTTATTGACAAAAATATAGAGATATGAAATCCGAGGCTTTTTTGCAAAATTCTGCTGGACTATAGCCCATGATTTCAAAATGCACTTTTTTCTTGAAATCGTATATTACGATTTCTGATATATTTAATGTAAAAAGCATCTCGAACTGAGCACACATTTGAAAATTTAAGCCTGGGAACCATTTATTGACAAAAATATAGAGATATGAAGTCCGAGGCTTTTTTGCAAAATTCTGCTGGATTACAACCCATGATTTCAAAATGCACTTTTTTCTTGAAATCGTAAATGACGATTTCTGAGATACTGAAAGTAAAAAGCATCACAACCCGAGCACACATTTGAAAATTTAACTCTCAGAACCATTTATTGACAAAAATATAGAGATATGAAGTCCGAGGCTTTTTTGCAAAATTCTGCTGGACTATAGCCCATGATTTCAAAATGCACTTTTTTCTTGAAATCGTAAATGACGATTTCTGAGATATTGAAAACTAAGTGTATCGCTAACTGAGCACACATTTGAAAATTTAAGTCTGGGAACCATTTATTGACAAAAATATAGAGATATGAAGTCCGAGGCTTTTTTGCAAAATTCTGCTGGACTATAGCCCATGATTTCAAAATGCACTTTTTTCTTAAGATCGTAAATTACGATTTCTGAGATATTGAATGTAAAAAGCATCTCAAACTAAACACACATTTGAAAATTTAAGTCTGGGAACCATTTATTGACAAAAATATAGAGATTTGAAATCCGAGGCTTTTTTGCAAAATTCTGCTGGATTACAACCCATGATTTCAAAATGCACTTTTTTCTTGAAATCGTAAATGACGATTTCTGAGATACTGAAAGTAAAAAGCATCACAACCCGAGCACACATTTGAAAATTTAACTCTCAGAAGCATTTATTGACAAAAATATAGAGATATGAAGTCCGAGGCTTTTTTGCAAAATTCTGCTGGACTATAGCCCATGATTTCAAAATGCACTTTTTTCTTGAAATCGTAAATGACGATTTCTGAGATATTGAAAACTAAGTGTATCGCTAACTGAGCACACATTTGAAAATTTAAGTCTGGGAACCATTTATTGACAAAAATATAGAGATATGAAGTCCGAGGCTTTTTTGCAAAATTCTGCTGGACTATAGCCCATGATTTCAAAATGCACTTTTTTCTTGAAATCGTATATTACGATTTCTGATATATTTAATGTAAAAAGCATCTCGAACTGAGCACACATTTGAAAATTTAAGCCTGGGAACCATTTATTGACAAAAATATAGAGATATGAAATGCGAGGCTTTTTTGCAAAATTCTGCTGGACTAAAGTCCATGATTTCAAAATGCACTTTTTTCTTGAAATCGTAAATTACGATTTCTGAGATATTGAATGTAAAAAGCATCTCAAACTGAACACACATTTGAAAATTTAAGTCTGGGAACCATTTATTGACAAAAATATAGAGATTTGAAATCCGAGGCTTTTTTGCAAAATTCTGCTGGATTACAACCCATGATTTCAAAATGCACTTTTTTCTTGAAATCGTAAATGACGATTTCTGAGATACTGAAAGTAAAAAGCATCACAACCCGAGCACACATTTGAAAATTTAACTCTCAGAACCATTTATTGACAAAAATATAGAGATATGAAGTCCGAGGCTTTTTTGCAAAATTCTGCTGGACTATAGCCCATGATTTCAAAATGCACTTTTTTCTTGAAATCGTTAATGACGATTTCTGAGTTATTGAAAACCAAGTATATCGCTAACTGAAGACAAATTTGAAAATTTAAGTCTGGTAAATATTTATTGACAAAAATATAGAGATATGAGATCCGAGGCTTTTTTGCAAAATTCTGCTGGACTATAGCCCATGATTTCAAAATGCACTTTTTTCTTGAAATCGTATATTACGATTTCTGATATATTTAATGTAAAAAGCATCTCGAACTGAGCACACATTTGAAAATTTAAGCCTGGGAACCATTTATTGACAAAAATATAGAGATATGAAATGCGAGGCTTTTTTGCAAAATTCTGCTGGACTAAAGTCCATGATTTCAAAATGCACTTTTTTCTTGAAATCGTAAATTACGATTTCTGAGATATTGAATGTAAAAAGCATCTCAAACTGAACACACATTTGAAAATTTAAGTCTGGGAACCATTTATTGACAAAAATATAGAGATTTGAAATCCGAGGCTTTTTTGCAAAATTCTGCTGGATTACAACCCATGATTTCAAAATGCACTTTTTTCTTGAAATCGTAAATGACGATTTCTGAGATACTGAAAGTAAAAAGCATCACAACCCGAGCACACATTTGAAAATTTAACTCTCAGAACCATTTATTGACAAAAATATAGAGATATGAAGTCCGAGGCTTTTTTGCAAAATTCTGCTGGACTATAGCCCATGATTTCAAAATGCACTTTTTTCTTGAAATCGTAAATGACGATTTCTGAGATATTGAAAACCAAGTGTATCGCTTACTGAGCACACATTTGAAAATTTAAGTCTGGGAACCATTTATTGACAAAAATATAGAGATATGAAGTCCGAGGCTTTTTTGCAAAATTCTGCTGGACTATAGCCCATGATTTCAAAATGCGCTTTTTTCTTGAAGTCGTAAATGACGATTTCTGAGATACTGAAAGTAAAAAGCATCACAACCCGAGCACACATTTGAAAATTTAACTCTCAGAACCATTTATTGACAAAAATATAGAGATATGAAGTG
This sequence comes from Orthonevra nobilis, assembly GCA_963555765.1. Lineage (NCBI taxonomy): Eukaryota > Metazoa > Arthropoda > Insecta > Diptera > Syrphidae > Orthonevra > Orthonevra nobilis. The sequence continues at coordinate 113,368,726 of OY743225.1, forward strand.
CGAGGCTTTTTTGCAAAATTCTGCTGGACTATAGCCCATGATTTCAAAATGCGCTTTTTTCTTGAAGTCGTAAATTACGATTTCTGAGATATTTAAAGTAAAAAGCATCTCAACATGAGCACACATTTGAAAATTTAAGTCTGGGAACCATTTATTGACAAAAATATTGAGATTTCATGATTTCAAAATGCGCTTTTTTCTTGAAGTCGTAAATTACGATTTCTGAGAAATTGAAAGTAAAAAGCATATCAAACTGAGCACAAATTTGAAAATTTAAGTCAGGGAACCATTTATTGACAAAAATTTAGAGATATGAAGTGCGAGGCTTTTTTGCAAAATTCTACTGGACTATAGCCCATGATTTCAAAATGCACTTTTTTCTTGAAATCGTAAATTACGATTTCTGAGATATTGAATATAAAAAGCATCTCAAACTGAGCACTCATTGGAAAATTTAACTCTCAGAGCCATTTGTTGACAAAAATGTAGAGATATGAAATCCGAGGCTTTTTTGCAAAATTCTGCTAGACTATAGCCTATGATTTCAAAATGCACTTTTTTCTTGAAGTCGTAAATTACGATTTCTGAGATATTGAAATCCAAGTGAATCGCTAACTGAACACACATTTGAAAATTTAAGTCTGGGAACCATTTATTGACAAAAATATAGAGATATCAAGTGCGAGGCGTTTTTGCAAAATTCTGCTGGACTATAGCCCATGATTTCAAAATGCACTTTTTTCTTGAAATCGTGAATTGCGATTTCTGAGATATTGAAATCCAAGTGAATCGCTAACTGAACACACATTTGAAAATTTTAGTCAGGGAACTATTTATTGACAAAAATATAGAGATATGAAGTGCGAGGCTTTTTTGCAAAATTCTGCTCGACTATAGCCCATGATTTCAAAATGCGCTTTTTTCTTGAAATCGCGAATTACGATTTCTGTGAAATTGAAAGTAAAAAGCATATCAAATTGAGCACAAATTTGAAAATTTAAGTCAGGGAACCATTTATTGACAAAAATATTGAGATTTCATGATTTCAAAATGCGCTTTTTTCTTGAAGTCGTAAATTACGATTTCTGAGAAATTGAAAGTAAAAAGCATATCAAATTGAGCACAAATTTGAAAATTTAAGTCAGGGAACCATTTATTGACAAAAATTTAGAGATATGAAGTGCGAGGCTTTTTTGCAAAATTCTGCTAGACTATAGCCTATGATTTCAAAATGCACTTTTTTCTTGAAATCGTAAATTACGATTTCTGAGATATTGAATATAAAAAGCATATCAAACTGAGCACAAATTTGAAAATTTAAGTCAGGGAACCATTTATTGATAAAAATTTAGAGATATGAAGTGCGAGGCTTTTTTGCAAAATTCTGCTAGACTATAGCCTATGATTTCAAAATGCACTTTTTTCTTGAAATCGTAAATTACGATTTCTGAGATATTGAATATAAAAAGCATATCAAACTGAGCACAAATTTGAAAATTTAAGTCAGGGAACCATATATTGACAAAAATATTGAGATTTGAAATCCGAGGCTTTTTTCAAAATTCTGCTGGACTTTAGCCCATGATTTCAAAATGCACTTTTTTCTTGAAATCGTTAATTACAATTTCTGAGATATTGAATATAAAAAGCATATCAAACTGAGCACAAATTTGAAAATTTAAGTCAGGGAACCATTTATTGACAAAAATATAGAGATTTGAAATCCGAGGCTTTTTTGCAAAATTCTGCTGGACTATAGCCCATGATTTCAAAATGCGCTTTTTTCTTGAAGTCGTAAATTACGATTTCTGAGATATTTAAAGTAAAAAGCATCTCAACATGAGCACACATTTGAAAATTTAAGTCTGGGAACCATTTATTGACAAAAATATAGAGATTTGAAATCCGAGGCTTTTTTGCAAAATTCTGCTGGACTATAGCCCATGATTTCAAAATGCACTTTTTCTTGAAATCGTAAATTACCTTTTCTGAGATATTGAAATCCAAGTGAATCGCCAACTGAACACACATTTGAAAATTTAAGTCAGGGAACCATTTATTGACAAAAATATTGAGATTTGAAATCCGAGGCTTTTTTGCAAAATTCTGCTGGACTATAGCCCATGATTTCAAAATGCACTTTATTCTTGAAATCGTTAATTACGATTTCTGAGATATTGAATATAAAAAGCATATCAAACTGAGCACACATTTGAAAATTTAAGTCTGGGAACCATTTATTGACAAAAATATAGAGATTTGAAATCCGAGGCTTTTTTGCAAAATTCTGCTGGACTATAGCCCATGATTTTAAAACGCACTTTTATCTTGAAGTCGTAAATTACGATTTCTGAGAAATTGAAAGTAAAAAGCATACCAAACTGAGCACACATTTGAAAATTTAAGTCTGGGAACCATTTATTGACAAAAATATAGAGATTTGAAATCCGAGGCTTTTTTGCAAAATTCTGCTGGACTATAGCCCATGATTTTAAAACGCACTTTTATCTTGAAGTCGTAAACTACGATTTCTGAGATACTGAAAGTCAAGTGTATCGCTTAATGAACACACATTTGAAAATTTAAGTCTGGGAACCATCTATTGACAAAAATATAGAGATTTGAAATCCGAGGCTTTTTTGCAAAATTCTGCTGGACTATAGCCCATGATTTCAAAATGCACTTTTTTCTTGAAATCGTAAATGACGATTTCTGATATAAATAAAGTAAAAAGCACCTCAAACTGAGCACACATTTGAAAATTTAAGTCTGGGAACCATCTATTGACAAAAATATAGAGCTTTGAAATCCGAGGCTTTTTTGCAAAATTCTGCTGGACTATAGCCCATGGTTTTTAAATGCACTTTTTTCTTGAAGTCGTAAATTACGATTTCTGAGAAATTGAAAGTAAAAAGCATACCAAACTGAGCACAAATTTGAAAATTTAAGTCAGGGAACCATTTATTGACAAAAATATAGAGATTTGAAATCCGAGGCTTTTTTGCAAAATTCTGCTGGACTATAGCCCATGGTTTTTAAATGCACTTTTTTCTTGAAGTCGTAAATTACGATTTCTGAGAAATTGAAAGTAAAAAGCATACCAAACTGAGCACAAATTTGAAAATTTAAGTCAGGGAACCATTTATTGACAAAAATATAGAGATTTGAAATCCGAGGCTTTTTTGCAAAATTCTGCTGGACTATAGCCCATGATTTTAAAACGCACTTTTATCTTGAAGTCGTAAACTACGATTTCTGAGATACTGAAAGTCAAGTGTATTGCTTAATGAACACACATTTGAAAATTTAAGTCTGGGAACCATCTATTGACAAAAATATAGAGCTTTGAAATCCGAGGCTTTTTTGCAAAATTCTGCTGGACTATAGCCCATGGTTTTTAAATGCACTTTTTTCTTGAAGTCGTAAATTACGATTTCTGAGAAATTGAAAGTAAAAAGCATACCAAACTGAGCACAAATTTGAAAATTTAAGTCAGGGAACCATTTATTGACAAAAATATAGAGATTTGAAATCCGAGGCTTTTTTGCAAAATTCTGCTGGACTATAGCCCATGATTTCAAAATGCACTTTTTTTTTGAAATCGTAAACTACGATTTCTGAGATACTGATAGTCAAGTGTATCGCTTAATGAACACACATTTGAAAATTTAAGTCTGGGAACCATCTATTGACAAAAATATAGAGATTTGAAATCCGAGGCTTTTTTGCAAAATTCTGCTGGACTATAGCCCATGATTTCAAAATGCACTTTTTTCTTGAAATCGTAAATGACGATTTCTGATATAAATAAAGTAAAAAGCACCTCAAACTGAGCACACATTTGAAAATTTAAGTCTGGGAACCATCTATTGACAAAAATATAGAGCTTTGAAATCCGAGGCTTTTTTGCAAAATTCTGCTGGACTATAGCCCATGGTTTTTAAATGCACTTTTTTCTTGAAGTCGTAAATTACGATTTCTGAGAAATTGAAAGTAAAAAGCATACCAAACTGACCACAAATTTGAAAATTTAAGTCAGGGAACCATTTATTGACAAAAATATAGAGATTTGAAATCCGAGGCTTTTTTGCAAAATTCTGCTGGACTATAGCCCATGATTTCAAAATGCACTTTTTTTTTGAAATCGTAAACTACGATTTCTGAGATACTGAAAGTCAAGTGTATCGCTTAATGAACACACATTTGAAAATTTAAGTCTGGGAACCATCTATTGACAAAAATATAGAGATTTGAAATCCGAGGCTTTTTTGCAAAATTCTGCTGGACTATAGCCCATGATTTCAAAATGCACTTTTTTCTTGAAATCGTAAATGACGATTTCTGATATAAATAAAGTAAAAAGCACCTCAAACTGAGCACACATTTGAAAATTTAAGTCTGGGAACCATCTATTGACAAAAATATAGAGATTTCAAATCCGAGGCTTTTTTGCAAAATTCTGCTGGACTATAGCCCATGATTTTAAAATGCACTTTTTTCTTGAAGTCGTAAGTTACGATTTCTGAGAAATTGAAAGTAAAAAGCATACCAAACTGAGCACAAATTTGAAAATTTAAGTCTGGGAACCATTTATTGACAAAAATATAGAGATTTGAAATCCGAGGCTTTTTTGCAAAATTCTGCTGGACTATAGCCCATGATTTCAAAATGCACTTTTTTCTTGAAATCGTAAATTACGATTTCTGAGATACTGAAAGCCAAGTGTATCGCTTAATGAACACACATTTGAAAATTTAAGTCTGGGAACCATCTATTGACAAAAATATAGAGATATGAAATCCGAGGCTTTTTTGCAAAATTCTGCTGGACTATAGCCCATGATTTCAAAATGCACTTTTTTCTTGAAATCGTAAATGACGATTTCTGATATAAATAAAGTAAAAAGCACCTCAAACTGAGCACACATTTGAAAATTTAAGTCTGGGAACCATCTATTGACAAAAATATAGAGATTTCAAATCCGAGGCTTTTTTGCAAAATTCTGCTGGACTATAGCCCATGATTTTAAAATGCACTTTTTTCTTGAAGTCGTAAATTACGATTTCTGAGAAATTGAAAGTAAAAAGCATACCAAACTGAGCACAAATTTGAAAATTTAAGTCTGGGAACCATTTATTGACAAAAATATAGAGATTTGAAATCCGAGGCTTTTTTGCAAAATTCTGCTGGACTATAGCCCATGATTTCAAAATGCACTTTTTTCTTGAAATCGTAAATTACGATTTCTGAGATACTGAAAGCCAAGTGTATCGCTTAGTGAACACACATTTGAAAATTTAAGTCTGGGAACCATCTATTGACAAAAATATAGAGATATGAAATCCGAGGCTTTTTTGCAAAATTCTGCTGGACTATAGCCCATGATTTTAAAATGCACTTTTTTCTTGAAGTCGTAAATTACGATTTCTGAGAAATTGAAAGTAAAAAGCATACCAAACTGAGCACAAATTTGAAAATTTAAGTCTGGGAACCATTTATTGACAAAAATATAGAGATTTGAAATCCGAGGCTTTTTTGCAAAATTCTGCTGGACTATAGCCCATGATTTCAAAATGCACTTTTTTTTTGAAATCGTAAACTACGATTTCTGAGATACTGAAAGCCAAGTGTATCGCTTAATGAACACACATTTGAAAATTTAAGTCTGGGAACCATTTATTGACAAAAATATAGAGATTTGAAATCCGAGGCTTTTTTGCAAAATTCTGCTGGACTATAGCCTATGATTTCAAAATGCACTTTTTTCTTGAAATCGTAAACTACGATTTCTGAGATACTGAAAGCCAAGTGTATCGCTTAATGAACACACATTTGAAAATTTAAGTCTGGGAACCATCTATTGACAAAAATATAGAGATATGAAATCCGAGGCTTTTTTGCAAAATTCTGCTGGACTATAGCCCATGATTTTAAAATGCACTTTTTTCTTGAAGTCGTAAATTACGATTTCTGAGAAATTGAAAGTAAAAAGCATACCAAACTGAGCACAAATTTGAAAATTTAAGTCTGGAAACCATTTATTGACAAAAATATAGAGATTTGAAATCCGAGGCTTTTTTGCAAAATTCTGCTGGACTATAGCCCATGATTTCAAAATGCACTTTTTTCTTGAAGTCGTAAATTACGATTTCTGAGAAATTGAAAGTAAAAAGCATACCAAACTGAGCACAAATTTGAAAATTTAAGTCTGGGAACCATCTATTGACAAAAATATAGAGATTTTAAATCCGAGGCTTTTTTGCAAAATTCTGCTGGACTATAGCCCATGATTTTAAAATGCACTTTTTTCTTGAAGTCGTAAATTAACATTTCTGAGAAATTGAAAGTAAAAAGCATACCAAACTGAGCACAAATTTGAAAATTTAAGTCTGGGAACCATTTATTGACAAAAATATAGAGATTTGAAATCCGAGGATTTTTTGCAAAATTCTGCTGGACTATAGCTCATGATTTCAAAATGCACTTTTTTCTTGAAATCGTAAACTACGATTTCTGAGATACTGAAAGCCAAGTCTATCGCTTAATGAACACACATTTGAAAATTTAAGTCTGGGAACCATTTATTGACAAAAATATAGAGATTTGAAATCCGAGGCTTTTTTGCAAAATTCTGCTGGACTATAGCCCATGATTTCAAAATGCACTTTTTTTTTGAAATCGTAAACTACGATTTCTGAGATACTGAAAGCCAAGTGTATCGCTTAATGAACACACATTTGAAAATTTAAGTCTGGGAACCATCTATTGACAAAAATATAGAGATATGAAATCCGAGGCTTTTTTGCAAAATTCTGCTGGACTATAGCCCATGATTTTAAAATGCACTTTTTTCTTGAAGTCGTAAATTACGATTTCTGAGAAACTGAAAGTAAAAAGCATACCAAACTGAGCACAAATTTGAAAATTTAAGTCTGGGAACCATTTATTGACAAAAATATAGAGATTTGAAATCCGAGGCTTTTTTGCAAAATTCTGCTGGACTATAGCCCATGATTTCAAAATGCACTTTTTTCTTGAAATCGTAAACTACGATTTCTGAGATACTGAAAGCCAAGTGTATCGCTTAATGAACACACATTTGAAAATTTAAGTCTGGGAACCATCTATTGACAAAAATATAGAGATTTGAAATCCGAGGCTTTTTTGCAAAATTCTGCTGGACTATAGCCCATGATTTCAAAATGCACTTTTTTCTTGAAATCGTAAACTACGATTTCTGAGATACTGAAAGCCAAGTGTATCGCTTAATGAACACACATTTGAAAATTTAAGTCTGGGAACCATCTATTGACAAAAATATAGAGATTTGAAATCCGAGGCTTTTTTGCAAAATTCTGCTGGACTATAGCCCATGATTTCAAAATGCACTTTTTTCTTGAAGTCGTGAGTTACGATTTCTGAGATATTGAATATAAAAAGCATCTGAAACTGAGCACACATTTGAAAATTTAGGTCTGGGAACCATCTATTGACAAAAATATAGAGATTTGAAATCCGAGGCTTTTTTGCAAAATTCTGCTGGACTATAGCCCATGATTTTAAAATGCACTTTTTTCTTGAAGTCGTAAATTACGATTTCTGAGAAATTGAAAGTAAAAAGCATACCAAACTGAGCACAAATTTGAAAATTTAAGTCTGGGAACCATTTATTGACAAAAATATAGAGATTTGAAATCCGAGGATTTTTTGCAAAATTCTGCTGGACTATAGCCCATGATTTCAAAATGCAGTTTTTTCTTGAAATCGTAAACTACGATTTCTGAGATACTGAAAGCCAAGTATATCGCTTAATGAACACACATTTGAAAATTTAAGTCTGGGGACCATCTATTGACAAAAATATAGAGATTTGAAATCCGAGGCTTTTTTGCAAAATTCTGCTGGACTATAGCCCAGGATTTCAAAATGCACTTTTTTCTTGAAGTCGTGAGTTACGATTTCTGAGATATTGAATATAAAAAACATCTGAAACTGAGCACACATTTGAAAATTTAGGTCTGGAAACCATTTATTGACAAAAATATAGAGATTTGAAATCCGAGGCTTTTTTGCAAAATTCTGCTGGACTATAGCCCATGATTTCAAAATGCACTTTTTTCTTGAAATCGTTGATTACGATTTCTGAGTCATTGAAGGTAAAAAGCATCTCAAACTGATTACAAATTTGAAAATTTAAGCCTGGGAACCATTTATTGACAAAAATATAGAGATGTGAAGTCCAAGGCTTTTTTGCAAAATTCTGCTGGACTATAGCCCATGATTTCAACATGCACTTTTTTCTTAAAATCGTAAATGACGATTTCTGAGATAAAGAAAACCAAGTGTATCGCCAACTGAACACACATTTGAAAATTTAAGTCTGGGAACCATTTATTGACAAAAATATAGAGATTTGATATCCGAGGCTTTTTTGCAAAATTCTGCTGGACTATAGCCCATGATTTCAAAATGCACTTTTTTCTTGAAGTCGTAAATTACGATTTCTGAGAAATTGAAAGTAAAAAGCATACCAAACTGAGCACAAATTTGAAAATTTAGGTCTGGGAACCATTTATTGACAAAAATATAGAGATTTGATATCCGAGGCTTTTTTGCAAAATTCTGCTGGACTATAGCCCATGGTTTCAAAATGCACTTTTTTCTTGAAATCGTTGATTACGATTTCTGAGTCATTGAAGGTAAAAAGCATCTCAAACTGATTACAAATTTGAAAATTTAAGCCTGGGAACCATTTATTGACAAAAATATAGAGATTTGATATCCGAGGCTTTTTTGCAAAATTCTGCTGGACTATAGCCCATGATTTCAAAATGCACTTTTTTTTTGAAATCGTAAACTACGATAACTGAGATACTGAAAGCCAAGTGTATCGCTTAATGAACACACATTTGAAAATTTAAGTCTGGGAACCATCTATTGACAAAAATATAGAGATTTGAAATCCGAGGCTTTTTTGCAAAATTCTGCTGGACTATAGCCCATGATTTCAAAATGCACTTTTTTCTTGAAATCTTAAACTACGATTTCTGAGATACTGAAAGCCAAGTGTATCGCTTAATGAACACACATTTGAAAATTTAAGTCTGGGAACCATCTATTGACAAAAATATAGAGATTTGAAATCCGAGGCTTTTTTGCAAAATTCTGCTGGACTATAGCCCATGATTTCAAAATGCACTTTTTTCTTGAAGTCGTGAGTTACGATTTCTGAGATATTGAATATAAAAAGCATCTGAAACTGAGCACACATTTGAAAATTTAGGTCTGGGAACCATCTATTGACAAAAATATAGAGATTTGAAATCCGAGGCTTTTTTGCAAAATTCTGCTGGACTATAGCCCATGATTTTAAAATGCACTTTTTTCTTGAAATCGTAAACTACGATTTCTGAGATACTGAAAGCCAAATGTATCGCTTAATGAACACACATTTGAAAATTTAAGTCTGGGGACCATCTATTGACAAAAATATAGAGATTTGAAATCCGAGGCTTTTTTGCAAAATTCTGCTGGACTATAGCCCATGATTTTAAAATGCACTTTTTTCTTGAAGTCGTAAATTACGATTTCTGAGAAATTGAAAGTAAAAAGCATACCAAACTGAGCACAAATTTGAAAATTTAAGTCTGGGAACCATTTATTGACAAAAATATAGAGATTTGAAATCCGAGGATTTTTTGCAAAATTCTGCTGGACTATAGCCCATGATTTCAAAATGCAGTTTTTTCTTGAAATCGTAAACTACGATTTCTGAGATACTGAAAGCCAAGTATATCGCTTAATGAACACACATTTGAAAATTTAAGTCTGGGGACCATCTTTTGACAAAAATATAGAGATTTGAAATCCGAGGCTTTTTTGCAAAATTCTGCTGGACTATAGCCCAGGATTTCAAAATGCACTTTTTTCTTGAAGTCGTGAGTTACGATTTCTGAGATATTGAATATAAAAAACATCTGAAACTGAGCACACATTTGAAAATTTAGGTCTGGAAACCATTTATTGACAAAAATATAGAGATTTGAAATCCGAGGCTTTTTTGCAAAATTCTGCTGGACTATAGCCCATGATTTCAAAATGCACTTTTTTCTTGAAATCGTTGATTACGATTTCTGAGTCATTGAAGGTAAAAAGCATCTCAAACTGATTACAAATTTGAAAATTTAAGCCTGGGAACCATTTATTGACAAAAATATAGAGATGTGAAGTCCAAGGCTTTTTTGCAAAATTCTGCTGGACTATAGCCCATGATTTCAACATGCACTTTTTTCTTAAAATCGTAAATGACGATTTCTGAGATAAAGAAAACCAAGTGTATCGCCAACTGAACACACATTTGAAAATTTAAGTCTGGGAACCATTTATTGACAAAAATATAGAGATTTGATATCCGAGGCTTTTTTGCAAAATTCTGCTGGACTATAGCCCATGATTTCAAAATGCACTTTTTTCTTGAAGTCGTAAATTACGATTTCTGAGAAATTGAAAGTAAAAAGCATACCAAACTGAGCACAAATTTGAAAATTTAGGTCTGGGAACCATTTATTGACAAAAATATAGAGATTTGATATCCGAGGCTTTTTTGCAAAATTCTGCTGGACTATAGCCCATGGTTTCAAAATGCACTTTTTTCTTGAAATCGTTGATTACGATTTCTGAGTCATTGAAGGTAAAAAGCATCTCAAACTGATTACAAATTTAAAAATTTAAGCCTGGGAACTATTTATTGACAAAAATATAGAGATTTGATATCCGAGGCTTTTTTGCAAAATTCTGCTGGACTATAGCCCATGATTTCAAAATGCACTTTTTTCTTAAAATCGTGAATTACGATTTCTGAGATAAAGAAAACCAAGTGTACCGCCAACTGAATACACATTTGAAAATTTAAGTCTGGGAACCATTTATTGACAAAAATATAGAGATTTGATATCCGAGGCTTTTTTGCAAAATTCTGCTGGACTATAGCCCATGATTTCAAAATGCACTTTTTTCTTAAAATCGTAAATGACGATTTCTGAGATATTAAAAGCAAAAAGCATTTTAAACTGAGCACAAATTTGAAAATTTAAGTCTGTGAACCATTTATTGACAAAAATATAGAGATTTGATATCCGAGGCTTTTTTGCAAAATTCTGCTGGACTATAGCCCATGATTTCAAAATGCACTTTTTTCTTAAAATCGTAAATGACGATTTCTGAGATATTAAAAGCAAAAAGCATTTTAAACTGAGCACAAATTTGAAAATTTAAGTCTGTGAACCATTTATTGACAAAAATATAGAGATTTGATATCCGAGGCTTTTTTGCAAAATTCTGCTGGACTATAGCCCATGATTTCAAAATGCACTTTTTTCTTAAAATCGTAAATTACGATTTCTGTTAAATTGAAAGTAAAAAGCATATCAAACTGAGCACAAATTTGAAAATTAAAGCATGGGAACCATTTATTGACAAAAATATAGAGATTTGATATCCGAGGCTTTTTTGCAAAATTCTGCTGGACTATAGCCCATGATTTCAAAATGCACTTTTTTCTTAAAATCGTAAATTACGATTTCTGAGACATTAAAAGCAAAAAGCATTTTAAACTGAGCACAAATTTGAAAATTAAAGCCTGTGGAACCATTTATTGACAAAAATATAGAGATATGAAGTCCGAGGCTTTTTTGCAAATTTCTGCTAGACTATAGCCCATGATTTCAAAATGCACTTTTTTCTTAAAATCGTAAATGACGATTTCTGAGATATTAAAAGCAAAAAGCATTTTAAACTGAGCACAAATTTGAAAATTTAAGTCTGGGAACCATTTATTGACAAAAATATAGAGATTTGATATCCGAGGCTTTTTTGCAAAATTCTGCTGGACTATAGCCCATGATTTCAAAATGCACTTTTTTCTTGAAGTCGTAAACTACGATTTCTGTGATATTGAAAACCAAGTGTACCGCCAACTGAACACACATTTGAAAATTTAAGTCTGGGAACCATTTATTGACAAAAATATAGAGATTTGAAATCCGAGGCTTTTTTGCAAAATTCTGCTGGACTATAGCCCATGATTTCAAAATGCACTTTTTTCTTGAAGTCGTAAACTACGATTTCTGTGATATTGAAAACCAAGTGTACCGCCAACTGAACACACATTTGAAAATTTAAGTCTGGGAACCATTTATTGACAAAAATATAGAGATTTGAAATCCGAGGCTTTTTTGCAAAATTCTGCTGGACTATAGCCCATGATTTCAAAATGCACTTTTTTCTTAAAATCGTAAATGACGATTTCTGAGATATTAAAAGCAAAAAGCATTTTAAACTGAGCACAAATTTGAAAATTTAAGTCTGGGAACCATTTATTGACAAAAATATAGAGATTTGATATCCGAGGCTTTTTTGCAAAATTCTGCTGGACTATAGCCCATGATTTCAAAATGCACTTTTTTCTTGAAGTCATAAACTACGATTTCTGTGATATTGAAAACCAAGTTTATCGTTAACTGAATACAAATTTGAAAATTTAAGTCTGGGGACGATTTATTGACAAAAATATAGAGATTTGAAATCCGAGGCTTTTTTGCTAAATTCTGCTGGACTATAGCCCATGATTTAAAAATGCACTTTTTTCTTGAAGTCGTAAACTACGATTTCTGTGATATTGAAAACTAAGTTTATCGCTTAGTGAACACACATTTGAAAATTTAAGTCTGGGAACCATTTATTGAAAAAAATATAGAGATTTGATATCCGAGGTTTTTTTGCTAAATTCTGCTGGACTATAGCCCATGATTTCAAAATGCACTTTTTTCTTGAAGTCGTAAACTACGATTTCTGTGATATTGAAAACCAAGTTTATCGCTTAGTGGACACACATTTGAAAATTTAAGTCTGGGAACCATTTATTGACAAAAATATAGAGATTTGAAATCCGAGGCTTTTTTGCAAAATTCTGCTGGACTATAGCCCATGATTTAAAAATGCACTTTTTTCTTGAACTCGTAAATTACGATTTCTGAGAAATTAAAAGTAAAAAGCATACCAAACTGAGCACAAATTTGAAAATTTAAGTCTGGGAACCATTTATTGACAAAAATATAGAGATTTGAAATCCGAGGCTTTTTTGCAAAATTCTGCTGGTCTATAGCCCATGATTTCAAAACGCACTTTTTTCTTGAAATAGTAAACTACGATTTCTGAGATACTGAAAGCCAAGTGTATCGCTTAATGAACACACATTTGAAAATTTAAGTCTGGGAACCATCTATTGACAAAAATATAGAGATTTGAAATCCGAGGCTTTTTTGCAAAATTCTGCTGGTCTATAGCCCATGATTTCAAAACGCACTTTTTTCTTGAAATAGTAAACTACGATTTCTGAGATATTGAATATAAAAAGCATCTGAAACTGAGCACACATTTGAAAATTTAAGTCTGGGAACCATTTATTGACAAAAATATAGAGATTTGAAATCCGAGGCTTTTTTGCAAAATTCTGCTGGACTATAGCCCATGATTTAAAAATGCACTTTTTTCTTGAAGTCGTAAATTACGATTTCTGAGAAATTGAAAGAAAAAAGCATACCAAACTGAGCACAAATTTGAAAATTTAAGTCTGGGAACCATTTATTGACAAAAATATAGAGATTTGAAATCCGAGGCTTTTTTGCGAAATTCTGCTGGACTATAGACCATGATTTCAAATTGCACTTTTTTCTTGAAGTCGTAAATTACGATTTCTGAGCTATTGAAAGCCAAGTGCATCGCTTAATGGACACACATTTGAAAATTTAAGTCTGGGAACCATTTATTGACAAAAATATAGAGATTTGAAATCCGAGGCTTTTTTGCAAAATTCTGCTGGTCTATAGCCCATGATTTCAAAACGCACTTTTTTCTTGAAATCGTAAACTACGATTTCTGAGATATTGAATATAAAAAGCATCTGAAACTGAGCACACATTTGAAAATTTAGGTATGGGAACCATTTATTGACAAAAATATAGAGATTTGAAATCCGAGTCTTTTTTGCAAAATTCTGCTGGAGACATAGCCCATGATTTAAAAATGCACTTTTTTCTTGAAGTCGTAAATTACGATTTCTGAGAAATTGAAAGTAAAAAGCATACCAAACTGAGCACAAATTTGAAAATTGAAGTCTGGGAACCATTTATTGACGAAAATATAGAGATTTGAAATCCGAGGCTTTTTTGCAAAATTCTGCTGGACTATAGCCCATGATTTCAAAATGCACTTTTTTCTTGAAATCGTAAACTACGATTTCTGAGATATTTAAAGCCAAGTGTATCGCTTTATGAACACTTATTTGAAAATTTAAGTCTGGGAACCATTTATTGACAAAAATATAGAGATTTGAAATCCAAGGCTTTTTTGCAAAATTCTGCTGGACTATAGCCCTTGATTTCAAAATGCACTTTTTTCTTGAAATCGTAAATGACGATTTCTGAGATAAAGAAAACCAAAGGCATTACTAAATGAACATTTAAGTCTGGGAACCATTTATTGACAAAAATATAGAGATTTGAAATCCGAGGCTTTTTTGCAAAATTCTGCTGGACCTTGATTTCAAAATGCGTTTTTTTCTTGAAATCGTAAACTACGATTTCTGAGATATTTAAAGCCAAGTGTATCGCTTAATGAACACACATTTGAAAGTTTAAGTCTGGGAACCATTTATTGACAAAAATATAGAGATTTGAAATCCGAGGCTTTTTTGCAAAATTCTGCTGTACTATAGCCCTTGATTTCAAATTGCACTTTTTTCTTGAAGTCGTAAATTACGATTTCTGAGCTATTGAAAGCCAAGTGCATCGCTTAATGGACACACATTTGAAAATTTAAGTCTGGGAACCATTTATTGACAAAAATATAGAGATTTGAAATCCGAGGCTTTTTTTGCAAAATTCTGCTGGACTATAGCCCTTGATTTCAAAATGCGTTTTTTTCTTGAAATCGTAAATGACGATTTCTGAGATAAAGAAAACCAAAAGGCATTACTAAATAAACATTTAAGTCTGGGAACCATTTATTGACAAAAATATAGAGATTTGAAGTCCGAGGCTTTTTTGCAAAATTGTGCTGGACTATAGCCCATGATTTAAAAATGCACTTTTTTCTTGAAGTTGTAAATTACGATTTCTGAGATATTGGAAGCCAAGTGTATCGCTTAATGAACACACATTTGAAAATTTAAGTCTGGGAACCATTTATTGACAGAAATATAGAGATTTGAAATCCGAGGCTTTTTTGCAAAATTCTGCTGGACTATAGCCCTTGATTTCAAAATGCACTTTTTTCTTGAAATCGTAAATGACGATTTCTGAGATAAAGAAAACCAAAAGGCATTACTAAATGAACATTTAAGTCTGGGAACCATTTATTGACAAAAATATAGAGATTTGAAGTCCGAGGCTTTTTTGCAAAATTGTGCTGGACTATAGCCCATGATTTCAAAATGCACTTTTTTCTTGAAGTCGTAAATTACGATTTCTGAGAAATTGAAAGTAAAAAGCATACCAAACTGAGCACAAATTTGAAAATTGAAGTCTGGGAACCATTTATTGACAAAAATATAGAGATTTGAAATCCGAGGCTTTTTTGCAAAATTCTGCTGGACTATAGCCCTTGATTTCAAAATGCACTTTTTTCTTGAAATCGTAAACTACGATTTCTGAGATATTTAAAGCCAAGTGCATCGCTTAATGAACACACATTTGAAAATTGAAGTCTGGGAACCATTTATTGACAAAAATATAGAGATTTGAAATCCGAGGCTTTTTTGCAAAATTCTGCTGGACTATAGCCCTTGATTTCAAAATGCACTTTTTTCTTGAAATCGTAAATGACGATTTCTGAGATAAAGAAAACCAAAAGGCATTACTAAATGAACATTTAAGTCTGGGAACCATTTATTGACAAAAATATAGAGATTTGAAATCCGAGGCTTTTTTGCAAAATTCTGCTGGACTATAGCCCTTGATTTCAAAATGCACTTTTTTCTTGAAATCGTAAACTACGATTTCTGAGATATTGACAGTAAAAAGCATATCAAACTGAGCACACATTTGAAAATTTAAGTCTGGGAACCATTTATTGACAAAAATATAGAGATTTGAAATCCGAGGCTTTTTTGCAAAATTCTGCTGGACTATAGCCCTTGATTTCAAAATGCACTTTTTTCTTGAAATCGTAAACTACGATTTCTGAGATATTTAAAGCCAAGTGTATCGCTTAATGAACACAGATTTGAAAATTTAAGTCTGGGAACCATTTATTGACAAAAATATAGAGATTTGAAATCCGAGGCTTTTTTGCAAAATTCTTCTGGACTATAGCCCTTGATTTCAAAATGCACTTTTTTCTTGAAATCGTAAATGACGATTTCTGAGATAAAGAAAACCAAAAGGCATTACTAAATAAACATTTAAGTCTGGGAACCATTTATTGACAAAAATATAGAGATTTGAAGTCCGAGGCTTTTTTGCAAAATTGTGCTGGACTATAGCCCATGATTTAAAAATGCACTTTTTTCTTGAAGTTGTAAATTACGATTTCTGAGATATTGGAAGCCAAGTGTATCGCTTAATGAACACACATTTGAAAATTTAAGTCTGGGAACCATTTATTGACAGAAATATAGAGATTTGAAATCCGAGGCTTTTTTGCAAAATTCTGCTGGACTATAGCCCTTGATTTCAAAATGCACTTTTTTCTTGAAATCGTTATTTACGATTTCTGAGAAATTGATAGTAAAAAGCATATCAAACTGAGCACACATTTGAAAATTTAAGTCTGGGAACCATTTATTGACAGAAATATAGAGATTTGAAATCCGAGGCTTTTTTGCAAAATTCTGCTGGACTATAGCCCTTGATTTCAAAATGCACTTTTTTCTTGAAATCGTACACTACGATTTCTGAGATATTAAAAGTAAAAAGCATATCAAACTGAGCACGAATTTGAAAATTTAAGTCTGGGAACCATTTATTGACAAAAATATAGAGATTTGAAATCCGAGGCTTTTTTGCAAAATTGTGCTGGACTATAGCCCATGATTTAAAAATGCACTTTTTTCTTGAAATCGTTATTTACGATTTCTGAGAAATTGATAGTAAAAAGCATATCAAACTGAACACGAATTTGAAAATTTAAGTCTGGGAACCATTTATTGACAAAAATATAGAGATTTGAAATCCGAGGCTTTTTTGCAAAATTGTGCTGGACTATAGCCCATGATTTCAAAATGCACTTTTTTCTTGAAATCGTACACTACGATTTCTGAGATATTTAAAGTAAAAAGCATATCAAACTGAGCACAAATTTGAAAATTCAAGTCTGGGAACCATTTATTGACAAAAATATAGAGATTTGAAATCCGAGGCTTTTTTGCAAAATTCTGCTGTCCATGAGAAAATTGTCCATGATTTCAAAATGCACTTTTTTCTTGAAATCGTAAATTACGATTTCTGAAATTTTGAAAAATGATTGTATCGCTAACTGAGCACACATTTGAAAATTTAAGTCTGGGAACCATTTATTGACAAAAATATAGAGATTTGAAATCCGAGGCTTTTTTGCAAAATTCTGCTGGACTATAGTCCATGATTTCAAAATGCACTATTTCCTCGAAATCGTAAACTACGATTTCTGAGATAATGAAAACCAAGTGTATCGCTAACTGAGCACACATTTGAAAATTTTAGTCTGGGAACCATTTATTGACAAAAATAAAGAGATTTGAAATCCGAGGCTTTTTTGAAAAATTCTGCTGGACTATAGCCCATGATTTAAAAATGCACTTTTTTGTTGAAATCGTTATTTACGATTTCTGAAAAATTGATAGTAAAAAGCATATCAAACTGAGCACGAATTTGAAAATTTAAGTCTGGGAACCATTTATTGACAAAAATATAGAGATTTGAAATCCGAGGCTTTTTTGCAAAATTCTGCTGGACTATAGCCCTTGATTTCAAAATGCACTTTTTTCTTGAAATCGTACACTACGATTTCTGAGATATTAAAAGTAAAAAGCATATCAAACTAAGCACGAATTTGAAAATTTAAGTCTGGGAACCATTTATTGACAAAAATATAGAGATTTGAAATCCGAGGCTTTTTTGCAAAATTCTGCTGGACTATAGCCCATGATTTCAAAATGCACTTTTTTCTTGAAGTTGTAAATTACGATTTCTGAGAAATTGATAGTAAAAAGCATATCAAACTAAGCACGAATTTGAATATTTTAGTCTGGGAACCATTTATTGACAAAAATATAGAGATTTGAAATCCGAGGCTTTTTTGCAAAATTCTGATGGACTATAGCCCATGATTTCAAAATGCACTTTTTCCTCGAAATCGTAAATTACGATTTCTGAGATATTGAAAGCCGAGTGTATCGCTAAATGAACACACATTTGAAAATTTAAGTCTGGGAACCATTTATTGACAAAAATATAGAGATTTGAAATCCGAGGCTTTTTTGCAAAATTCTCCTGAACTATAGCCCATGATTTCAAAATGCACTTTTTCCTCGAAATCGTAAATTACGATCTCTGAGATATTGAAAGCCAAGTGTATCGCTAAATGAACACACATTTGAAAATTTAAGTCTGGGAACCATTTATTGACAAAAATATAGAGATTTGAAATCCGAGGCTTTTTTGCAAAATTCTCCTGAACTATAGCCCATGATTTCAAAATGCACTTTTTCCTCGAAATCGTAAATTACGATCTCTGAGATATTGAAAGCCAAGTGTATCGCTTAATGAACACACATTTGAAAATTTAAGTCTGGGAACCATTTATTGAGAAAAATATAGAGATTTGAAATCCGAGGCTTTTTTGCAAAATTCTGCTGGACTATAGCCCATGATTTCAAAATGCACTTTTTTCTTGAAGTTGTAAATTACGATTTCTGAAGTTTTGAAAAATAATTGTATCGCTAACTGAGCACACATTTGAAAATTTAAGTCTGGGAACCATTTATTGAGAAAAATATAGAGATTTGAAATCCGAGGCTTTTTTGCAAAATTCTGCTGGACTATAGCCCATGATTTCAAAACGCACTTTTTTCTTGAAATCGTACACTACGATTTCTGAGATATTAAAAGTAAAAAGCATATCAAACTAAGCACGAATTTGAAAATTTAAGTCTGGGAACCATTTATTGACAAAAATATAGAGATTTGAATTCCGAGGCTTTTTTGCAAAATTCTGCTGGACTATAGCCCATGATTTCAAAATGCACTTTTTCCTCGAAATCGTAAATTACGATTTCTGAGATATTGAAAGCCGAGTGTATCGCTAAATGAACACACATTTGAAAATTTAAGTCTGGGAACCATTTATTGACAAAAATATAGAGATTTGAAATCCGAGGCTTTTTTGCAAAATTCTGCTGGACTATAGCCCATGATTTCAAAATGCACTTTTTTCTTGAAATCGTAAATTACGATTTCTGAAGTTTTGAAAAATAATTGTATCGCTAACTGAGCACACATTTGAAAATTTAAGTCTGGGAACCATTTATTGACAAAAATATAGAGATTTGAAATCCGAGGCTTTTTTGCGAAATTCTCCTGGATTATAGCCCATGATTTCAAAATGCACTTTTTTCTTGAAATCGTAAATTACGATTTCTGAAGTTTTGAAAAATAATTGTATCGCTAACTGAGCACACATTTGAAAATTTAAGTCTGGGAACCATTTATTGACAAAAATATAGAGATTTGAAATCCGAGGCTTTTTTGCAAAATTCTGCTGGACTATAGCCCATGATTTCAAAATGCACTTTTTTCTTGAAGTTGTAAATTACGATTTCTGAAGTTTTGAAAAATAATTGTATCGCTAACTGAGCACACATTTGAAAATTTAAGTCTGGGAACCATTTATTGAGAAAAATATAGAGATTTGAAATCCGAGGCTTTTTTGCAAAATTCTGCTGGACTATAGCCCATGATTTCAAAATGCACTTTTTTCTTGAAATCGTACACTACGATTTCTGAGATATTAAAAGTAAAAAGCATATCAAACTAAGCACGAATTTGAAAATTTAAGTCTGGGAACCATTTATTGACAAAAATATAGAGATTTGAATTCCGAGGCTTTTTTGCAAAATTCTGCTGGACTATAGCCCATGATTTCAAAATGCACTTTTTTCTTGAAATCGTAAATTACGATTTCTGAAGTTTTGAAAAATAATTGTATCGCTAACTGAGCACACATTTGAAAATTTAAGTCTGGGAACCATTTATTGAGAAAAATATAGAGATTTGAAATCCGAGGCTTTTTTGCAAAATTCTGCTGGACTATAGCCCATGATTTCAAAATGCACTTTTTTCTTGAAATCGTACACTACGATTTCTGAGATATTAAAAGTAAAAAGCATATCAAACTAAGCACGAATTTGAAAATTTAAGTCTGGGAACCATTTATTGAGAAAAATATAGAGATTTGAAATCCGAGGCTTTTTTGCAAAATTCTGCTGGACTATAGCCCATGATTTCAAAATGCACTTTTTTCTTGAAGTTGTAAATTACGATTTCTGAAGTTTTGAAAAATAATTGTATCGCTAACTGAGCACACATTTGAAAATTTAAGTCTGGGAACCATTTATTGAGAAAAATATAGAGATTTGAAATCCGAGGCTTTTTTGCAAAATTCTGCTGGACTATAGCCCATGATTTCAAAATGCACTTTTTTCTTGAAATCGTACACTACGATTTCTGAGATATTAAAAGTAAAAAGCATATCAAACTAAGCACGAATTTGAAAATTTAAGTCTGGGAACCATTTATTGACAAAAATATAGAGATTTGAATTCCGAGGCTTTTTTGCAAAATTCTGCTGGACTATAGCCCATGATTTCAAAATGCACTTTTTCCTCGAAATCGTAAATTACGATTTCTGAGATATTGAAAGCCGAGTGTATCGCTAAATGAACACACATTTGAAAATTTAAGTCTGGGAACCATTTATTGACAAAAATATAGAGATTTGAAATCCGAGGCTTTTTTGCAAAATTCTGCTGGACTATAGCCCATGATTTCAAAATGCACTTTTTTCTTGAAATCGTAAATTACGATTTCTGAAGTTTTGAAAAATAATTGTATCGCTAACTGAGCACACATTTGAAAATTTAAGTCTGGGAACCATTTATTGACAAAAATATAGAGATTTGAAATCCGAGGCTTTTTTGCGAAATTCTCCTGGATTATAGCCCATGATTTCAAAATGCACTTTTTTCTTGAAATCGTAAATTACGATTTCTGAAGTTTTGAAAAATAATTGTATCGCTAACTGAGCACACATTTGAAAATTTAAGTCTGGGAACCATTTATTGAGAAAAATATAGAGATTTGAAATCCGAGGCTTTTTTGCAAAATTCTGCTGGACTATAGCCCATGATTTCAAAATGCACTTTTTTCTTGAAGTTGTAAATTACGATTTCTGAAGTTTTGAAAAATAATTGTATCGCTAACTGAGCACACATTTGAAAATTTAAGTCTGGGAACCATTTATTGAGAAAAATATAGAGATTTGAAATCCGAGGCTTTTTTGCAAAATTCTGCTGGACTATAGCCCATGATTTCAAAATGCACTTTTTTCTTGAAATCGTACACTACGATTTCTGAGATATTAAAAGTAAAAAGCATATCAAACTAAGCACGAATTTGAAAATTTAAGTCTGGGAACCATTTATTGACAAAAATATAGAGATTTGAATTCCGAGGCTTTTTTGCAAAATTCTGCTGGACTATAGCCCATGATTTCAAAATGCACTTTTTCCTCGAAATCGTAAATTACGATTTCTGAGATATTGAAAGCCGAGTGTATCGCTAAATGAACACACATTTGAAAATTTAAGTCTGGGAACCATTTATTGACAAAAATATAGAGATTTGAAATCCGAGGCTTTTTTGCAAAATTCTGCTGGACTATAGCCCATGATTTCAAAATGCACTTTTTTCTTGAAATCGTACACTACGATTTCTGAGATATTAAAAGTAAAAAGAATATCAAACTGAGCACGAATTTGAAAATTTAAGTCTGGGAACCATTTATTGACAAAAATAAAGAGATTTGAAATCCGAGGCTTTTTTGCAAAATTCTGCTGGACTATAGCCCATGATTTCAAAATGCACTTTTTTCTTGAAGTTGTAAATTACGATTTCTGAAGTTTTGAAAAATAATTGTATCGCTAACTGAGCACACATTTGAAAATTTAAGTCTGGGAACCATTTATTGAGAAAAATATAGAGATTTGAAATCCGAGGCTTTTTTGCAAAATTCTGCTGGACTATAGCCCATGATTTCAAAATGCACTTTTTTCTTGAAATCGTACACTACGATTTCTGAGATATTAAAAGTAAAAAGCATATCAAACTAAGCACGAATTTGAAAATTTAAGTCTGGGAACCATTTATTGACAAAAATATAGAGATTTGAATTCCGAGGCTTTTTTGCAAAATTCTGCTGGACTATAGCCCATGATTTCAAAATGCACTTTTTCCTCGAAATCGTAAATTACGATTTCTGAGATATTGAAAGCCGAGTGTATCGCTAAATGAACACACATTTGAAAATTTAAGTCTGGGAACCATTTATTGACAAAAATATAGAGATTTGAAATCCGAGGCTTTTTTGCAAAATTCTGCTGGACTATAGCCCATGATTTCAAAATGCACTTTTTTCTTGAAATCGTAAATTACGATTTCTGAAGTTTTGAAAAATAATTGTATCGCTAACTGAGCACACATTTGAAAATTTAAGTCTGGGAACCATTTATTGACAAAAATATAGAGATTTGAAATCCGAGGCTTTTTTGCGAAATTCTCCTGGATTATAGCCCATGATTTCAAAATGCACTTTTTTCTTGAAATCGTAAATTACGATTTCTGAAGTTTTGAAAAATAATTGTATCGCTAACTGAGCACACATTTGAAAATTTAAGTCTGGGAACCATTTATTGACGAAAATATAGAGATTTGAAATCCGAGGCTTTTTTGCAAAATTCTGCTGGACTATAGCCCATGATTTCAAAATGCACTTTTTTCTTGAAATCGTACACTACGATTTCTGAGATATTAAAAGTAAAAAGCATATCAAACTAAGCACGAATTTGAAAATTTAAGTCTGGGAACCATTTATTGACAAAAATATAGAGATTTGAAATCCGAGGCTTTTTTGCAAAATTCTGCTGGACTATAGCCCATGATTTCAAAATGCACTTTTTTCTTGAAGTTGTAAATTACGATTTCTGAGAAATTGATAGTAAAAAGCATATCAAACTGAGCACGAATTTGAAAATTTAAGTCTGGGAACCATTTATTGACAAAAATATAGAGATTTGAAATCCGAGGCTTTTTTGCAAAATTCTGCTGGACTATAGCCCATGATTTCAAAATGCACTTTTTTCTTGAAGTTGTAAATTACGATTTCTGAGAAATTGATAGTAAAAAGCATATCAAACTAAGCACGAATTTGAAAATTTAAGTCTGGGAACCATTTATTGACAAAAATATAGAGATTTGAAATCCGAGGCTTTTTTGCAAAATTCTGCTGGACTATAGCCCATGATTTCAAAATGCACTTTTTCCTCGAAATCGTAAATTACGATTTCTGAGATATTGAAAGCCGAGTGTATCGCTAAATGAACACACATTTGAAAATTTAAGTCTGGGAACCATTTATTGACAAAAATATAGAGATTTGAAATCCGAGGCTTTTTTGCAAAATTCTGCTGGACTATAGCCCATGATTTCAAAATGCACTTTTTTCTTGAAGTTGTAAATTACGATTTCTGAGAAATTGATAGTAAAAAGCATATCAAACTAAGCACGAATTTGAAAATTTAAGTCTGGGAACCATTTATTGACAAAAATATAGAGATTTGAAATCTGAGGCTTTTTTGCAAAATTCTGCTGGACTATAGCCCATGATTTCAAAATGCACTTTTTCCTCGAAATCGTAAATTACGATTTCTGAGATATTGAAAGCCGAGTGTATCGCTAAATGAACACACATTTGAAAATTTAAGTCTGGGAACCATTTATTGACAAAAATATAGAGATTTGAAATCCGAGGCTTTTTTGCAAAATTCTCCTGAACTATAGCCCATGATTTCAAAATGCACTTTTTCCTCGAAATCGTAAATTACGATTTCTGAGATATTGAAAGCCAAGTGTATCGCTAAATGAACACACATTTGAAAATTTAAGTCTGGGAACCATTTATTGACAAAAATATAGAGATTTGAAATCCGAGGCTTTTTTGCAAAATTCTGCTGGACTATAGCCCATGATTTCAAAATGCACTTTTTTCTTGAAGTTGTAAATTACGATTTCTGAGAAATTGATAGTAAAAAGCATATCAAACTAAGCACGAATTTGAAAATTTAAGTCTGGGAACCATTTATTGACAAAAATATAGAGATTTGAAATCCGAGGCTTTTTTGCAAAATTCTGCTGGACTATAGCCCATGATTTCAAAATGCACTTTTTCCTCGAAATCGTAAATTACGATTTCTGAGATATTGAAAGCCGAGTGTATCGCTAAATGAACACACATTTGAAAATTTAAGTCTGGGAACCATTTATTGACAAAAATATAGAGATTTGAAATCCGAGGCTTTTTTGCAAAATTCTCCTGAACTATAGCCCATGATTTCAAAATGCACTTTTTCCTCGAAATCGTAAATTACGATTTCTGAGATATTGAAAGCCAAGTGTATCGCTTAATGAACACACATTTGAAAATTTAAGTCTGGGAACCATTTATTGAGAAAAATATAGAGATTTGAAATCCGAGGCTTTTTTGCAAAATTCTGCTGGACTATAGCCCTTGATTTCAAAATGCACTTTTTTCTTGAAATCGTACACTACGATTTCTGAGATATTAAAAGTAAAAAGAATATCAAACTGAGCACGAATTTGAAAATTTAAGTCTGGGAACCATTTATTGACAAAAATAAAGAGATTTGAAATCCGAGGCTTTTTTGCAAAATTCTGCTGGACTATAGCCCATGATTTCAAAATGCACTTTTTCCTCGAAATCGTAAATTACGATTTCTGAGATATTGAAAGCCGAGTGTATCGCTAAATGAACACACATTTGAAAATTTAAGTCTGGGAACCATTTATTGACAAAAATATAGAGATTTGAAATCCGAGGTTTTTTTGCAAAATTCTCCTGAACTATAGCCCATGATTTCAAAATGCACTTTTTCCTCGAAATCGTAAATTACGATTTCTGAGATATTGAAAGCCGAGTGTATCGCTAAATGAACACACATTTGAAAATTTAAGTCTGGGAACCATTTATTGACAAAAATATAGAGATTTGAAATCCGAGGTTTTTTTGCAAAATTCTCCTGGACTATAGCCCATGATTTCAAAATGCACTTTTTTCTTGAAATCGTAAATTACGATTTCTGAGATATTGAAAGCCGAGTGTATCGCTAAATGAACACACATTTGAAAATTTAAGTCTGGGAACCATTTATTGACAAAAATATAGAGATTTGAAATCCGAGGTTTTTTTGCAAAATTCTCCTGAACTATAGCCCATGATTTCAAAATGCACTTTTTCCTCGAAATCGTAAATTACGATTTCTGAGATATTGAAAGCCGAGTGTATCGCTAAATGAACACACATTTGAAAATTTAAGTCTGGGAACCATTTATTGACGAAAATATAGAGATTTGAAATCCGAGGCTTTTTTGCAAAATTCTGCTGGACTATAGCCCATGATTTCAAAATGCACTTTTTTCTTGAAATCGTACACTACGATTTCTGAGATATTAAAAGTAAAAAGCATATCAAACTAAGCACGAATTTGAAAATTTAAGTCTGGGAACCATTTATTGACAAAAATATAGAGATTTGAAATCCGAGGCTTTTTTGCAAAATTCTGCTGGACTATAGCCCATGATTTCAAAATGCACTTTTTCCTCGAAATCGTAAATTACGATTTCTGAGATATTGAAAGCCGAGTGTATCGCTAAATGAACACACATTTGAAAATTTAAGTCTGGGAACCATTTATTGACAAAAATATAGAGATTTGAAATCCGAGGCTTTTTTGCAAAATTCTCCTGAACTATAGCCCATGATTTCAAAATGCACTTTTTCCTCGAAATCGTAAATTACGATTTCTGAGATATTGAAAGCCAAGTGTATCGCTAAATGAACACACATTTGAAAATTTAAGTCTGGGAACCATTTATTGACAAAAATATAGAGATTTGAAATCCGAGGCTTTTTTGCAAAATTCTCCTGGACTATAGCCCATGATTTCAAAATGCACTTTTTTCTTGAAATCGTAAATTACGATTTCTGAAGTTTTGAAAAATAATTGTATCGCTAACTGAGCACACATTTGAAAATTTAAGTCTGGGAACCATTTATTGACGAAAATATAGAGATTTGAAATCCGAGGCTTTTTTGCAAAATTCTGCTGGACTATAGCCCATGATTTCAAAATGCACTTTTTTCTTGAAATCGTACACTACGATTTCTGAGATATTAAAAGTAAAAAGCATATCAAACTAAGCACGAATTTGAAAATTTAAGTCTGGGAACCATTTATTGACAAAAATATAGAGATTTGAAATCCGAGGCTTTTTTGCAAAATTCTGCTGGACTATAGCCCATGATTTCAAAATGCACTTTTTTCTTGAAGTTGTAAATTACGATTTCTGAGAAATTGATAGTAAAAAGCATATCAAACTGAGCACGAATTTGAAAATTTAAGTCTGGGAACCATTTATTGACAAAAATATAGAGATTTGAAATCCGAGGCTTTTTTGCAAAATTCTGCTGGACTATAGCCCTTGATTTCAAAATGCACTTTTTTCTTGAAATCGTACACTACGATTTCTGAGATATTAAAAGTAAAAAGCATATCAAACTAAGCACGAATTTGAAAATTTAAGTCTGGGAACCATTTATTGACAAAAATATAGAGATTTGAAATCCGAGGCTTTTTTGCGAAATTCTGCTGGACTTAGCCCTTGATTTCAAAATGCACTTTTTTCTTGAAATCGTACACTACGATTTCTGAGATATTAAAAGTAAAAAGAATATCAAACTGAGCACGAATTTGAAAATTTAAGTCTGGGAACCATTTATTGACAAAAATAAAGAGATTTGAAATCCGAGGCTTTTTTGCAAAATTCTGCTGGACTATAGCCCTTGATTTCAAAATGCACTTTTTTCTTGAAATCGTAAATTACGATTTCTGAAGTTTTGAAAAATAATTGTATCGCTAACTGAGCACACATTTGAAAATTTAAGTCTGGGAACCATTTATTGACGAAAATATAGAGATTTGAAATCCGAGGCTTTTTTGCAAAATTCTGCTGGACTATAGCCCATGATTTCAAAATGCACTTTTTTCTTGAAATCGTACACTACGATTTCTGAGATATTAAAAGTAAAAAGCATATCAAACTAAGCACGAATTTGAAAATTTAAGTCTGGGAACCATTTATTGACAAAAATATAGAGATTTGAAATCCGAGGCTTTTTTGCAAAATTCTGCTGGACTATAGCCCTTGATTTCAAAATGCACTTTTTTCTTGAAATCGTACACTACGATTTCTGAGATATTAAAAGTAAAAAGCATATCAAACTAAGCACGAATTTGAAAATTTAAGTCTGGGAACCATTTATTGACAAAAATATAGAGATTTGAAATCCGAGGCTTTTTTGCAAAATTCTGCTGGACTATAGCCCTTGATTTCAAAATGCACTTTTTTCTTGAAATCGTACACTACGATTTCTGAGATATTAAAAGTAAAAAGCATATCAAACTAAGCACGAATTTGAAAATTTAAGTCTGGGAACCATTTATTGACGAAAATATAGAGATTTGAAATCCGAGGCTTTTTTGCAAAATTCTGCTGGACTATAGCCCATGATTTCAAAATGCACTTTTTTCTTGAAATCGTATACTACGATTTCTGAGATATTAAAAGTAAAAAGAATATCAAACTGAGCACGAATTTGAAAATTTAAGTCTGGGAACCATTTATTGACAAAAATATAGAGATTTGAAATCCGAGGCTTTTTTGCAAAATTCTGCTGGACTATAGCCCTTGATTTCAAAATGCACTTTTTTCTTGAAATCGTACACTACGATTTCTGAGATATTAAAATTAAAAAGAATATCAAACTGAGCACGAATTTGAAAATTTAAGTCTGGGAACCATTTATTGACAAAAATAAAGAGATTTGAAATCCGAGGCTTTTTTGCAAAATTCTGCTGGACTATAGCCCTTGATTTCAAAATGCACTTTTTCCTCGAAATCGTAAATTACGATTTCTGAGATATTGAAAGCCGAGTGTATCGCTAAATGAACACACATTTGAAAATTTAAGTCTGGGAACCATTTATTGACAAAAATATAGAGATTTGAAATCCGAGGCTTTTTTGCAAAATTCTGCTGGACTATAGCCCTTGATTTCAAAATGCACTTTTTTCTTGAAATCGTACACTACGATTTCTGAGATATTAAAAGTAAAAAGCATATCAAACTAAGCACGAATTTGAAAATTTAAGTCTGGGAACCATTTATTGACAAAAATATAGAGATTTGAAATCCGAGGCTTTTTTGCAAAATTCTGCTGGACTATAGCCCTTGATTTCAAAATGCACTTTTTTCTTGAAATCGTACACTACGATTTCTGAGATATTAAAAGTAAAAAGCATATCAAACTAAGCACGAATTTGAAAATTTAAGTCTGGGAACCATTTATTGACAAAAATATAGAGATTTGAAATCCGAGGCTTTTTTGCAAAATTCTCCTGGACTATAGCCCATGATTTCAAAATGCACTTTTTTCTTGAAATCGTAAATTACGATTTCTGAGATATTGAAAGCCGAGTGTATCGCTAAATGAACACACATTTGAAAATTTAAGTCTGGGAACCATTTATTGACAAAAATATAGAGATTTGAAATCCGAGGCTTTTTTGCAAAATTCTGCTGGACTATAGCCCTTGATTTCAAAATGCACTTTTTTCTTGAAATCGTACACTACGATTTCTGAGATATTAAAAGTAAAAAGCATATCAAACTAAGCACGAATTTGAAAATTTAAGTCTGGGAACCATTTATTGACAAAAATATAGAGATTTGAAATCCGAGGCTTTTTTGCAAAATTCTGCTGGACTATAGCCCTTGATTTCAAAATGCACTTTTTTCTTGAAATCGTACACTACGATTTCTGAGATATTAAAAGTAAAAAGCATATCAAACTAAGCACGAATTTGAAAATTTAAGTCTGGGAACCGTTTATTGACAAAAATATAGAGATTTGAAATCCGAGGCTTTTTTGCAAAATTCTCCTGGACTATAGCCCATGATTTCAAAATGCACTTTTTTCTTGAAATCGTAAATTACGATTTCTGAAGTTTTGAAAAATAATTGTATCGCTAACTGAGCACACATTTGAAAATTTAAGTCTGGGAACCATTTATTGACGAAAATATAGAGATTTGAAATCCGAGGCTTTTTTGCAAAATTCTGCTGGACTATAGCCCATGATTTCAAAATGCACTTTTTTCTTGAAATCGTACACTACGATTTCTGAGATATTAAAAGTAAAAAGCATATCAAACTAAGCACGAATTTGAAAATTTAAGTCTGGGAACCATTTATTGACAAAAATATAGAGATTTGAAATCCGAGGCTTTTTTGCAAAATTCTGCTGGACTATAGCCCTTGATTTCAAAATGCACTTTTTTCTTGAAATCGTACACTACGATTTCTGAGATATTAAAAGTAAAAAGCATATCAAACTAAGCACGAATTTGAAAATTTAAGTCTGGGAACCATTTATTGACAAAAATATAGAGATTTGAAATCCGAGGCTTTTTTGCAAAATTCTGCTGGACTATAGCCCTTGATTTCAAAATGCACTTTTTTCTTGAAATCGTACACTACGATTTCTGAGATATTAAAAGTAAAAAGAATATCAAACTGAGCACGAATTTGAAAATTTAAGTCTGGGAACCATTTATTGACAAAAATAAAGAGATTTGAAATCCGAGGCTTTTTTGCAAAATTCTGCTGGACTATAGCCCATGATTTCAAAATGCACTTTTTTCTTGAAATCGTAAATTACGATTTCTGAAGTTTTGAAAAATAATTGTATCGCTAACTGAGCACACATTTGAAAATTTAAGTCTGGGAACCATTTATTGACAAAAATATAGAGATTTGAAATCCGAGGCTTTTTTGCAAAATTCTCCTGGACTATAGCCCATGATTTCAAAATGCACTTTTTTCTTGAAATCGTAAATTACGATTTCTGAAGTTTTGAAAAATAATTGTATCGCTAACTGAGCACACATTTGAAAATTTAAGTCTGGGAACCATTTATTGACGAAAATATAGAGATTTGAAATCCGAGGCTTTTTTGCAAAATTCTGCTGGACTATAGCCCATGATTTCAAAATGCACTTTTTTCTTGAAATCGTACACTACGATTTCTGAGATATTAAAAGTAAAAAGCATATCAAACTAAGCACGAATTTGAAAATTTAAGTCTGGGAACCATTTATTGACAAAAATATAGAGATTTGAAATCCGAGGCTTTTTTGCAAAATTCTGCTGGACTATAGCCCTTGATTTCAAAATGCACTTTTTTCTTGAAATCGTACACTACGATTTCTGAGATATTAAAAGTAAAAAGCATATCAAACTAAGCACGAATTTGAAAATTTAAGTCTGGGAACCATTTATTGACAAAAATATAGAGATTTGAAATCCGAGGCTTTTTTGCAAAATTCTGCTGGACTATAGCCCATGATTTCAAAATGCACTTTTTTCTTGAAGTTGTAAATTACGATTTCTGAGAAATTGATAGTAAAAAGCATATCAAACTAAGCACGAATTTGAAAATTTAAGTCTGGGAACCATTTATTGACAAAAATATAGAGATTTGAAATCCGAGGCTTTTTTGCAAAATTCTGCTGGACTATAGCCCATGATTTCAAAATGCACTTTTTCCTCGAAATCGTAAATTACGATTTCTGAGATATTGAAAGCCGAGTGTATCGCTAAATGAACACACATTTGAAAATTTAAGTCTGGGAACCATTTATTGACAAAAATATAGAGATTTGAAATCCGAGGCTTTTTTGCAAAATTCTCCTGAACTATAGCCCATGATTTCAAAATGCACTTTTTCCTCGAAATCGTAAATTACGATTTCTGAGATATTGAAAGCCAAGTGTATCGCTTAATGAACACACATTTGAAAATTTAAGTCTGGGAACCATTTATTGACAAAAATATAGAGATTTGAAATCCGAGGCTTTTTTGCAAAATTCTGCTGGACTATAGCCCATGATTTAAAAATGCACTTTTTTCTTGAAATCGTTATTTACGATTTCTGAAAAATTGATAGTAAAAAGCATATCAAACTGAGCACGAATTTGAAAATTTAAGTCTGGGAACCATTTATTGACAAAAATATAGAGATTTGAAATCCGAGGCTTTTTTGCAAAATTCTGCTGGACTATAGCCCATGATTTCAAAATGCACTTTTTTCTTGAAATCGTAAATGACGATTTCTGAGATACTGAAAACCAAGTGTATCGCTAGCTGAGCAAACATTTGAAAATTTTAGTCTGGGAACCATTTATTGACAAAAATAAAGAGATTTGAAATCCGAGGTTTTTTTGCAAAATTCTGCTGGACTATAGCCCATGATTTAAAAATGCACTTTTTTCTTGAAATCGTACACTACGATTTCTGAGATATTAAAAGTAAAAAGCATATCAAACTGAGCACACATTTGAAAATTTAAGTCTGGGAACCATTTATTGACAAAAATATAGAGATTTGAAATCCGAGGCTTTTTTGCAAAATTCTGCTGGACTATAGCCCATGATTTAAAAATGCACTTTTTTCTTGAAATCGTTATTTACGATTTCTGAGAAATTGATAGTAAAAAGCATATCAAACTAAGCACGAATTTGAAAATTTAAGTCTGGGAACCATTTATTGACAAAAATATAGAGATTTGAAATCCGAGGCTTTTTTGCAAAATTCTGCTGGACTATAGCCCATGATTTCAAAATGCACTTTTTTCTTGAAATCGTAAATGACGATTTCTGAGATACTGAAAACCAAGTGTATCGCTAACTGAGCACACATTTGAAAATTTTAGTCCGGGAACCATTTATTGACAAAAATATAGAGATTTGAAATCCGAGGCTTTTTTGCAAAATTCTGCTGGACTATAGCCCATGATTTCAAAATGCACTTTTTTCCTGAAATCGTGAATTACGATTTCTGAGATATTGAATATAAAAAGCATCTCAAACTGAGCATACATTTGAAAATTTTAGTCTGGGAACCATTTATTGACAAAAATATAGAGATTTGAAATCCGAGGCTTTTTTGCAAAATTCTGCTGGACTATAGCCCATGATTTCAAAATCACTTTTTTCTTGAAATCGTAAATGACGATTTCTGAGATACTGAAAACCAAGTGTATCGCTAACTGAGCACACATTTGAAAATTTTAGTCTGGGAACCATTTATTGACAAAAATATAGAGGTTTGAAATCCGAGGCTTTTTTGCAAAATTCTGCTGGACTATAGCCCATGATTTAAAAATGCACTTTTTTCTTGAAATCGTTATTTACGATTTCGGAAAAATTGATAGTAAAAAGCATATCAAACTGAGCACGAATTTGAAAATTTAAGTCTGGGAACCATTTATTGACAAAAATATAGAGATTTGAAATCCGAGGCTTTTTTGCAAAATTCTGCTGGACTATAGCCCATGATTTCAAAATGCACTTTTTTCTTGAAATCGTAAATGACGATTTCTGAGATACTGAAAACCAAGTGTATCGCTAGCTGAGCACACATTTGAAAATTTTAGTCTGGGAACCATTTATTGACAAAAATATAGAGATTTGAAATCCGAGGCTTTTTTGCAAAATTCTGCTGGACTATAGCCCATGATTTCAAAATGCACTTTTTTCTTGAAATCGTAAATGACGATTTCTGAGATACTGAAAACCAAGTGTATCGCTAGCTGAGCACACATTTGAAAATTTTAGTCTGGGAACCATTTATTGACAAAAATATAGAGATTTGAAATCCGAGGCTTTTTTGCAAAATTCTGCTGGACTATAGCCCATGATTTAAAAATGCACTTTTTTCTTGAAATCGTTATTTACGATTTCTGAAAAATTGATAGTAAAAAGCATATCAAACTGAGCACGAATTTGAAAATTTAAGTCTGGGAACCATTTATTGACAAAAATATAGAGATTTGAAATCCGAGGCTTTTTTGCAAAATTCTGCTGGACTATAGCCCATGATTTCAAAATGCACTTTTTTCTTGAAATCGTAAATGACGATTTCTGAGATACTGAAAACCAAGTGTATCGCTAACTGAGCACACATTTGAAAATTTTAGTCTGGGAACCATTTATTGACAAAAATATAGAGATTTGAAATCCGAGGCTTTTTTGCAAAATTCTGCTGGACTATAGCCCATGATTTCAAAATGCACTTTTTTCTTGAAATCGTAAATGACGATTTCTGAGATACTGAAAACCAAGTGTATCGCTAACTGAGCACACATTTGAAAATTTTAGTCTGGGAACCATTTATTGACAAAAATATAGAGATTTGAAATCCGAGGCTTTTTTGCAAAATTCTGCTGGACTATAGCCCATGATTTAAAAATGCACTTTTTTCTTGAAATCGTTATTTACGATTTCTGAAAAATTGATAGTAAAAAGCATATCAAACTGAGCACGAATTTGAAAATTTAAGTCTGGGAACCATTTATTGACAAAAATATAGAGATTTGAAATCCGAGGCTTTTTTGCAAAATTCTGCTGGACTATAGCCCATGATTTCAAAATGCACTTTTTTCTTGAAATCGTAAATGACGATTTCTGAGATACTGAAAACCAAGTGTATCGCTAACTGAGCACACATTTGAAAATTTTAGTCTGGGAACCATTTATTGACAAAAATATAGAGATTTGAAATCCGAGGCTTTTTTGCAAAATTCTGCTGGACTATAGCCCATGATTTCAAAATGCACTTTTTTCTTGAAATCGTAAATGACGATTTCTGAGATACTGAAAACCAAGTGTATCGCTAACTGAGCACACATTTGAAAATTTTAGTCCGGGAACCATTTATTGACAAAAATATAGAGATTTGAAATCCGAGGCTTTTTTGCAAAATTCTGCTGGACTATAGCCCATGATTTCAAAAAGCACTTTTTTCTTGAAATCGTAAATGACGATTTCTGAGATACTGAAAACCAAGTGTATCGCTAGCTGAGCACACATTTGAAAATTTTAGTTTGGGAACCATTTATTGACAAAAATATAGAGATTTGAAATCCGAGGCTTTTTTGCAAAATTCTGCTGGACTATAGCCCATGATTTCAAAATGCACTTTTTTCTTGAAATCGTAAATGACGATTTCTGAGATACTGAAAACCAAGTGTATCGCTAGCTGAGCACACATTTGAAAATTTTAGTCTGGGAACCATTTATTGACAAAAATATAGAGATTTGAAATCCGAGGCTTTTTTGCAAAATTCTGCTGGACTATAGCCCATGATTTCAAAATGCACTTTTTTCCTGAAATCGTGAATTACGATTTCTGAGATACTGAATATAAAAAGCATCTCAAACTGAGCATACATTTGAAAATTTTAGTCTGGGAACCATTTATTGACAAAAATATAGAGATTTGAAATCCGAGGCTTATTTGCAAAATTCTGCTGGACTATAGCACATGATTTCAAAATGCACTTTTTTCTTGAAATCGTAAATGACGATTTCTGAGATACTGAAAACCAAGTGTATCGCTAGCTGAGCACACATTTGAAAATTTTAGTCTGGGAACCATTTATTGACAAAAATATAGAGATTTGAAATCCGAGGCTTTTTTGCAAAATTCTGCTGGACTATAGCCCATGATTTCAAAATGCACTTTTTTCTTGAAATCGTAAATGACGATTTCTGAGATATTGAATATAAAAAGCATCTCAAACTGAGCATACATTTGAAAATTTTAGTCTGGGAACCATTTATTGACAAAAATATAGAGATTTGAAATCCGAGGCTTTTTTGCAAAATTCTGCTGGACTATAGCCCATGATTTCAAAATGCACTTTTTTCTTGAAATCGTAAATGACGATTTCTGAGATACTGAAAACCAAGTGTATCGCTAGCTGAGCACACATTTGAAAATTTTAGTCTGGGAACCATTTATTGACAAAAATATAGAGATTTGAAATCCGAGGCTTTTTTGCAAAATTCTGCTGGACTATAGCCCATGATTTCAAAATGCACTTTTTTCTTGAAATCGTAAATGACGATTTCTGAGATACTGAAAACCAAGTGTATCGCTAGCTGAGCACACATTTGAAAATTTTAGTCTGGGAACCATTTATTGACAAAAATATAGAGATTTGAAATCCGAGGCTTTTTTGCAAAATTCTGCTGGACTATAGCCCATGATTTCAAAATGCACTTTTTTCTTGAAATCGTGAATTACGATTTCTGAGATATTGAAAGTAAAAAGCATCCCAACCTGAGCACACAGTTGAAAATTTAAATCTGGGAACCATTTATTGACAAAAATATAAAGATATGAGATCCGAGGCTTTTTTGCAAAATTCTGCTGGACTATAGCCCATGATTTCAAAATGCACTTTTTTCTTGAAATCGTAAATGACGATTTCTGAGATATTGAATATAAAAAGCATCTCAAACTGAGCATACATTTGAAAATTTTAGTCTGGGAACCATTTATTGACAAAAATATAGAGATTTGAAATCCGAGGCTTTTTTGCAAAATTCTGCTGGACTATAGCCCATGATTTCAAAATGCACTTTTTTCTTGAAATCGTAAATGACGATTTCTGAGATACTGAAAACCAAGTGTATCGCTAGCTGAGCACACATTTGAAAATTTTAGTCTGGGAACCATTTATTGACAAAAATATAGAGATTTGAAATCCGAGGCTTTTTTGCAAAATTCTGCTGGACTATAGCCCATGATTTCAAAATGCACTTTTTTCTTGAAATCGTAAATGACGATTTCTGAGATACTGAAAACCAAGTGTATCGCTAGCTGAGCACACATTTGAAAATTTTAGTCTGGGAACCATTTATTGACAAAAATATAGAGATTTGAAATCCGAGGCTTTTTTGCAAAATTCTGCTGGACTATAGCCCATGATTTCAAAATGCACTTTTTTCCTGAAATCGTGAATTACGATTTCTGAGATATTGAATATAAAAAGCATCTCAAACTGAGCATACATTTGAAAATTTTAGTCTGGGAACCATTTATTGACAAAAATATAGAGATTTGAAATCCGAGGCTTTTTTGCAAAATTCTGCTGGACTATAGCCCATGATTTCAAAATCACTTTTTTCTTGAAATCGTAAATGACGATTTCTGAGATACTGAAAACCAAGTGTATCGCTAACTGAGCACACATTTGAAAATTTTAGTCTGGGAACCATTTATTGACAAAAATATAGAGATTTGAAATCCTTTTTTGCAAAATTCTGCTGGACTATAGCCCATGATTTCAAAATGCACTTTTTTCTTGAAATCGTAAATGACGATTTCTGAGATACTGAAAACCAAGTGTATCGCTAGCTGAGCACACATTTGAAAATTTTAGTCTGGGAACCATTTATTGACAAAAATATAGAGATTAGAAATCCGAGGCTTTTTTGCAAAATTCTGCTGGACTATAGCCCATGATTTCAAAATGCACTTTTTTCTTGAAATCGTAAATGACGATTTCTGAGATACTGAAAACCAAGTGTATCGCTAACTGAGCACACATTTGAAAATTTTAGTCTGGGAACCATTTATTGACAAAAATATAGAGATTTGAAATCCGAGGCTTTTTTGCAAAATTCTGCTGGACTATAGCCCATGATTTCAAAATGCACTTTTTTCTTGAAATCGTAAATGACGATTTCTGAGATGCTGAAAACCAAGTGTATCGCTAGCTGAGCACACATTTGAAAATTTTAGTCTGGGAACCATTTATTGACAAAAATATAGAGATTTGAAATCCGAGGCTTTTTTGCAAAATTCTGCTGGACTGCTGGAGCCCATGATTTCAAAATGCACTTTTTTCTTGAAATCGTAAATGACGATTTCTGAGATACTGAAAACCAAGTGTATCGCTAGCTGAGCACACATTTGAAAATTTTAGTCTGGGAACCATTTATTGACAAAAATATAGAGATTTGAAATCCGAGGCTTTTTTGCAAAATTCTGCTGGACTATAGCCCATGATTTCAAAATGCACTTTTTTCCTGAAATCGTGAATTACGATTTCTGAGATATTGAATATAAAAAGCATCTCAATCTAAGCATACATTTGAAAATTTTAGTCTGGGAACCATTTATTGACAAAAATATAGAGATTTGAAATCCAAGGCTTTTTTGCAAAATTCTGCTGGACTATAGCCCATGATTTCAAAATGCACTTTTTTCCTGAAATCGTGAATTACGATTTCTGAGATATTGAATATAAAAAGCATCTCAAACTGAGCATACATTTGAAAATTTTAGTCTGGGAACCATTTATTGACAAAAATATAGAGATTTGAAATCCGAGGCTTTTTTGCAAAATTCTGCTGGACTATAGCCCATGATTTCAAAATGCACTTTTTTCTTGAAATCGTAAATGACGATTTCTGAGATACTGAAAACCAAGTGTATCGCTAGCTGAGCACACATTTGAAAATTTTAGTCTGGGAACCATTTATTGACAAAAATATAGAGATTTGAAATCCGAGGCTTTTTTGCAAAATTCTGCTGGACTATAGCCCATGATTTCAAAATGCACTTTTTTCTTGAAATCGTAAATGACGATTTCTGAGATACTGAAAACCAAGTGTATCGCTAGCTGAGCACACATTTGAAAATTTTAGTCCGGGAACCATTTATTGACAAAAATATAGAGATTTGAAATCCGAAGCTTTTTTGCAAAATTCTGCTGGACTATAAGCCCATGATTTCAAAATGCACTTTTTTCTTGAAATCGTAAATGACGATTTCTGAGATACTGAAAACCAAGTGTATCGCTAGCTGAGCACACATTTGAAAATTTTAGTCTGGGAACCATTTATTGACAAAAATATAGAGATTTGAAATCCGAGGCTTTTTTGCAAAATTCTGCTGGACTATAGCCCATGATTTCAAAATGCACTTTTTTCTTGAAATCGTACACTACGATTTCTGAGATATTAAAAGTAAAAAGCATATCAAACTGAGCACACACTTGAAAATTTAAGTCTGGGAACCATTTATTGACAAAAATATAGAGATTTGAAATCCGAGGCTTTTTTGCAAAATTCTGCTGGACTATAGCCCATGATTTCAAAATGCACTTTTTTCTTGAAATCGTAAATGACGATTTCTGAGATATTGAAAGTAAAAAGCATCTCAACATGAGGACACATTTGAAAATTTAAGTCTGGGAACCATTTATTGACAAAAATATAGAGATTTGAAATCCGAGGCTTTTTTGCAAAATTCTGCTGGACTATAGCCCATGATTTCAAAATGCACTTTTTTCTTGAAATCGTAAGCTACGATTTCTGAGATATTGAAAGTAAAAAGCATCTCAAACTGAGCACAGATTTGAAAATTTTAGTCTGGGAACCATTTATTGACAAAAATATAGAGATTTGAAATCCGAGGCTTTTTTGCAAAATTCTGCTGGACTATAGCCCATGATTTCAAAATGCACTTTTTTCTTGAAACCGTAAATGACGATTTCTGAGATATTGAAAGTAAAAAGCATCTCAAACTGAGCACACATTTGAAAATTTTAGTCTGGGAACCATTTATTGACAAAAATATAGAGATTTGAAATCCGAGGCTTTTTTGCAAAATTCTGCTGGACTATAGCCCATGATTTCAAAATGCACTTTTTTTTTTGAAACCCTATATTACGATTTCTGAGATATTGAAAATTAAAAGTATCGCTAACTGAACACAGAATTGAAAATTTATTCTAGGGATACACAAAAGCTCTGTCTTTGGACCAATTTTGTTTGAACAGTCCTTTGATTCTAGTTGGTGACATAAATTAGGATCTTAATTTATTGAGAAACTGGTTTGCCTCTAAACTGAAATTTGTTTGTCCGGATTTTCATCTCACACTTTTTTTAACTGTCTAAACTGCAGTTAAAAATGTTTTTCTAGATTCTATTAGGTAGATTATTAGAGGAAATATTTTCATAGTACACTTGAATATTTCTTTTAATTGCGAAATATTTGTTCTACTGGGGTTTTTGAAAATAATTTACGATTGAATTTTCCATTCGAAATTAGAACATGGAATTGTTTTTTGGGGATGAGTCTATTTGATTAAAACTAAACCTATTTTTATTTGAATTAAGAAATTGTATAAGTAGGGTAACCCCCACAGCAAAAAAATATTTCTAATTTTTACTAAAGCCCATTGAAATGGCACTCAACATTTTTTTTATTATTTTGGCGAATTTTGCGTCGTGATTTAGACCTGCACCTGTACAAAATTCAGCGGACCCGGGAGTTGAAGGCTAGCGACCATAGAAAGCGACGTGTGTTCACTGTTTGGCCTCTGGAGCAGTTGGACACTGACCCTGAGGCCAATTTCTGGATGAATTGGTTCATCAATTAAGAAAATTCTAGAATTTGGGAAAGTACCAATCCACATGAGATCCAAGAACGTCCAATGCATCGCGAAAACGTCATTATTTTGTGGGAATTTCGGGCTAACGGCGCCATCTGTTCATATTGCTTTGAGAACGACGTTGGTCAGGCCATCACCGTAAACGGCGAATGCTATAGGTCAATAATAACTTACTTCTTTTGGCCTGAATTGGATCATATGGTCACCAACGACAGGTAGTGTCAATAAAATAGCGCCACGTGACGCACAAGTCACGTTACATGGTCATTTCACTTGGAGGTTTGGTGAATTGGCCGCCAAGATCATGCGATTTGATCTCGTTAGAATTTTTCTTGTGGGGTTTTCTGAAGTAGCAGGTCTATGCGAATGAGTCACTAACCAGAACGGCCCTCAA
This sequence comes from Orthonevra nobilis, assembly GCA_963555765.1. Lineage (NCBI taxonomy): Eukaryota > Metazoa > Arthropoda > Insecta > Diptera > Syrphidae > Orthonevra > Orthonevra nobilis. The sequence continues at coordinate 113,408,876 of OY743225.1, forward strand.
AGCCAACGTCATTCCATCGGTCCAATTCAGCCTGATTTATGCGCCAGAGTCATGGCAAATTAGAAATTTCGGCGCCACCCAGAGAAGCCGCGGCACACATTTGAACAATGTTATATTCCGTTCACAATGGCATCGATAGGCCTTTCGGAACACACACAATGCTTTATTTAATTTTTAATATACAATGGGAAGCGCTTAGTGAAAGACCTCTTAGTAATCATAGATTTGGAAAATATATTCTTTCACATTTCGAAGGCTACTAGGAGAAGACTAAGTGATTTAGCCGTCCGCAAACGGCACTCATGTTCTCAAATCAAAATAATGGGGTTGATCATGGAAACGAAATTTGAACAGACGAGTAAGCAGCCTTGTGCCTTGCGGTACTTCTGACTGTGTTACAACATTTAGTAATGTGGATCTTCCTATCCGAAAATAGGTTTTAAGGCCCATAGGGAAGCTGTTGATAATTTGGAGCGTTTTAAGGGGAAACTTTGACCAAAAAATCGATCAAGATTGTTTCGAAAACCTTTTCCAGAAGCTCACTTGAAGTTTGGAATTTCTAAGTGTTGCCGCTGTTAATCTGCTAGCTAAGATAAATTGGGGTGATTAACTCATACGAAGTTATGACTGAAATAGAGGAAATTGAACGCTCTTCCTTTGTCCAGAAATTGTGGAAGAGATTTGCAACTTGATTCGCGAAGCTGTGAGCTTTTTACATTCATTTGATGCAAATTGGTTCCCAAGTTAGTGGCTCACAATCGACGATTTTCGATTATTTTTTTTGAAAGGAACTGGGCCTTACTAAATTTTTCTAAGCCTTTTTCTAACTCAGGGTTCAAAAAATCTCGTGGGTTGCGTTAGTAATTTCTGCCTCGTTCTTCGTGGAGACTGATTCAAGTCTTTGAGTAAGACCGCGAGTATGCAGAGAATTAAGGTTCACTGGTCATTCTATTAATTTATATCTTCCGATCGTTGTGGGTCCGGTTTTAATACGAATATGGAATCTATCTCGTAACTCTTATAATGAGGAGCTGGGGAAATGGCATTCTGTGCTACTAATGATAGCCCTATCGACGCCATTTCTTTTCAAAACATCTAAGTGATTCATAGATGCATTCAGTGCTTCGTTAAAAACTTTGTGTTTTCTTTAAATGTCGCCTTTATAAATAGCTACAAACACAGTATAAATCTTCGATTTGACTTTTCATATCTTGCCAACATTCGCTGGATTGTAAATCTATCCGTTCGACCCTACGTCTTATCCTTTTCATCCTGTCAACAATTACAAGTGGATTCTTCTCATCTTCACCTATCATCCTTTATCGCCATTAAAAAATATGAAGAGTTGGAAAACTATTTTTTGTACCCATTCAAAGCAATCGATATATCGATTTAAACTGATGTTACATCACACAAATATTCAGAGACATTCTTCAGATTCCTAAGAGGAAAGCAAAGATATGGAGATGCCCCTTTAGAAACCGATAACCGGCAACAAAGTACACTCGAAACCACCCACATGAGTGCCACCACTTGAATGTTCTCAGAAACAAAAGCAATTAAATGGAAATATTGTGTTAGCTTTCCGAGGGCCCCATTCAATAGAGTTGAACGCTTTTGTTCTCATCCGATACAATTCTGAAAAAAAACTTCCAAGAGAAACAACTCTCACATCATAACATTTAGTTGGAATAGCTTGAGAGACGATGTTTTTGGAAACCACTGCAATCGATCCAACCACGAACCCACTTCAAAAGAATTCATATGTATTGTGGCTCCTATAACCGATGCCTTAAGGATGAACCACATTTAAAAAGATACCAGAACTTTTGTGTCTGTGTAGGATTCAACCCTTTCAACAACTGTTCAAGGACAATTGCTTCATAAAAAAGAGAGTGAAAACTCTTAAGGCAGATTTATGTGTCTACGCGTTTTTCCTTGAGCTTTTTTTTTTAAATATCAGACGTTTTGACAACAGGAAGGATTGGCTCCAAAATATAGGTAATTCGTTCCCCCCGTGGAGTAATAAAAAAGTAAGAACGAAAGAAGATTTCTTTCGTTATTCATTTATCTTCGTAAGTATAAGCTTAGTAGAGTGGGGAGAATTATTCAGGCCAACATCTCTTCATGTTTTGAAGTTTACAGATTCCCATGGTGTAAGGTTTTAAGGGGAGTTTAACTTTCGAACGTTGTTAAGCCGTAAAATATTATACAAACGACAGAGAGAGAGACACAGAGTGTATGTTTAATAAATTTTACATTAGAATCTTGTTTGTGTCTTAAATGGTGTTGCCTTTAGTAGGGTTATCAAAATTTATAGTTACTCCACAAACGAAGAGCAGGTTTATTCTTGGTTTACACATATATAAAGAACTTGGTTCTGAGCATATACTGGTGGCAGTACGGCTCATCTTTTGCACGTTGACTTCTCGATTGGGGAAAAGCATAAAAAGCGGCAACGTTGGTCCTTCTTATCTTAATTTTTAGCATCGAAAATTCCTTATCGTATCTTCATCAGGAAACAAAATTTGCGATTCGTCTTTCAGTAATTTTGGAAGAAGTCTTTTCCGATGCCGATGTATGCACAAGATCATATGTCAGGTATGGGAGGGCGAAAGCATGCCTAGCGATTGGAGAATCAGCTCAATACATCCTGTTTACAAAATCAAAGAGAACCTCTATCTAGAAAAAATACAAACGTCGATTGATGCTGCTCCCACAATTCTGTCCAGTTTGTTGTGTGAACTTTTTCAAGCGGATATGGTTTCGATTTAATAAGACATCTTCAAGCATTTGTATTTACATTTTTTAATGCAATAAATTCTTCGATGCGGTTGCAACACGTTTCAAGCCAATTAAAAGTCAACAAACCTTAAAAAGTCTTGCAGTAATACTGTCTCGAAAGTACTTGAAAAGCTTATTTTAAAGCCTGTACAACCGATCGCCGAAGAAAAAACTGATCATGGTGTCATGAACAACCATTCAACGACTAGCCAGGTTTAGATGGAAACCACCGAAATCGAAAAAGTAGCCAAGTGAGATTTGACTCTCACATGAAGAGTTCCGCGCCTCCTAAGAGTATGCAATACTATATTTATATAATTTAAGGTTTCTCATAGCACGGCACACACATATGTTCGAGAAAGCCAGACAAAGTAAAAGATCGATATCAGTTTATTTGTAATTACAATAAGAAAAAAAACTTCAACATGTTCAAATGAACATGCATTTTAAGCGATCAGACGATCAAAATTTTATATGATACAGACTTACTATAGTAATGTGCGAATCTATGATTGTGACATTCTTTTGGCAAATTCTTGCGAAGAATTCATCTCAAACCGAGTGAAAATTCGTTCGGAATTCGTTGATGAACGTCAAAATGTAGTGGTGTTAGTGCGAACTTTCATTTCCCACCCTTTCCTTGAAAATATATAATCAAAGACAAGTGTATTATGTGAATCTGGAGCGTGTTTATGATATAGTTGTTAACGTTCTCAAGTATTTGTTCGAAGAATAAAAAAGTATGTATCGAAATATTGAACTTCCTTGTGCGCCTTAAATGCGTAACCAACACATTCAACGTCATTAATTAATGTTTACACTTTTCTTCATTTTGAAACACATAAATCATAATAATAATCATAGTCATAAATCAGACACACATTCACATGAAATCCTTATTTCTTTCTTTCAATTTTTCGGATTCAGAAAAATGTTGCCACAATGGTTACAAAAAATTCCACTTTTTTTCATTTTCATTATTGGAATTCTAGCTTCAACCTTGTGTTGGATGGACGGGATCCTTGCCTACTTTTAAAAGTTGTAAAGTTGTTCTATCAAACTCATTGTATACTTTTAGGAGGTAAGTTAAGTTGCAATTTTCCTAAGACTTTCATTGAAAATTGACCCTCATTGAACTTTATATAATTTGTATTGCAAGTGTCTCCCCATGACGGCTTAGGAGATGAAGATCTATGAAAAACAAACGGTCCGACGGACAGCGGAGGCTTAACAGTAAGGTTTCTTTGGACCCTTTGGAAATGGATCCTAAAACAGCATTCGAAAACAGAAACATTCATTTAAGAGTGTTTCTTATGTTATTTTTATTCAAACAAAAAATCTGACGAAAACACATCCGGTTTGTCAAAGAAACTTGAATATGTACTCGTTGGATCAAAATAATATTCTTCAAAGAACTTATCTTGCTCGTTCTTCTATGTAAATATATTGGATGATAAATAAGACAGCAGACCTTCGAAAGAACAATTACTCAGTCAGATATTACATGGGCAGAAAAGTTCCGTGGTTTTTAATGAAAACATGTGTTTTTAAGGCAGAGTAATATTCATTCCTCAACAAAGTTTTCTTCGAAAGCAATACACTTGGTTAACCGAGTTTCCAACATTTCGATTCCCTTTCTGTAAAACGAACTGTCGAAGCCTTCGAAATACGCCTTGATTTCCGCGGTGACTACTTCATTAAGTCTTAATCTCTTTCTCTAAGTCTGGAGACTACGGTGGGTGAGCAAGCAATTCGAATCGCCATCGCTTTCAACAACGTATGTACCGGTCGTCGTTCAATATGACCAATCACAATGCATAATACCCTCCTGTGACAACTCTTCCCTTCAGCATCCCAAAAAAACGGAGCCCAAAACCCTGCCGGTTTTGGTCTTTTGATCGCATTTATCGGCTATTGGACTCAGTCATATTTCAATGAACCCAAGTTTCATCCATTGTCACAAAACTTTGAAAAGATGCCGCTTCATTACGCTGCAACAACGCTAAATCGGCCGTTGAATCAGTCAGCAAACGTGCATCAATCGCGCCGAATGCTCTTTCATCCCCAAGACATCGTGCAAAATAAATCAAATTCGTTCTTTTTAGATACCTACGGCCTCAGCTCGCTCGCGCAACTTCACTTAAAAGATTCGATGCACTTGCTTGACGATTTCCGCATTCGTAGCCTCTTTTGGGCCTTCAGAGTCTTCGGTGCAGGTTCGACCAAATTAAAACTCACTAAACCACCGATAAACTGTTGTTTTCGAAAGAGCAGATGTGTTTTCCATTATTCTAACTACATCTATTAAAGGACTGAAGCTTCCAAACGAATCAACGAACTGTCAACAATGACGTAAGCTAGTGACAGATGAGACGCTCGCAATAAGAAGTGATAATTTTTTAGTGGCGCCACCGGGATTTTTCAGCTCATGCTAGTACACAATCATATATGCGAGGCAGGCGAATTGAGTTCTTTGAGCTGTAGAAAGACTTGGATCTAGTTCAGATGGGACATGTCCGTCGAATTCAATGGAATGGAGCGGGTCCTCTAGCTAAGAATGTCACCAGATTCACACATCAAGCAATCGTTTATGTCGGAAAGCTAATTGATTGGAAGCACCTGGACCGTGGAAATGGATTATTGAAGGTAACAGAACTCCATCTGAAGCTTTCTTAGTCAAGGAGTAAATGACTTTCTCTGGAATGTGGAAGGTTTTCTCCGTTAACTTGGAATACAAGGTGTGGTGGTACAGTCTGAACTTAATTAGCTCTGTGTGCCGGAGTAATACCACAGCTCTGTTACCTTATTTATGAAATGTATTTGAGATACCACTAAATCCAGTGGTAAGAAATATCCTTAGCAGAAATCTTACCAATTGAATTGAAGAAGAGTCTTCTAAGCGCTCGCTGTCTGCCTCTAGCAAGGGCCGGACAGGCGCAAAAGAAATGTGTTAGGGTCTTCCTCTCAGCTCTGTTTTTACAGCTGCGATAATGTGAGTTGTGTGGAATGCCCATCTTAACGGCAAGCCAGTGTTCTGTGCAGACCGCCACTAGTCTAGCATTATTAAGAGGATATCGCAGCCTTAACTGCACGTAGTGAGATGAAAACCTTCCCTGCAGGCGAGCGCTAAGGGGCAGATCCCTGCCTAGCAGGTTCATCGGCCCTCTCAAAACCTGAGATGTCACTGTGATCGGGAACCCATATAAGGGAAATGAGCTGACCTTCTATTCTTTTTCTACGCTATTTCAGCTCAGCGCTCCTGTACTAATTTTGAATGTGAATTAAAGGAGGCAATAGCTTCGATAACAACCTTCGGGCTTGGCAGGATATTTGAATTTATTTTCCCGAATTGCAAAAAGTTCCGCATGGAAAACGCTTGAATATTCGGGCAGTCTAATTCTAAGAACACACTCGCACCGACTCAGTTAAAATCCTTGCATATCTGCCCACTTTTCCATTCCGCTCTTTCTGGGATTAGAATGTCGAAGTCGTTTGACAAATAAATTCTAGGGACCGTATAGTCCGTTTGTAATAAAACCAAGTCTCTTGGTATAAGATCAGGTATAGTGCTGTGACCATATCCAGCATCCAGACTCTCTGAGCCTGATGGCACTGTGTGCTGTAGTGTTTTTAATGTTTAGGTTCAAAGGCAGGGGATGCAGCATTAACGTCATAGCATCTGACGGAGCGCCTGTGGTGCCCATATATGCTGTTGTTCTCTGTACCTTGTTTGGTTTAATTTTAGAATCGTGTGAACCATCGCCATATACATCCATAGGATCAGCTTTGATTGGAGACCCCATTTTTTGGAAAGGTTCTACTGCAAAAAGCTATGCACGCCTTCTTAAAACGCTGATGAACATTACGCTTCCAGCTGAGTTTAAAGTATTCAGCAACGCGTTGGTACTCAGCACTGGTAGACAGTGAAATTGGTTGATCATTCAGATGTGGGAGTGGGAAGCTGGATATCAAGGTTTTAGTAGTGAAGAGCAGCAGTTTCGTTTTGCTTGAGTTGATACCAAGGCCGCATTTTGAAGCCTAGGTACAAATTTTTCCCAGTGCGCCCTCCATGACCTCACTGATCACAGTCGAAAACTTTTTTAATACCAAGAACACCATATCATCCGCGTAGCGTACCACTTTTACCCCATCTCTTTCTAGTCTAGAAGAGGAGAGATGACACCGCCCTGTGATAGCGTTTTTTGAATGCACCGAGTGCTTAGCATGTTAACAATCCGTTGACATAGAAAGTTTTCCATAGCTAGTTCGGTTATCGGATATCGCTTCCGCTTGAACGTTATTGAGGTCCCTTCTATGTCTTAGAAGGTAGCTAGTGTGTACTCTTTATACATAAGCGATTTCTCAACAGCACACACTACTTCATGGAGCGCCGTTTCTGTGGATCTCCCTTTCAGGTATGAAGGTTGGGATTTGGATAGGGATTTTTCTACTATAGAAATCCTGCTTCGTTGTTACATATCATTTTTCATATCTTTTCATGCCGACGGATTTTTCCGTCTGACCTTTTTCGATCAGATACGCCCGAGGAAGTCTCCCATTCTGTGTTACACGCTTCCTTTCGGGTTCATCTCTCCACTATGACATCGTGGGACTGTAGTGAGTCATTTTAATCCGGCATTCTGCCCTCTTCGGTCTCATCAAACTTGTTGCCATTGACCCATAAACACAAACAAAAAGAGTACCAAGGATTGTTTATCGATTGGTATTGACAAACTACCTGAATTACTTAGGAGTCCTTAAAAATTCATAAAAGTTTGAAAAACATTTTTTTATTTTTCAATCCAGAAAAGTTACGGAAGCCAAAACCCATTACTTCAAGTTTTCTTTTTTGTCCAACAAGGAAAATAACGATTCTTTTGTTTGCTTCAAAATAAAGGAAGAGAAAAAAATATTGCTGGCAAAGAAAAATCCATTCAGAACTCTTTGTTCTTGAAGGACACAATCTATTTTTGAGACATCTGAAGTATGCAGTTCAGGCTCCTTTTCTCGTCTTAAGACTCAAGTACTTTAGGGTGCTTCTGTAATTGCTTACCTTTTCAATTTTCCCTCTTTAGCGCCAGCAAGGAGCGCCCAATTTACACAAGAAAAAGCAAGTGTTTCACTTGCACTCTCAGTTCGCCTTTTCCGCCAAACACAGTCCGGCGAGGACATTGAATAATAAAGAAAAATTTATGGATTCAAGGATGAGAGTCATCATTGAAATTTAAATCGATACCAGCAAGAAGGTTGTTGTGTCAGAATGCATGTGGGCGTTTATCTTAAAGGAAGGATATTGATACTGAACCTATGGAGTATGTTGTACAATGTATCGATTTTAAATCAGGTTATTGGGAGCGTTACTATAATGAACTCTTATGAGCTTTGGTTTTGTTTAAATGTGTGTCCATTTACATATGTAAAACTTCAATCAGGAATTGCGGACCTTTTGAGGTCTAACTATGCTTCAATATTTGATATGTAGTCATCAATAACCCACGGGCAGCAATCTTGAAAAATGGGTCAGACTTCGTCGATGGATAATTCCTTTAAAACGGGTCCTGATTCCCCACGCTCCTCGGCTACTTACGTCTATATTTGTACATTGTAACAAAGATTTGAAATTTTTGGAGGAAATGCTAGCTGCAATAGCATTATTGCCGGAAGCTATTCAGTCTGTGACTTTCTATGCATCTTACTGCGGGTGGCTCAAAAATACTCATCCGATGTTGTTTTGCTTTATTCTTTAAGGTAAACAACATAATTTCATAATTTTATTTCTCGATGTCTAGAGCTGTGACTCCTTATTTTTGGGTATGTTGTAGGTCAAGTGACTACCGCCATTGCTGATGACCATTTGCACTCTTTTTACAGCATTTTCAATCTTCCGGGCGAGCATATCAATCGATATATTCTTGTAATCTTGTCAGTAAATCTCTTAAAGGGCTTCCAGAGTCTAAGTCTTGATATCAAAGAGTCCTGATTTAACAAAAAAACCCTATGATTCGAGTGAACTTGCCAATAATCGCAATAGGTTTGTGTGAGGATGCTTCGCGCTGTTTTGTCCCAAGTCTCTAAATTGTAGCATTAAAAACTCGTTGAAAACGATTTTTTGCTGTTCATAATCATCATAACCGTATTTTCTATGGTGTCCTCAAAAAATGAAGTCCGATGATACCTCATGCGTAAATGGTTGAACATGAAGTAATCGTAGATTTCTAGCTCTAAATTTTGTTTGACTGCGGACTCGCTCAGATGAAAATGGACATCATTGCGTCCTTAATGTTCAGGATAGAATGGGTGTGTATTTAAGTCAGCTTTATGAGGAATATCTTCAACTGTTTAACTGAGTTGCAGAAACGAAGACGAAAAAGCCAATTGGCTGAGGTTGAGGTCGCCTCTTCTGTCACTCATCCTTTAATTGTTATTCTAATTTTTTGCATAGCCAGCGAATCTTTGCCGCTGGGCGAATCCTCGACTCTGGGAATAGTTTTAAAGCACTTTCTTTTCAGCATGATTTCTGTTTTTGAAAACAGCCAGAAATCAATCCTTGCTTATTCCCAAGAATGAGGTGCGTGTGTACAGATTATTAACATTTTCTTTTTTTCCAAAAACTTCCGAAACATAAGCGGTCAGTTGATTGGCGCATTGTCGCCATGAAGAAGGTAGTCATTGGCCCATTTTTCTGGTTTCTATCTCTGAACAGCAATTCGCAAGCGTTGTAGGAAGAAAGTCATAATAAACGAAAAACTATTCCATCAAAGTAGGGGTAAATACCCAATTGAGAGGTATTTAAAGGCACGGTCCGAAATGAGTTTAATCCAGAATAGAGACGGCATTCCCGATATTTACCACTTTCGCGCCGCTGTGCCTGTGACCGGTGTGCTCAGCACGACAGGATCGTCGCTAATAGCCCAGAGCTCTTCCGATGTAGCACCGCGATCGCAGAACGAGATAAAATCGAGATGGAATATTAGATTAAGAAAAATTTTTGGTCGGAAAATGAAGCTAGTAAGGAGCAGTACTTTGGTGACAGAATGCCTTTTCGGAACTCTTCAATTACCTAACACGCGCAATGAGTTAAGGTATCCGGTCTCAGCAATGGGCAAAGTCAGGGTCTGATTTTTATTAAGTTTTATTAAGGCAGGTTGTATTTTAAATAAAAGCGAAAAAATATATTACCGTTTCTTTTTTTTCCAATTAATAACTTTACTTAGATAAAATGTTATTCAATATAAAAACGAAATTATAAGTTTTTTAAAAAAAATAAATATAAAAAAACAATTAAGTTTAACTAAGCGCTCGCGCAGAGCCAGACGACAAGGTTAAAAAAAATACTTATAGTTTATAAGATTAATGCATTTTTTCATGTAGATTAAGTTTTAAATTTGAATAAATAAAACATGTGTAAAAATAATGTTTAAGGTAGAAAAAAAAGTCATCGGTATCGGCGCACGGACCCTTACGAGATGTTTTGTTTCTCGGCAATTAATCGAATCGTTAGTTGCCTGACCTAGCAGCCCATACATTTTTGAAATGAAATGGCATCCTGATCGTTGCTTATATTCAACGGACTCATTTTCATTTGTTTCCATTTTAAATCGCTTATGATAAATGAAATGATAACGAATTGTTCGAAATGTGTGAAAAATCCAGTTCACATGTCCTCACAGTTATAGCTCTGGAAGCTTATAAATAAAATAATACTTATTCAAGTTCGGTTCAGACTATCGCAGTGATTCAAAGTATTGAACGTATTATTATGACTTCCCTTACAATGCATTTACACAGAGTGAGAAGAGAAGTGTGGTTTGAGACAAAGGTGTAATCTGTTCCGATTTTTTCGAGCCGAAGCTCGCACAAAATTCGCAGTATTTTTTATTCCATCTTTCATACCAAACCGTACCCAATGTGTGCTTAACAACCGCTGTCCATCCGCCCGCCCGTCTGTCACAGGTCTGTATCTTCTAAGCCGAAATTGGTAGACACTAGCAATTTTCACAGAATGTGAGCCTTTTTGGCCGCTATTACAAAAAAATTAAAAGAATCATACATGGTAAGGGGACATTTAATCTGAGATTTTTTTCTCACATGAAATTGCCAAAAAAAAAAATGGAATCATAACTTCACGGTTACATCGTTTGAAAAATTCCTTTAGGCTATTTCTCTTATGGGAATTGCATGTAAACTGATTTGGAGCTTTTACTTAATATGTCGGAAAGGGTTCAGAAATCTTTACCAGGATTATATCACGGTAACTCATGTTACGATTTTACTTTCCATTAAGCCTAACGAAGTAAGCCTATGGGGATCCATTGACCAAAATCTACACTCCTCGGAGAAATTGAATGGATACATAAAGCCAAGAGAGTGTGTATAATATTATTTTAATTTTGGCATATTTAATTTTCACGCGACTTTTGTTGCTGAGTGAGTATGAGCTTGAAGAAAAATCTGTTTTATTGAAAGTAGAAGAATACTTTTAACTTCAAATATGCTTTTGTCAAATATTAACATAACAAGATCACAAACAGTTTTCCTGCATTTATTAATTTTTATTTTTATACTCAGTTATAAAATGGTCACTCACGTTACATGGATTGTTACACATTACAATTAATTCTAGCCTTAATCCGAAATATTTTTAGACACTGAAAAAGAATTACACGATATCTTAAGATTTAAAAATATAAATATTTTATTTTAAAAGATAACAGTAAGTCTTAATCTGAGCTGTCCGACTCATCGAATCCGTATGCTTTGTTATTAAAATTTTCTTCTTTAAAAGCTTTATTTGAGTCTGTTACCGCATTGCTCTTTTTTTACAGGACATGTAGGCAATGCATTTTTAACTCTAGACTTAGCTTCTACTATCGCTTTAGAAGACGAATAAGACGAACCTTCTTGTTCGTCATTACATAACAAGATCTTCTTCTAATCTTGACATTTTTGTACTCTTTCGCTGGTTTTTCTTCTCTCTTCATCTAGCTTAGCTTTTTATTCTTTTTCCTCTCTGGTATTCATTAAGCATTCAATTTGTTTTTTATCAAATTTATTATCAAAAGAATATTAAATAATTTAACAAAAACTCCCATTAAAGCAATTTATATCTTTGGTAACTCTCGCACCTCAAGTTACAATGTTAATGCCAAATGCTTTAAAAAATCTTTCAGATGCTTATAAAAATAATTGCAGGATTCTTTAACTTGAAAGGAATCTAAATAAAAAATTAGTGAATTTTATTGCGTATAAAAATATGAAACATGTCTTTCGGTCACTCAAGTTACATATTTTGGGCGACTTCATATTTCAAATACAATTCAATAATTTCTGTGTAAGACTTAGAAATTTTATGATCAGAAGAACAAACACGTTGATCACACAATAACTTTATGTTTTTGTACAAAACTTAGTGAAACAACTTGAATAATTATAAAATCTTGTGTATATACTAAAGTTCAACCTGTTTTACAGCTGTTGTCAACCTTTGAAATAAACTATGATTGGGAAAAAATTACAGTGGCTGGAAACACCCACTAGATGTTGCGTCACATGACACCATTATCAATCGTCAATTCGTTTACTCGTCCAAATTTTGCGATGCTATGAGAAATCAAAAATGAAAGAAACAGAAAGTGTTGCATACTGAAGGGTGTTACGGAACCCTTCATGTGAGAGTCAAACTCACAACTGGCCGTTTTTTGCCTATGTTTAGGATTGCAAATTTGGAAAGCCTAATTAATAAGCGTATTTTATTACCACAACTATTCTAGTGACAGAGTCCTTAATTGGATAACACCAGCAAATGCTTTGTAAGATTGGAAAACGTTCAATTTGATTCCAGCTTTGGGTCAGTCAATTGATCCAGTTGAAAGGTAGTCAATTAACCAACTGTGCTGTCAAGGCGTCCGAAATTTTGTTTTAATTCATTCAATGAAAATAGTCGAATACAAATTCACGTATAATAATTTATCCTTTATGGTTAGGAAAACGACATTCTCAAAGAAACATTGAAAGACTCCGATCAGCAGTTATTCTCTTCGGAGGAAAACCAATCACCAATCAAAAAAATGCCAGATGCTATTTCCCGGAACCTCATAAACCTCATGGGCCCAAACCAGTCAATTTTACTTAGCAAAGGTTACCAACTCTAAGGCCAATATTTCATGACATACTATATTAAAAAATTGCACAAAGTTATAAAACAAAAAAAAATATATCTAGAAACCAATATTTCCGCAATACCCTCGAGCATTTGGTTGCACTATAAAGAAATTTGGAACTGTTCCAATGTTTACAGTGACAACCCTCAAATCAACCAATTCGTTCCCACATAGGCCACCTACATAGCCACAATAATGCATTCATCAAGGTCGTTTAAGCCATCGTCTAGAACGACGAAAAAGTAAGTATCTTCAAATATTTATACCGCTGGATATGGAATACGAAATTTTCCCCAAAACACCCCTTAAGATGGCTCTAAATATTTAACCTCATTCTATATACCTACACCTACTCCTTCACCTCAATCAAACAACCCAAGGCACACTTTCCATTCCATCAGCTAGAACATTGATTAAATGAAAATTTGTTTTACTTCGTGATGAAATGGCGGTTTTATGTGTTTTTCACTAGTCGATAAGGAAGTTTTTACTACCCCCCAGATGGATGTGTGTGTGTGTATGATGGAGTTTTCTTTTTTTTTCGTGTCATTTTTGGCCCCCTTCTCCACCACAATTTTCTTCGTCAAACAAATGGCGAACGTGAATTTTATGAAGCAATTTAAGAAATTCTACCTCCTGCGCCTTGGTCGTTGGAAAAACATTTGTGTTTGACATTTTCTCTGCTCTATTTTGTTTTTTTTTTTTTTTTTTGTTCTTGTTTGAAAAGTGAGAATTGAGGAGTATTGGAGAAAATGGAACGGGATACAAAGGATATGCTTTCATGTGCTTGCTTTTCTATTAGATTCACAGAACAGAAAAGAATTGTAAAAAGGATGCCAGAAATTATAAGTTGACTAGATGAGCAGGACTCATCGTCCTGGCAGCATGCCATGTTGGTCTTTGCAGTCAGATTGATCGATATTTTCAGAGCTATCAGAACTTACAAACAAAAGTTAACAACAATAGAATTATTAAAATTTTATTGAGTTGAAGTTTATTTCGGTCGGATATGCTTTAGGAACAACACATATACAGCTGTGTGCAAAAAAATAGCAGCACCCACAACCGATACAATAATCTTTGAATATCTTTCCTTGCGTTTTGTATTAAATCTTTTGAATAATCATACTAAATAAGGAAAATCAATTTTTAATAGAATACACAATTTGTCAGTTATATTTCAAGAAAGCAAAGAAAATATTATTGAAAAACTGAATTATTAAATGTGCAAAATAATAGCAGCGGTTAGTATTTTACACGAAAAGTTATAAAAACGTTTAAAAAAAGCCGAAAGCCAATTTTATTTGTTAATATTTTGTAGAGAATCCTTTATTGGCTACAACTGCTCTACATCGGCGTGGCATAATTAAAGTTTGACACCTTTCAATGGGAATTGCATCCTATGCATTTTTCACCACACGCCAAAGTTCGTCTTCATTTGTGGGCTTTTTATTAAATACCGCTTCCTTGACATCTCCCCATAAGTTTTCGATTGGGTTGAGGTCCGGACTTTGAGCTGGCCAGTCCATAACAATGACGTTGTTCAAACCAAACCAGTTTTTTGCGCACCTGCTGGTGTATTTGGGATCATTATCTTGCATAAATACAATCATAAGGCAACATAGTTGTATCTAAAATTTGAACATAAGCGTTTGCATCCATTTTACCGGTAATGCGATATATTGTGCCGGGACCATAAAACGAAAAGCAGTCCCAAATCATCATATTGCCTCCTCCATGCTTAACCGTTTTGAGTGTGAACTTTGGGTCATAAGCTGTATTTGGGGGCCTTCTTACATATTGTCCGCGACCACTGCATCCGAATAGCACTATCTTTGACTCATATGACCATATAATATTACGCCACTTACTGGTTGGCCAATCCAAGTGATCCATTGCAAATTTGAGTCGGCTTTCAACATGTCTTGGTTGCAGTAGTGGCTTTCTTCTTGGGCTTTTCCCTGGCAAACCAACATCCTTAAGACATCTTCTAATGGTAGAGTTGTTAACATCAAGCTGAAGATCTTGTTTAATTTTTGTTGATGTTATAAAAGGATTTTGATCAGTGATCCGTTTAATCTTTCGCACAGTTCTGGTGTCCAACTTACGCTTTCGGCCCCTTGATTCGGGTTTATTTCGCCACTTCTTTGCATTGGCGATCATTTTACTTCAGCAATCAAGCAATAAGTTTTGCCCTCCGATAAAAGTTTTAATATGAGAGCTCGTTGCTCCGGGCCACACTGTTTTCCTCTGCCCATCTTAGCTGTATTTGAAATAAATATTATGTTTAATGATCATTTTTGAAGTTTACTTTCCTATTTACCTCAATTATGCACAAAAAAAAAACTTTCAAAATCAAAGCCCAGTACAAAATAGCAAAATTTCCGCAGCGCTGCTATTATTTTGCACACTTTAAAAGTGACTTTTCGGAGTACCGTTAACATTATTTTGTTTTTTCTGCACACATGAAGGTAATAAATGAGTGCATACAGTTCCTCAAATAGTTGTGTAAGTTGACATGTAGATGGCGGTTGCGTACTACATTAAAAAACTATATATATTTAGGAATTTCGATTATTGAAAGATGTGCTGCTATTATTTTGCATACAGCTGTACATTTCATTTAAACCCACACTCGCACTCACTCACGTTCAGCAAACTTATGTCACACCGTTTTTATTTCTTTGGGTTATTAAAAAATTTTTCTACAATAAATAAAAATCACTTAAAGAACTTAAAGCTTTCTGAAAAACTATATTTTTTTGTCTTTTTTTGCAGTGCATGATGGTTTTCCGATGGGCGAACATGCGACAGTTGGCGAGCACTTGAGCATTCTAAACTAGACTCTCTTTGTCCGGAATGATGAATCCTGCTGCTGGACTGTTTCTGCTTGTTTTTTGGAGCCTTAGGAATGGGCTCTTCAAAAAATGCTCCTATTTTTGGGATCATTTTGATCACTTTTTTAATTTTTTTTTTTTTTATTGTAGGCTGCGAAGGACCATGTTTTGTCTTGAGGGGTGACAAAATTTTAACACTGGAGCTATGCCAACGATGATTATTTAAGGAAAAATAAAATTCCGCAATTCAACTGAACGTTATAATACTTTATTTTTATTTTTTTATTTTTCTTTTTTTAATTTGCCGAAATTGGACTTTCGTTCTTTTCACTACTTTACACCTTGAGAGTTACAATGCCAATGAAAATCTACTTGAATTTTAATTCAAAAGTAACTGACGACAACTTGGCGATATAACAGTGGATACATTTTTAATAGTTTGCTCTCTTCAAACGTTATTTGTGAAACAACAATACAAGCATGAAAGAGGCAAACTATATTAACATTTTTACTGTCAAAATATTTTTGTGATTTGATTGTGCGGTCGTATTTGGATCTTTCTGGTCGATTGAATAATTTTGTTGGGAACCAACATTGGGAATAAATCCATTGGAATTATCGGATCAAGACATCCTCTCCTTTGTAATTTCCTTTGGTGATCTTGGCTTCTATGACGTCATTCATTTGCTTTTTCACAGCCAGTCTCATTTCATTGTACAGTCGAGGTTGATTAATGTTACGCAGCATGATCACAACGGATCTAACTGATTTATAAGAGAACAACTCATCTGGAAGGAAATTTTGAATGGTGTGATTGAGATCATTGATATCTTTATTTTTGGCCGCCTTAGCCAATTTTGTTGTTCTAGGTCCGAAAAAATACGCTGAATAAGCTCCTGTTTTAAGTCGGTGAAGTGACAGGAATCCGTAGTTGCGAGCAAACCATTTCCAATCGCAGTTTGATCTTGTTGCAAAAACACTCATATGTTAGTTTCTAATTGGAGTGTCTTTTCATGCCGCCACAAATAAGATGATTTTGGTCATGCGTTTAGTTCGTCAGCTACAATTGATCGGAGAATAGCTGGAAGGGTCTGACGAAAATCAACTGATAACAGAATAATGGCTCCACCAAAAATGTGTTGATTGTCATGAAGACCTTTTAATGTTCTGCCCTGTACCTCCACTGACCTCTTGTGGGCCATCGTGCATTCATCCCAAACGATCAATTTGCATATTTGTAGAACCCTTGTAGAATGTTGCAGCGCTTCTAGATGAATTCCACGCTAGGCCTTTTTCTTTTGCGATTTGATCTTTGCCAAAAGTAATGAAATTAGGAACGTTTTTCCAGTCTTTTTTTCAATTGCGGGACATTTAAACGAACTGTATCTCGTAGTGAGGGATTCAAAACTATAGTTACTGAAACATAAACAGCCTACCGACAATCAGAAATATGTCCTTGTGTTGATTACAGCAAATAAGATGAAGAAGAAATTTTGGAAAAATGGTTTTAAAATTCTGGTGCACAAAAAGAGCTTCCGGGGAGATGTTACAGACTTATAGCTTAGCTATCTTGTTTGACGAAACTTTTTGACGCTATCATTTTCCATAGCATTTATTTCAGTTGTTAACTTTTCCTCACTGATAAAAAACATGGCTTTGTTAAAAAAAAATCCACAGTTGGAGCTCACTTCATTCACAAACAAAACCCTAGAAGTAGGAAATCAAGTCGACTGCCTGTACACTGATTTCAGTAAGGCCTTTGATAAGCTTTCTCATGAGCTTATAGCTTTTAAAATGAAATCCCTTGGTTTCCCCTTATCTTTCGTGGAGTTGAGAGCTATGCTCGTATCTTGGTGGGAGAACCTCATGTGTGCCTCAAGGTGGCCACCTTGGTCCTCTTTTATTCATTCTAGCCATTAACGATGTTGTAAGTGTGCTTAAGAACTCAAAGGTTCTAATTTATACCGATGGTATTAAAAATATTTTAGTGTATCCACAATCGATTCGACTGCAGAGTTTTAGCATGTCTTCTTCGAGAAGCCTTTAACCTCTCTCCTCTGTGTACACCATTAATAGTTCTGCGCTAATTTGATCCTCTTCGTCTTCTACTTATCGGCCTTGATTCTTTGCAAAAACTTCGGGAAGTCTGTGATATTTTGTTTTTACATCAGCTTGTTGCTGATAATATTGACGCACCGCCACTTCTTATTCAAGTAAATTTTAGTGTTAGTTTTAGAAACTCAAAAAATTTTGACATAAAATAGAAGCGAATGCAAACTGTCATATGGTTGATTTTGTTCCCAGTAAACTGGCACTCAAACAAAAACTTTTTGGACGTGTCCGTTCTTAATTTGCATGTTTCGGCTTTTATTCAATATTCTTGTTTTTATTTGTACTTATTTTATAAGATAACATTTGTTAATTATTTTTTTTTGGGTAAATATTTGTTAAACTGTGTAGTTGTGTACGTTGTAAGGCTTTTTTTGTTTATGTTTACTAACAACTAACACCACGCTAAATGACTCTATGAGTAAAACTGTCACTTACAATACCATGCTTGTTTAATAATAGCGTCAATTCATTGGAAAACAGCTAGACCGACGAAGCCGATCGTTAGATTGTTGTCAGACCTCGTATCTTTGAAATCGAGTATTTTTCTAGCTATGTTTTTCTGTTTTTCGTCTTATTTTAAAGGTTTTGGGAAATTTTGTCTTTGCCGCTTACAATAGCGCTTGGCATTAAGCCTTCTCCTTCCGCACACACTCATCATGATAAACCACAATTCTGATTACGAGTGGTTGGCAAATTAAAATATATTTTCCTAAATCCTTAATTTCATTGCGGCATTTCGACACCTCATCATTGAAGCCATTTTTTTTTGTCGTTTTCTTGAGGCTAGAAGTGAATGAAATCATTTTATTTCTAAAGAGTGTCCTCGGCCAACTACCCTCAAATCAGTTGATCCAGTGGAGTCTGACTCTTAACATATTTTCGAAAGAACTTTACATTTTCATATAAAATTTGAAAATACTTGTTCTACAAAACTATTCGAAAACTCTTCGAAAATTATTTAACGATATTTTTGAAATTTTCAAAATTACAACCCTCTAGGCTAATTAATATAGCTAGATACCTTCTCTGATCACAAATTAAATCTATGAAAATATTTTAAGTCTACCCGGGGAGCATGATGAAAATTTTTATATGTCTGATGTGCAAAATGATTTTCTCTCGTGTCCCATCGCTACGGGATGTTTCTCGAATCCAAAGCAAAAAACAAATGAAATTAATTATTCAATTATAAAGGTGAATGCCTCTATTGTCTGTGGGAGTTTTCATTTTGCGATAAAACTTGGCACAACCCGAACCTAATCGTAAATAAAACTTTTTCTACATTCGTCCCGACGGACGCTGTTCGAGAAAATTCATTAAAATGATAAAGTCAAAAATAATCCAAGAGAAAAAGAAAAAAATAAATGACAAATAAAAACGGGCAATAAATTAGTTATAAGATGTGTCGAAGCGTCTACTTGAATTGGAGCGGAATGCGGGCTTTTAAAGTATACCACCCCAAAAGGTAGGTATTGCCCCAATTAACGCTCCATTAAGCAAGCAATTAATTATGGCCGAGAGCGGATTTAGGCACCTCAACACGCAGCGAGCCCCATGTAAGGGTATTAGCCACACCGTAGGAGGTGGAAAGCAACAAAACATAATCACTCTAAGGGCTGTTGCCTTTAACTTAAATTTAACGCTGGCAATCAAAGTGACTATCTAATGGATGCTTTGCGTTTAACATGCTTCCTCGATTGTTCTTAAATTCAGCAAATATAGCCTTTTGAAGAGGAAGTTATTTTTTAAGGGCTGACACAATGGTGGCGATTTTTCTATGATGTTATTGCGGCTAACGTTGGGGTTGTTTTCAGGTTTTGGTTGAAAAGAATAGTGTTTTATGTTAGCCGTTGAACTCAAATGGGTTACAGTCGAAGTCTGCTAGGTTTGGAGGAGTTATTCTGGCAGGGAGCGTGCATCAGATTATTTTAAAAGTTTAGAGGGTATCTTCCAAGACTGGGTCCGCTTTATTTGTCCTCTCTACAAGAATGTCGATCCAAATGATATGTTGCTTAGAATTGGAGATATGAACAATTTATAAATTCTGCAAGCCTTAAAAAGATTTAACAGATATATAGAAACATGTTTACAAATATAATAATAATAACTTAGTTTATTATTCTTTAAGAACATCAGAACAGCAATAGGTCTTACAGTAGTACAGCAGCATTGGCAGAAGAGCTCATAGACCACCGTAATCCTTTTCTTTACTGGCATTAAGATGAGCAGACCGACTAAGGATACGGACGACACCATAAAACAAACAATGGACAGGACCATTCCCAAGCACCAACTGACTGACAACGTCAATATACCACAATATACCACATACTTCTTTCTTAAGATCCCCCGAACTACAGACAACGAACAAGTAGTTGTGACAGGTGGCCTAGATCTAATAAAAGCGATCGAAGATGAGAAATTTTTTGTGATCGAAGATCCTCAAGAGAAAGTTGAAGCAATACGTGCGACGTTTCAAAACGCGTATCTGGTGAATTTAAGCATTCACCCTAGTCATGTCTTGGAAGATCGCGTCCTCGTACAAAACTCCAACCTTCAAAATGATATTGAGCACTGGCGATCGGAGAACACTCGGTTTACCATGTTCAATGACGATAATTTGGCAAATGATGTCATCGCTAATGAGGGGGTTCAATCTTCGTACATCTCAAAGGAAGATGTCTCGGTCATTTTCGGATCACTGAGATGTAAACATTTCCACGACCCTGCTTAACAATTTGCGGAATAATGCAAATTATCCTGCTCATTGGATGACAGCGTTGGTGCAACTCATTCCTAAACGGAATAAAGACACATCCAATCCGGTAAATCTTCGATCGATAAGTCTCATTCCCAACATCAGTAAAAGTGATCAATAGAACCCTGACCAAGTGGGTTGAGGACAAAAATATAATTTCGGATAACCAATTTGGTTTCAGAGCGGGGCAAGTTTGCATAATCGCCTCGTCTAAACTGGTATAGGATATCCAATGGAACAAAGGTAAGAAACAATGAAAGGGTGCCTTGTTGATTGACTTGGAGAAGGCCTTTGACACTGTATTGTTGCAGGGGCACTTTTTCAAGCTTGACCAGCTCGGCTTAAGCTTAGATATGCTCACCAGCAGGCGGTTTATTGTGAAAAATGGCAATGTGACGTCTGCTGGTACTTTTGAAATTAACAACGGTCTACAACAGGGTGTAGTTGTTGACGATATTCACGAGGGATCTTGTAGGATCTCTCCGCCATTCCATAGCGTACGCAGATGACTTGATCGTGTACAGGTCAATTCCGAAGATCGAGGTTATCGTAAGTTTTTTGCAAGGCGACTTGGAAAAGATTCATTGATATTGCGACCGTTGGAAGTTGAACATTAATATCCAAAAGTGCGAAACCATTCTGTTCAGGACTCCGTTGTCTGGGGCCTCTGGAAATACTAAAAAGAAGTGGCGAATGTTCTAAATTGTTCGACAAAACGGGCTTTCACTGGCGAAAACCTTGCGATCTGGCTGAATCAGTTTCTATATTTTAACAAACCTAAATGTTTTTATTCCTCTAGCTTGGCTTAAAGCCGACTTTGCCTTGACATAAAGACTGTTTCACATTATTGAAGTCGATGCCAATACCCTCATAGCATGTGTGGTTCAACGTGGGAACAAGCTTTATTGTTAAGATTCGGGTTTTCGACGGACGATATTACTACTACTAATATAGAGCTCCAGAGTGAGTACAAAATATTTTATTTTTTTAATTGACTCGCTTTTCAAGGGGATTTGAATACTCTTATATTGCGTTCAGCACAGAGCTAGCTGAAGAATTAGGAGAAGAATGAAAGATTATTATGTGATTATGATTTGAGAAACTCTGATTTTTTGGTATCAACTCATTTCCGTAGGTCGAGCCCGAAACGGGGCGGATGATTTTTATATCGACCTATAAGCTTTCGCCTAATTCGCACGTTTGGAAGATAAAGCTAATCACCCCGCTGTCAGTGGTATGCCTTCACAGCAGAGGCATCACGAATTTTAAGCCGATACAACAATCACTACAACAACGCCACCCATTAGTCAGAGTATTATCGCTGGTCGACCAATCCAGTGAGAGGAGGAGGTAAACCTGATCAGAGTGAATGTCAATCTTGGTCGGCTTACATATGTTTAAGGTAGGAAAAGTAGTTAGTAAAAAGTTTTTAATTTTATTTTAAGATATGTTAAGTTGCTTAGGTCTTAAGATTAATTTTTTAAGAGGAGAAATATAAAAAGTCCATTTAACTAAGTTTTTTATTTCTAGCAAAGTATAGTTGTCTTTGTTGGTAAACATATAGTTATTTAGATTGAAGTATTTAAACATAATATTAGATCGAAAGTTAATTAAACTAGATCCAAGCACTTTTTGTCAAGCATTTAAGGAAAGTGAATTAAACAAATAAAAATGAACAGAAATTAAAAAATGAAATTGGAATGTTTGTTGCCCGGTTGCGAAATCTCAGATTTCGAAGGCGATTTTTTTTACCAATCTATTGGAATGGACGATTCGAATACCATTTGCTGACAATGAAGGCATGATCTTTCAAAAACATGTTCAGATGCTTGCCTAGGCAGACAATATAAACAATTCAATAAGATGTCTATATCCTTTCCTACACCAAAATCAAAATGAGCAATGAAAATATATAATGAAAAATATTTAAAGCAATTTTTCATGCCATCATATTTTACGGCAGTCCAATTTGGGGAACTTGTGCAAAAGGCCACATCCTTAAATTGCAGCGGATTCAAAACAAAGTTCTTAAAATGATCCTGAATCTTCCATGGCATTTTCGACACACGAGCTCCGACGAGGATAATGAAGCTAATTGAAAGGTATAACGCAAGATGCAGTGGTTCGTATGTATTGGTCGCTAACTTAGCTATTTTAACCTTGCCTTGCTCGTTCCTATTAAGTAACACTATATACTGCGCAATCAAAAATATTGACTCTTTTATTTATATCTATATACATATTTAATCACCTGTTTATTATTATTTAAGTATTTATTTGTTATTTATTTATACACATATTTATTAAGCATTATTTCTTTATTATTTATTTTTACATTTATTTATTTACTTATTTATATAATTATATTTTTTATTTATTTACTTATATATTTAATTTATTTTTTTACGTTTTTATATATATTTATGTTGTTACCTTAAGTTCTATGTTATTTATTTACTTATTTATATTATCTATTTATTTATTATTTATGTATCTTTCTATATATTTGTATTGATTTATGATGATTTATTCTTCCTTATTTATTTATTGTCTATATTTAAACCAACCCTCTTCTCTCTATAAAGCCCTTGCTTCAAGTCTAAGTCTATTTATACGTTTTTCGATATATTTTGTTTTTATATATATTTTGAATTGTAAAAATATTGGAATATTGTTAGTAGTAAGGTAATTTATACCAAATTTCTTATGTGCAATAAAGTTAAGAGTCAACAATGTAAATATTTTCAAAAAACAATTAGATATATCTCGGGGTTGTCAAGGATTTCATTAACCTTGGATCTGAAGTGGATACGAGCAAAAACACCAGTGCTGAAATCAAAAGGAGAATGACTCTTGCCTTTGTGCTAAGAAAGCAATTAAGTAAAGACCTTTTTCATTATATAAAATCAGGGCATAGAAACATGGACCCGATCAGAGGTGCAGGCCGCTTTGAAAAAAAAAAAAAATCCATCGCGGTGATTTTTGGTTCCCCCTGCAAGGAATGTAGATAGTAGAACTCTATGAGCTTTACAGTAATATAGATTCAGTCACAGGTTAACTTGTACAATGAATAAGTAAGCTATGACACGAAGAAGGGATTTACACCAACGGACCCGAAAAGTCTTCAAATCTTCACCAGAAAAGTTCGACCTAACTAACTAACTATATGCAATCGAGAGTTTTTCTGGCTGAGTACGTAAGCTGGTATTCACTTAAAGCTTGATATTTTTTCTATTGCAAAGTTTTGTGCTTTTTATTAAATTCATTGAATATTTAATGAGATTATTTTTGGAATTTTAAGCTCAAAAGTCCGACGCGCTTACTTTTGTTTATTAGGTCAAATTGAGTGTTTACTTTGCCCTGTGCACATTGCTTCCGACTGATGAACCTGATGCTACCAGAAAATAAATTCTGGCATTTTAAAACGATCCTTGTTGTTATCTGGTTCGACATGGGATATTAAGTTATTTGGAAGCGAAAGCCTTGACACATCAACCTCATTTTAATCTTATTTCTAAAAAGATATCTGAAGATACAAATTTTATACACTAGCATGTCCCTCAAGCAGATGTTATGCTTCCTAACAGCCACAAATTTCTTTAATTAATAAAGATCTTACGACATGAGAGAAAGCTAGGAATACGATGTAAAGGACAAGGACTTATGGGACCAGCAGTCTTTCCGGCTCCATCCGTATTTCTTGCTATTTTGTAATGAAGAATAATTGTCATCGTGTTGACCATGTGGCAAAGTTGTAATAAAGATATAATCTTTCAATAAATGAGATTGCGCCTGAAACAATTTGCTCCTTGTTTGGGGGGTGCATGACTTTTGAAACAGGAGACTGGTTAGGCCGTATGTGTGGAAAGTAATTAGCACTACATGGGTACTTATTCCTTAAGTATGGACTTAATCACTGCCACATGGCATCTGTCGCTGTTGTTTATTGGCAAAGGATATTTTGCGGCTTGAATTCGAATTGGTTTATTTTTATCGTCGCGTCCAAAGAGCTTTTGGCACTAAAATAAAATCACCTCTAGGTGTACAATGACATTTTGACGACGCATTTTCGGAGATTTCTTTAATAAGATGAGGAATCTGCGAGTACTCATGATGGGTACCTATTCAATGAAATACTGTTTATAGGAAAGAGCATCAAAGGGACAAGAACATGCGACATTTCGTCAATATTGTTTCTTGAAACATGAATGTCGTTGCCTTGAATAAACCCCTGATTCGATACTATGGCCATATTGGCTTCAATTTGCTTTGTGAAATCTCTTGGAAACCCAACATCAACGGGATCATTATGAACCCGAGAGGAGTGATAATTTCACAGACACCCTCATGTAATGCCATGCAACAAGATGGAGTTATTGCACTCTTTTGTGTTAAACACAAACTGATCTTAAATGGGTTACTTCGGGCTATCATCAGGAGCCTTGTGTCTCATGACAAAAGGAGATCATTCCTCTTCCTGAAGTAAAGCAAAAGTAAGAGGGAACCCAATGAAATATCCCGAAAAGCTAAAGGTCTGTGGTGCGTAGCCTACTTGGCATAAGAATGTTGAAAAAAACCGTCGATTCCTATACATGAAAACCTTAAGAGTCTCCACGGTTTTACTATAAGGTGAAAAAAATGTAAAGAAAAAAAAAAGAGCAAAACGCCATCGATTGCAAATTCATTTTTGTATGGGGATCAAAAAAAACACTGACATTGCAACACACAAACACAAAACGAAACAAAAGTTGAAGGCCCTCTTGTTTAGAGTTACGTAGAAACATCAATAATGGAGCCCTTGTATGTGCCAGATAAACTGCGATTAAAAGTTACGTTTCTGCAACAGCAAATGTTACTCAAAACTACCATGGTTAGGAACGGACATCGAATCACTGATAAAAATTCGTCATGACGCCTACAATGAATGAAAAAAGTATCGCATAGCCGAACTTTTTAGCACGTATCAAGCTTTACATAAAAAAAAATCTTCCAAATTAAGATCTGCAAAGTCAAATTATAACAGCATTTAATTAAGTTTTTCATCGTCGGATAGAGAAATGTGGAAACGCCTCCTTCAGATAGGTCGTGGTAGGCAAAATCCGAAGCTCCCTTATATGAGCATCTTCTCTTCTGTATCCTATCACCGGAGAAGTGGTCCATTGTTGGAACAAAATCACGCAGATGAAAATTAAAGCTCTTTTGGTTTTACAAGTGTCTTTAAAGATGATGTAGTGAAAATCCTACTATAGATAAATTTTAATGCCGTAGGCCTTGACAATTTACATCCATAATTTGTTAAATTACTGCTTTCAAGAATATTTAAAAGAAAAACACCTACTTTGCGGTAATCAGTCCGATTTTTGGCCACAAAAAAGCTGTAAAATCGCTTCAATTTTTATTGTTGATGAGATACGAACAATTTTAGATAGAAACCATCTAACTTTCCTAGCCCTCCTTGATTCTCGAAAGCTTTTGACAGGATAAACCGCTCTTTACTGTGCAACAAACTGCTCAGAACACCTATTTCTACCTGTATGCCTGACAACAATGTGTAGTTACCGGCATACCGTCCTCCCGCCTTCAAAGTCTTCAGCGTGGAGCCAGAAGGTTCAATTTTAGGACCAACGCTCTTCTTTATATATGTGAACGATGGTCATAGGGTTATAAAAAACTGTGCAGTTCACATGTATGCAGATGATGCCCAAATGTTTCTAAGTTGCTTTTCGTAAAGATTAGCGAAGCGATTAGCTTAATAAATGAATATCTCCCGAAAGAACTTGAAGTGCCTTCTTATCATGACTTCCATTTAAATCTAAACAAATCAAAGGTGCTGGCTTAACATCGAAAGTGGTACAGATTTTACAGGGTTTCGTCCAGTCAAACTTCCCAAAAGTGCAATAGAGTTGGATGTTACTGCCAGAAACCTTGACATGGTTTTCAACAGTACTATCATAGGATTCCCATATCAACAGTTCAATCAGCAAGGCTTGTGGTTGTGTACTTTGTGGGCTACGAAAGCAAAAAAATCTCTTCCTATCTGTTTAACTATATGGTCGTGAGATATTCGTCAACTAAACGTTGCTTTTAATTACATAGCGCGCTATGTTTTCAGTCTTCGAAAACGCGAAAATGTCTAGAGTTTGTCAAAACAGCTTTAAAGATGTTCCCTCGACAATTTAAGATAAAATTGAATTCACAAATGACTTCCAAAAATTACTTCAATTCTATAGCCTTTAATTCGCAGTCTTTTTGCATTATATTTGGATCAATCAAAAGCTTGAGTTCTTTGACTAAAAATCCGCGAGTGCATTCCAAAAAAAAAGCATTCATTTAAAGCTTTGAATGACAAGATCAACGCAAAGTCATTAGCCTTGAAAAGAAATCATATAAAATTCTGGAGAGCGGCCACAAACAGATTCCTGTCATATAAAATGATGTCGGAAATGGGGTATACGTAGTAAAGAATATGCACTCGAAAGAACCGAAGTAAATGTCGTGAGACACCCTCCAAACCCTTTCATTGCGGCTTCGAAAAATTTCACCATCAGGCCTGAAAGTTTTGTTGGTCCAATCAGTCATGTGAAAATTAAAAAAATCACAGAAATAGGTTTTACTGGAATACTATTGACTTTTTCGCCTTTCAATTCATCTAGTCCTTCAGCAAGCGTATTGCAAATGCAATTCATATCAATAAGTTTTGGTAGAATCAATTTAGCTGTTGCTCTCCAACTACCTTTTCAAAAGCAGGGCAAAAGATTCACATATCTCCCTAACCCTACTATTTGTTTTTTGAAAAGAATGAAACTCGTAAAAATCATTCGAAAGATTGCATAAAATTTTATTTGCAATTTCGTATCTCCTCAATTAAAATTTTTTTTTTGCAAATATTTCTAAATAAACTTTATTTTTAACGTAAATAGAACAATACAATTTATTTTTCTTCAAACAAAAAAAAACGCAACCAGGAACTTTTCGAAATTCAACATTAAATGAACTTTTATTTCTTGTTCAAGTACAACGCGAATCCTGCATTACTGAACTCGTTAAAATTGTGTTTAATTATTCCTGCTACAAGGAAGCGAAAACGATCCTTAACCACCACCATCGAAAAGAGAAGAAGTACATTTTTGAATCTCCATCTCTTTGTCTGGCCACAAATTTATGCTAATTAAAAGCAGCGAGTTGAAAAGTTCGCCGTGTAAGTTGAAACGAAACTAAAAAAAGGTTGTAATTTGCCACGTAAAATATTAAATATTCCTTTTCATTTATTTTAACTCAAGCAAATAGTTGAAATTTCGCTGCCACTGATTCAAAATAGATTGCATGCGAAGGACATTTTGGAACGAGTCTCTAACATGGATTTCTGATTTCAACCAAAATTATCGTCGAGGTGTTGTTGTTCTGCGTTATTAAATGTTCCAAGTGTAAAATAAATTTTTTTATATTTATTTTATGGGCGGATGTTACATCTCATCAACCGCGTTTGGACATTAGAATTTTAAAAACATCAATTGACTGAATATAATTTGTTTTATAATTTACGTTATTTATTTTTTATAAGTTCATAAAAAAAAAACTTAAAATAGGAACTTTTCGTGGACTAACGATGAT
This sequence comes from Orthonevra nobilis, assembly GCA_963555765.1. Lineage (NCBI taxonomy): Eukaryota > Metazoa > Arthropoda > Insecta > Diptera > Syrphidae > Orthonevra > Orthonevra nobilis. Next base: position 113,437,138 of record OY743225.1, read on the forward strand.
CATCCTATATATAAGTCAGATCAAGGGACGTACTGATGTCCAGGAGTCCAAATCCATTAACTCAAAGGGAAGAGGAACTTACCAATCTGTGGGGCTGTAGGATGTCATAAACGACCATAGCTAGCTTACTAGCGAGATCATCTGGGTCCGGGCTAAATCTGCTCCCTATTCTACAGAGTTCGCGGCTCTGCTTACTCATTTGAAGAGCATGATTTTTGTGCTTTGTATAAAAAGTTTTGGCCTTAAATGTTTGGACAAAACCAAAGTAAAGGGTCCGCCATCTAACGTTTTTTTCAACTGGTGCTTATTTCGTGAATGGTAGCACTTAGCTCATGTCTGATTTGACAGATAATTAGTTTTATCCTTCCGGTAAACGAATATGGTTGTATATACGCTTGAACAACGCTGGGAAATATTGCGACATTACTTTGAAAATCATGGTAATGTTGCAGAATGTGTGCGAAAATTACGTACGGATTTTGGAAGAAGAGAAGCACCGTCAGCTCCGTATGCTCGTTATCTTGTGAAAAAAGTGAAAAAACTGGCATCCTCATCGACAAACCAAAGCGTGAAAAGCCAAAAACAGTGCGTATACCCGAGAATATTGCGTGAAGCGCCATCAACGTCAATTCACCGTCGTTCTCAACAATTGAACATTTCGGAGACATTATTGAGACGAATTTTGCATAAAGATCTTGGTATGATGCCATACAAAGTCCAATTGGTTCAGGAGTTGAAGCCAACTGACCATCCAATGCGTTTTCGCTTCGCTAAGTGGGCCTGCGATCGACTTACAGAAGATGCCGATTTTGTCAAAAAAAATCATCTTTGCAGATGAAGCTCATTTTGATCTTCCCGGGTATGTAAACAAGCAAAATTGTCGCATTTGGGGCACAGAAAACCCGAACGCATACATTGAAAAGCCGATGCACCCAAAACGAGTCACTGTTTGGTGCGGATTTTGGTCCAGAGGCATAATTAGGCCATTTTTCTTCGAAAATGAGCATGGAGTGGCCGTTACAGTCAATGGCGATCGTTATCGGGCCATGTTGAACAAATTTTTGTTCACAGAAATTGAAGAGGAGGATATTGGCAACATTTGATTTCAACAGGACGGCGCTACGTGCCACACAGCCGAAGCTACACTCGATGTTTTCCGCCATGTTTTTGAGGATCGCATTATCAGCCGCAGAGCTGATGTCGTTTGGCCACCTCGTAGCTGCGATTTGACACCGTTGGACTATTATTTGTGGGGTGCCCTCAAAGATAAGTGTTACGCCGACAAGCCAGAGACAATTGACAATTGAAAAGGACAATATTACTGAAGCCACTGGTGAAATACAGCTGCACACAATCAATAATGTGCTTAAAAATTAGACCGATCGTGAAGGCTACTGCATGGCCAGCCGAGGCAGCCATTTGATTGAAATTATTTTCCATTATTAACCGGAAGGATTGTACTTTCAAATAAAGAAAGAAATTTGAGAAAATATTCAGCAGTTTTTTTTATAGCATTTTCAAAAAAAAAAAGTTATTTGGCGGACCCTTTAGTTTCGATTTTGTTGGATAGGTGTTAACCAGCTTAATGTCATACCTGTGGATTATTACCAGTTCTACGACGAATCGTTCTATACAAATTGATAATTTGATACGAACTTGTTAAAAAAGTTTTTGAGATTTAAACGAAAATTCGGAGATTCGCTTAGGTAAGAAACATTCTGCGGATGTTATAAAAAATAGCAAATGAAGGTTAATTCGAAAAATATAAGCAATTTTTTTTCCGCACGAGAAATCAAAATCTTATTACCTACCGAATAATCGACTCAAAAACAACAATACTGAACTCAATTCATTTGGAAAAGTCACCGACTTTCAATGGAAATACTTCAAAAACGTCAAGTAAAATAAACATTGCTGCTATTCTAGCTAAACCCGCTCATAAATCGAAAGTCGAAATTGTCAAATGAAAATAAAATCATCGTCTATTAAGTAATGATGTCGTCGCCACCGATTTCAGTAAAGCCTTCGACAAAATATCGCACAAGATAATTCTACTCAAGCTCAATGCTCTTGGTTTCCGAGCTACTTTTTTTGAATGGATTTAGTCCTACCTTGAAAGCCGTCAATATGTTGTAATTTTTAGATCCTCCAAATCTAATCCATTTATGGCTACCTCAGGTGTCATTCAATGAAGCCACGTTGGTCCTATTATTTTCATCCTTACTATTAATGATGTTGACCTGATTATCCGCAATTCGTGCATATCTATATACGCCGACGACATAAAATTTTATTCGCCCATTTTGTCTGCCGCTGACCCACTCCTTCTTCAAGATTATCTGAGCAGGTTTTCAATTTGGTGCCAAAAAAACTTTCTGGATCTCAGAATACATATAGTACACACTCAAGCGTTTTCCATAGCCCTCCAGGACCTACTTCATCTTTAACAAACCTGTTCCACTAGTCTCTTCTCTCCGCGATTTGGGTATTATCCGCGATAAAGAACTCAACTTTCGCATACACATGGACTCCATCATTATTCGAGCTATTTCCGCCCTTGGCTATGTTAAGCGATGGTCCAAAGAATTCTCAAACCCCTATGTCACCAAAGCCCTTTACATTACTTTTGTTAGACTACTACTAGAATATGCTTCCCAAGTCTGGGCGCCTTACTATGAAACCCACATCCGGCGAATCGAGGCTGTTCAGCGCCGTTTTCTACGCTTCGCACTGCGTGGTCAACTCTGAAAAGACAGCTTTAACCTACCGCTCTATACACATCAATTAAGGCCAATGCATTTTTAATTTCCACCTAAACAGATCCACCCTCTCTCAACCACCAAACCCCTGGTTATAAGATAGAATCTAAGCACTGCTCGTGTTAAGTCCGGAGTATACCCGGCCTTCAAATAAAAAAAAGTAATATTCCAAGCGTTTCTACTTTCTAATTGTCAAGTTTGGGGGAATAGTATAAAAATGCATATCCAAAAATTTTAAGTGTCTTAAAACAAGCTGCTTAAGATTGTGTTCAATCTACACCTAAAAGTTGAATTGATTTTCGAAAGAACTCTGAAGCTTAAGAATACATTTATACATTCTTGAAAATTGTTCTGCATAATTTTATTACAAATTTATTTATTTATCCTCAAATACTATTTTTTTTTTAATTTAAATTTTTAATTTAATCTTTTTCATATTTATTTTTTTTATTATTATTATTTTTAATTCCTTTATTTTTTTATAGATTAGGTTAGGTTTTGCAGGGTCGTGATCCTTGATACGGAGCATCAGCCTCAACACTTTCCTCGAGACAGTTTATTTCCCTACAAAATTTGTTTGTAGAAACCCTCTAGGGTTTCAAAAATGTAGTTCCCTAAACGTTTTCTAAGGCTTCAAGCTATACCCTGGCATTCTCACGTAATAAATGAGTAATATCCTCTTCGACACTCAAATCACCGCAGTATCTGCATTCGTCCGTGATTGAGAGACTCAGCCTCCTTGCATGTTTCCCTAAGAGGCTGTGCTCCGATAGTACGCCCAACGCTATCCTCAGTTGCTTCCTGCTCAGGTTAAGAATTTCGTCTTTTTGCGGTCGAATGTAGGCCATAGGACCTTTGATACCCTGTTTTTCCTTGAGTTTGACAAACTTTGGTCGGCTATTTTCATTGCCTTATCTAGCAGTGTTGTCTTAACGGCACACGCAGGAGGTTTAATAGGAAGAATATTGGCCAGAGGTAGTTTACCCCATTTCTGTCTAATTCGTCTGATATTTCGTTGCCTTCGATTTCGGAGTGTCCATGCACCCAACATAGTTTCACCTGATTCTGCCTTAAGCATTGTGCGGCAGATACTGACTATTTAAGATTCCTTTTCACACGATTCTAGTGCCCTAATCACAGCTTGACTGTCGATGTAGATAGGGATATCTTGGCCGGATACCGATTTCATTTCTATGAGTTCTGCAGTCTTAAGTACTGCTAAAACTTTTGCCTGAAATACGCTACAAGCATTCGGTTGTCTTAAAGAGACTCTAAGTTATTGGTTTGTAAGAAGATTCCATAGCCTGTTCCCTCTATGGTTTAGAGTTATGAGTGTAAAGTGCAATTTCGTTTTGCTCTAATACAGCTTTTGCTTGTCATTCATCTCTTCCAGGTTACGTCATACGATACGAATAGAAATCTAATTCAGGAAGGATTTCGTCCATTCCCTTGAGTATGCTTGTAAGTTTTTCCTACTATTCCCAAGTTCTTCCTACTGTTCTTTTATAAATAAAATGTGCATTATAAGCCTTTTTGATCCTTTCCTTTGTGTTCAAGGTCCAGTTCAATTTTCTATCAAGAAGTATTCGTTAATATTTTTCGTGATCCTAAAAGAACAGCCCTACCCCCTCTTGTTTCAACAGCTTTTTACTCATGTTTATTGTTATTCATTCAATTTTTAGTTTTTTGTTTTAATTGAATTGATTAATTCAAAAGTTTCTATGCCAAATCGTTAAGCAGACCCCAAGTGTAAACAGTAAACTCAGTAATGGACTGCTTAAACCTCCTCGTTCCCAAAAAATGATAAACAGTTTAAATGTCAAAAAACTATATCTGAAATAAATCTAAGGACACAAATGTGCAAAGGACTTTAAATGACCTCCTTCAACGACAAAACAAAACAAAATACTTGAAATTAATTTGCATTTGCTCACTGCTTCAAAGATTTGAAACTGCAGCTGTCAAAAGTTCATAGTTTTCAGCTTTTCTGGAATCACAGAAAATTTTATGCTGAGAATCAAAACTCTTTACTGGGCGCCGGATACTCGGAAACGGATGAAGTGCGTGATGATGCACCAAATGTAAATCCAGCGAATTTGCAATATTTCTACAGTATCTATCTGAGTCTTTCGTCCACCCTTGCAAGGAGCCAACAATAGTGCATGTGTAGGAAAGGTACAAAGAGGACACACAATCGTTTGATATTTTTGAATGCAAGTTTGCTACTGAAAGGACGAGTATTATGCAGGATAACAAGGAAAAATCGACACTGTGTATCTGACGATATCTTTTGCGGCAATTGGTTATGATATCTCGTTAATTTGTTCTCGTGCATGCCCTTAGGGATGTCCAATTGGTTTTTAATTGAAGTTTTGTTTGGTTTTCTTTTTGTCATCTATAACCGTTCAATGAATTTAGCCTCAGGTTATAAACAAACGTGAATAGAGTTTAAAAAGTCCATTAATTCTATGCAGCAGCCTGCAGCGGTATCAATAAAATTTTAAATTAAATTTTCAAACGTTTTGACAATGAAGTCGGTCACATGAGCTCTATTTGTATTGTTAATGAATGTGATAGGGAAAGATTATCTTTGTTCTTTCGCAAATCAACATTCAAAGACATACATTGGAATAATGTTTAGCAATCATAGGATTTTTTTGTTGTGAAATTCGCATTCTTTACGCCAAATCTATGGAAAACTATGCTCAAGAAACCATTGATAAGTGTGACTGAGGTCCCAAATCAATCGATTTGTGATATTTGCAGCAATTCGACAAAAAACTAAGTCGACGAACACGAGTAAGCTTCTGAAATTTGACGTAACTCATCCCAACGAGAGCGTAAGAATTTGATACTTTTCTCATCAAGACGACTATAACTGTGACCAAAAAGTATACCAGATAGGATCAGGAACAATAAAAAGGAAAAATGGTGACAAACGTATATCTACTGCAGCTGACCAAGGAAGAAGGTCTTAAATTGACTGTGATTCACATCAATGGCATTAGTTATATACATATGCCCAAACCGAACTGGTTTATTAAATTTTTAGCAACAATTGAATTGAATTGAAATCATTTTCGAAAATAAAATTAAATTCACATAAGTTTGCAGTGATTTAATAAAAGTCAAAAGTGAATTCAGTTTTAATCGATTGAAGTCAGTAAATTGAACTTTTTATGTTTGAATTGATTTATACTAAAAGGATTTACCTCAAGATTATTTGGTTTTTCAAATGTCGTGAACGGGACAAGTGTATCAATGAGCCAGAGAGCAAGTGACTTTCAGTAGAATTAATTTGAACTTTCTGCGGACTTTAATTAACTTCAAGTGAATTCATTTATATAATTGAAAAAAAATTGAATGCACCAATTACTCGCTTCAAAATAATGGTGAATTTGTGTTTTTTTTCAAATCCCAGTCTTTTTCAGTAAAACGACTCGTTTTGGAGGGAATCAACTGAATTATCTTCCCAAAAGACTTAAGCCTTTTACAACTCTGTCCAGCGTTTTAAGAAGCAAGTTCCATAGAAGTTTCCTTTCCATTGATCTGAGTACAGTACTAATAAACAATGTATGATATCATGAAACAAAACTAAGTCAGCTTTGACTGTTCGCTTTTGGATTCGCACGTTAACTTTTATACGAACGGACTTTTGTGGAAAGAGTCCTGATCTTGCTCTCTGCTTTCTCATTCGTAAAATGAATGCGTTCAAAGTTCAAAAATAATAAAAATCTAGCAAATGATAAGATGCATATTGACAATGAAGACGACCACCAAGTCATTTTAAAATTGTGAAACATGTGCGCTAATATAAAAAAATAACAGAAAGGGTGGATTAAACTTTCGAGGGAAGAAGCGGAGGAAAAATTCGTTTGTAAAGAGAGAAGTGAAAAGTCTTGACGGAACATCTGTCAACAACTTTAGAAGAATGAGAACCGAACTATGGATTATTATTTCCCGGCATGAGTACGATAGCTTGAGCCCCAAAAATTGATCACGGTTTCTTGTAAAGCGGTCAAAAACAAACATTTTTAAAAATGGGGGGGGGGGTCGACCTCGCCACGTTTAGGAGATAGCGTCAACTAAACAAAAAATACTTAAAATGATTTTTTTCCATATCGAATCCTGTTCTTTAATCCTGAATTTAAATTAAATTTGAATGTCAATAGTTTTTGAAAAAATTTCGCATACAAACTCCAAATGTTGGTAAAAAAATGAAAAAAAAGTTAAAATAATTTTTTATTCAAAATTGTGAAACAAGGTGCTAAATTGGCTTTTTGTGGTAAAAGCTTATATTAATTCTGAACCGAATACAAAAAACCAAATGGTTTAATCAAATTACCTCTTCAATGTTTGAAATAAATTTTATATTATATTATATTGTTATGTGATTTTTTAGATACTTAGTTCCTCAAAAAGCCTGGCATTTCTGTTTATTTTATTCCTTTGGAAATTGTGTGCGAAGTGAATGAATTTTCATTCTTACATTGTTGATGGTTGATGGCACCATTTACTTCTTTTAATTTCTTCGCTGATCAATTGATTTTGCACGTTCCACACGATTTATGTAGTCCGGATGGGACACTATAAAGACCTGCATGTATTTCAAAATGTAATACTCAATTTTGGATTATTTCCTGTATCCATTTAAAATAATCCATTTTTGATTTTCAAAAACAAAACATCGTTAACGTTGAACACGAACACAAAGCTAAATACAAAACACTAGAAAGAGGTCAGGAAAACCACCCGTGCGACACAGGCTACCTTCGCAACTTCTCTCTCCTCTCACCATCAAAATTAAGAGTGGAGAGGCACAAGTCCCATTGTAGAAAATCTGACAAGCGATATTTGGATATTTTGATCGGACTACTGTAACCCTTCCCGTCTTTTTGCCATTTGAAGTAATAACCGAAGCACATGATCATTCTTTTGGACGCTATGAAATAACGAAAATAATAATTGATGACCAAATTAAATGCACCTCAGCAACAACAATGCGTTCCTGTACATTAGCTTGTCCCAGCCTATCCGAAACCTTACCGACTAGGACGACTTTCGGTCGAGTTTCTATCAGAGAAATTATCGTTAACATGGGCCAATGTATAGCAAAGTAAGTTTTTTCTTGACCCATCGATAAGTGATATCAACTTTGAAGATAATCCCTTATTGTAGAAAAATCCCTCTCATAAACAAAACATGTATCCCTACTTTTTCTCCTTTCGAATATTTATGAATTAAGTGAACGGGTCTAAATAAGAGGCACCATAAATTTTCCGAGAAAAATTTGGATATGGAAAAAAAATTAGAGTCTATGAAGGGCGCTCGAGAGGAATGATACTCGATTGAAACATTGGCTTGATGGCATACCTCCAAGTCAGTAAATTCCTCAATCAATTGAAAGGCTTATCCCTTAGAGGAAGACATCATCAGCAAACAAAATTAATTTTGAAAATTTCATTATTTGGGTTGTTTCGTAAAAATAAAAATAAAAAATAACCGTACGCCTAGTATTGTGCCTTGTGGAATCTCCACTCTGACAGGTATTGGCGCCGATACCTTTCCATTTATAAAAGATTTCAACCATTTCAGTTCAATCGATTTTATACCGTAGCACTTTAACTTTTTTAGTAAAATCTCGTGGCTTACTGATTCAAAAGCTCTCTTTTGAGGTCTTAGAAAACTGCAACTACAACGCTCTTTTCATACATTTCAATTGTCCAATCTTTTAACACAAAGTTTAGACAGGCTTCGCAGGAGTGGTAAGCGCAAAATCCCGATTGGTTATTATCCATGAGACCTTGAACTTCAAAGTGCTCTTGGAGCTGCATCATGATTGTTTTTTCTGGAATTTCTTCATAAAGGGGCATCATATTAATTGAGCGATAGTCACTTAGGTTTTTGGCATTCGCAGTCTTTTTTATAGGCACTATAAGTGATTCACTCCAAGTTGGTGGAAAAATACCCTCACTTAGGGATGTATTTAAAATTCTTTCCAGCACTGGACCAACTTTAACCAATTTTATCATTTTAACATACGTGAAATGAAAAATGAACGCGTCTAACCAGCTAACTCGTATTTCTGTTGGTCGAAGTGACACGCAACTATTCCGACAAGCGATGTCAATTTCAACATTAAATCAAAAATGAATTTAAAAGAACCATTTCACGTGTGTAGACACTCGTATTCGACTCCCGCTAGAGTGACGAAATTTTTGAAATATACAAAAATACCTAGGATCATCGCCGTTAACACTCACCACGAAAGCATGTTACTTGCTAATTTTAATTTTCAGCATAACAAGCGAAAACAACACACGAAGACTCAAGTAAAAACTCAAAAAAAGAGACACACAAATAAACAAAGCACTGGCCCAGAGGATACGTCGACTTGAGCAAGTCCTTGCCATCGCCAACACACACGAAATTCACGACTTGTCGAAAGTTTCTCGAAAACATTAAAACTTTATAATCAAACCCAGCAACAACAGCATTGTGAACAAAAAAAAAAAAAAAACATCGAAAAAGGCACATCCTTAACTCCCCAAGGAGTCGAAACTAGCCACGCACTGGGAAATGCCTTGCTCTGTGCGCCATACACCCTCAAAACATTGTAAATGGTGACACTTAAACGGTGGAAAGTTTTGTCACAAACATAATTGATGTATACCCAACGGAATAGCTGGTGCTTTTACAAGTTGACTCTATTCCACCAATGATCCTGGAATTGTGTGAAAAGCCACGAAACTCTGCACTACACGAATGTGTATATACCTACGTATGTGGAGAGCATTGCAGGATTGCAGGATAACACTGGTGAAGAGTGAAAATTTAAGAGGCAAATCTACACGTGTAAAATTTTGGCAAAACAGACTTGCCTTGATGCCTTGGAGCAAGGTAGAAAAACTGCAAAGTTTTCGCAAAATTGAGACAGAGATACAGGACTTTGTGCTTAGGGTGATATTTTCTTAAATCGTGTGTCGGAAGTTGTATATAAGAACGTACTCGTACGTATGTACGAAGCACAGGAGATATATAGTAACTTCAATTCTTATCACAAATGCGTTCAGCACGAAACTTGTAATCAGTCATTCAGTAGCGCTGAAAACAAAGTGTTTGTTTTCATTTGACATTAAGAGACCATCAAACTTGTTTGAAAGTTCTTGTAATGAGTTCAATTCTTAATAAAAAGGTCCTGTCAGTAAGAGAAACCATGCTGTCTGCGAGACTACACCGAGCGAAATGACAACATTCCTTCAACTAAATACCAACCAGCCATAAGGTTAATGAAAGAACAGAAAGACCGAATCTGCTGTATAAAAATCGGGCTACCACGGTTAACAGAAAAATTACTTTATTCAGCATTAGCCAAAGCTCAGATTATTCAAGGATAGACACGCCATAAGGTGAATTCAATTACTGAACACATTTTGAATTAGCCTGCAAATTTACGTAGAAAACATTTTCGAAATGGCCATGAGCAGGATGGAATTTAGCGGACAGATTCTGTAGACAATGTCACTTTTATTTTTTTTAAGGGTTCCATTCCCAAAGGATCCAACGAGACCCTATTACTAAGCCTTCTCTGTCCGTCTTTTGTAAGGATCCCAAAATTTGCTCGATTGCTTCTAGAGTATGCGTTGAAAAAATGGACAGGAAATCTTGAGGGTCTTTCGCCGAAATATTTGAGTGTCGATTACTTTTGCACAGCTTTCAATATTCAAGCCTCACATCCAGCAACATTTAGACGGAAATGGCCAGTGGTGGAAAGTGAACCCACCTTCAGCCGATAAAGTACTTTTTCCGCCATAAGAAAAAAACAAAAAAGCCTAAAAACAACAAAACTGTAACATTCAAAAATGGTGGAAATTTTCGAAAACATGCATCCGATAATCTGTTAGGTTTGGGAGGACACACCAAATTGAAGATCATTCGCTTCATGTAACAACTCATATCCATCTTGTAACAACTGAGGAGGGTGCCATATCCTTGTTTAACGTTGCTGCAAAGTTTGTATCAAAGGTATTGTTTTAAATCATGAAATCTTTGACAACCTTCTTGGCACATGAACACTGAACAATTGCTGAGTTCCGGATCCGGGATACGGTTTTTATTAGTCCAGATATAAGTATGTCCAGCTGTTTGGACTAGCCAAATGTATTTAGATCATTGCTCGCATCCAACGTGTCGTCATTGAAGAAGAAGCCAGAAATGCTCGACATTTAGAATTTTAACAGAAAACTGATAGGCCTACTCTTCCAACAGAAAGACATAGTTTGACATTTTTGAACATTAAGATGCAACGAATTAATATCACACCATTTTGATAGTGCTTCTTAATCTTCCTTTGGAGATGCAGTCAATCATCTAAGGACATTATTGTGCGAAGATAGATGGGATATCATTTGTAAATAAAAAGAAAAGTAGAGGTCTCAATTGGCCAACTTATGGGACGCCAGATGGTTCATGTATACACTTCAATAATAATCCTCCAATGTTTTCAGTTTGGATCCGATTCGTTGGATATGACTTTATTCAATTTAAAAAGACATCTCTTAGTGAAATTATCAATTGCAAAATTACTCAACAGAGTAAAATTAGAAGCAGTAGCACTAATACTATTTGCAGAGGCGCGGGGCCCTTCGTTTTAGAATCAACTCTCACTTGGCTACTTTTTCGTGTTATAAAATTATGGTATGCCGTTGGCTATGATGTAGAGGCAAAACACTGACAGCAAGGTGACCAACTAATCATTCAACATGCAACTTATTTCGAAAAAAATACTGTGAATGCAAATAAATCGATGTCAAAATTATTATGTTCTGTTGAAAGTGGGATCCCAGCACTTTTGCAGCGCTTGGCGAAGACTTAAAAACCTCTTGGGCTTAGTTTGTAGCTGCTGCTCTTAGTTGCCCAGGACTTTAACCGAATGATTCCACTTCTTATAAAATATTGGGAAAAATGCATATCCGACAAGTGGATAAGTAGATTTATTACCAGAGTTAAAACCATCACAATATTTAGTTGACTTCGTCATAGGCCGAACCAACATTAAAGTTAATTTTTTGGCAACAAAATCAAAATGATACACTTGCAACATATCTCTCACAAATAACTGGTGAAAATACCACTGAATGTTCACTTTGTAAAAAGCGACCAGGTGCAAATCAGAAACAATTTTTACAATTTTTTGTTACAGTGGCAATAGTAGTACATACTCTGTGAAGACGTTCTTATTACGGTTCAGAAGAATAATTATGATAGAAGGACGGAAAGACAGCGGTGCGTTAGTAATAGGATACCATTGGTACCCAAAAGATTCCTTAAATGACGAGACTTTCAATCAATAGAACCTAACTTTCGCGTGAATAATAAAAAAAAAATTAACTTTAAGGCAATTAAGACTTAAGCCGCTCTACTTCAAGGAAATGTTTGAAAGTCTCTTTTATATTCGCGTGCTCACGTTGTGTTCAGAATTCAGACGGTAATACTTTGACAATACGGTCTTTTTTTGCGTTACTTCTTTTTATATTTTCGAATTAATAAGAGGTCTACAACAAGGTGCGGTTAATTCTCCGGTACTTTTCAGCATTTTTACGACTGATCTTGTAGGTTCTCTTCCTCATGCTATAGCGTAATAGTAATCCCCTCCCGATGCAATGCACTTATGCCAACGGATTTTCCAATCTTTGAAACACTGGTTGTAGTCACTTTGCGGGATGGCCTTCAGTTCCGTCTTCGCTGCGGCTTGAATCTCCTCTATCGTATCAAAACGGTGTCTCCGGAGCGGTCTTTTGAGCTTGTTGAACAGCCAGAAGTCGCACGGCGCCAGATCAGGTGAATACGATGGTTGCGGAACGATATGGGTTGAGTTTTTGGCGAAATGATCACGAACTACGAGTGCGGTATGGGATGGTGCATTATCGTGGTGTAAAAACCAAGAATTGTCTTTCCACAATTCCGGCCTTTTTAGGCGGATATCGTTACGCAAACGACGCATAACGTTCAAATAATATTCCTTTTTGACTGTTTGGCATGTTGGAAGAAATTCATAAAGCACAATAGTACGATAATCGAAGAAAACAGTCAACATGACCTTGATTTTTGAGCGACTTTGGCGCGGTTTTTTTGGTCTCGGCTCTCCTTTGGCACGATATTCGCTTGACTGATCGGTTGTTTCGGGGTCGTAAGCATAGATCCAAGTCTCATCGCCAGTTATAATGCACTTCATGACATCCTGGTAGTCGAAAAGTATTGTTTCACACACTTCAACGCGACGCTTTTTTCCAAAAAAATCAATGTTTTCGGTACCAGTCGAGATTTGACGCGCTTGAGGCCCAAAGCATCCTTCAAAATGGTATTGACTGAGCCTTTCGATAAGCCAACTTCATCAGCAAGGTCCCTAATCGTTAATCGATGGTTTTTCAACACCAAATCTATGATTTGTTGGACGTGAGCTTCATCGGTTGATGGTCGCCCAGAACGCTCTTCGTCTTCGACACGTTCACGGCCGGCTTGGAAATCACTATACCACTTGTAAACATTTTTTTTTTGGACATAGTCTCATCATCAAAGGCTTTCTGCACCATCCTTAACGTATCCGCAGCAGAAAATTGATTCCGCAAACAAAATTTAATGCAAATTCTTTGCTCAATAAATTTCGACATCGCAAAAAACGAAAAACTCACTTTTAGCAGCTCACAAAACGTCGCGTATCTCAAACACTATGAATATATTTTGACATGAAATTTTACACAGATGTCACTGAAATCAACCTGAAAAGAAAGAAAAATTTCCAAATCCTTCCACGCGCGCGGTTTAAATTCATATGTCACTTTATTTTTTGGACAATGTAGTATAACTTATATACAGACTAGGGTATGTATACACTTATGTTATATATATTTTCATAGATTTTAAGGTATATATATATATATTAATATATATACATAGTTTTAAGTAGATATAAGTATGTATTTTAGTTATTTTAATGTAGATTTAAGCCTTAGATAAAGAATAAAATACGTCAAGACACTAAGTTTTGCTTAACAAAAACATGTGTCTTAGTTTAAAATTTGTTAACCTTAAAATATTATTAAAATAGTTAGATTAAGTCGAAAGATATATAATTAAATACAAGTTATAGCTTAAGGTGCCCGCATAGTGCCAGTAAGTTAGTTAAGCAAATCAATTTATATAAACTAGTTTAAGCGTTTTTGTCTAGTGTATAAGAAGTTCTTATAAGTTAAAAAAATGCATTTAAAACTAAACTAAAACTAACGGTCTTGTTTTGCATCTATATTTTCTGAAGCTCTCTTTGGAGTTTTCAAACGAAATATCGTTGATTTTTTTTTGTTTTCGTGGATTTTAAATGTTTGCGGCATACCACATCATTCGTTATCCTTGATGGACTCACGAACACTTTTGAGGCATTTTAAACACAAAAGAAGTTCGTTTCTATTATAAAATTTGTTGCAAATTCATTTGAAAAATTGAAAAGAAAGACGTTGGGCGGATGTTATCTCGATAAATGACAACCTTAAAAATGAACTCGAATCAGAAGACTGAAAGTGTGCAGTAGGCGGTACGCAGCGGAGTATGTAGGTGCCATCGGTACGAGGCTTGAAAGCGAAAATTAAAAAAGATTAAAAGTAGGAATTCAGACCTGTTAGAAAATATAAAAATCAGTGCGGACCTGTGGCTCACAGACAACAACCAATCTCCATCGAAATCAAGGAATTCCTTCTGTGCTTGAAAAGATAAAATCAAGAGTTTAACCCCACTCATGTCAACGGGGATTAAACAATCTCTCTTCAGATTGCAGAAGACAGTATGTCACTCGAAATAGAGAAAACCTCCAACGCTTTGGATGGATTAAGACCCAAAACTCTATCCTCAAATGCCGATTACGGAAAAAAAAACTTCCCTCCTACTCATCGTATTTATCAGGACGTCCAATGAGCAAAATTTATTAGACGTGGTGCCCACTCCTTGTTAGGCACCATGTCAGACATCTTCTCAGCAACTTTCATATTTCAAAATAATATCTATTATCCTTTCCCCAAACACATCACGTATGTGTCTAATGACCCGATTATTTTCGGTTTCATTCTTCCATTAAAGTTGATTGATATCATCGAGGCCAGAAAAGTTTTGCTAAATTGCTGACACTAGTCCTCTGCTAAAAGGGGGGAAAAACTTGATTTATTAACATGCTAATGAAATCCTTTATCGAGAAATCATAAACACACTCAACTCCATGGACTTGTTGTGCTTTTTGTTTTCTGTTAAACCAGCAAAAATATTTGTTGTAATCGGATTCTCATTTGGCACTCCATATTCACTTCATAAACTGTAGAAATAGTTCTTATCTTGTCTTCCGAAGGTGTGCAGTCACATTTGTAGATATCCTTGAATTGTCTTGCTTATTGTTCACATGATTTCTGAAGTTATCCTCGAAATGGGGGACAGAAGATGAGTACACAAGATAGGAGGGGCTTAAAAAAAACATTCACGTGACATAGATTTCCACGATAATAGAGAAAGCAAAGGCCAAAAGTCGGCAACATATTGTCTACCTGCTTCCTTTGCATGGATAAAAATGGAAAATAAAAGAATGCCGTTCTTTGAAACGAGAGATATAAACGATATAACACTTTGCACACGCTACTGGTACGCCAGATGTTTTTAGCTGAGAAAAAAGTGACAGTGAAATTCGGCCAGAAGGTCACACAAGGACGTGGTAGATATATGCGTCAGTCTTTGAAATAGGCATTTCTGTTTCCGACAGTTGGCACTTGGTCATTTCGAGTTCTGGTAGGACTTTGACATAATTTTTGTCCTCTGTCGGGCGCCAGTAAAAGTGAATAGTGATAACGAAAGAGTGAAGTTTATTACTTAAGTAAATGTCGAGATTTGACACAACCTAAGATTGATAGTACTCTAGAGTGGATTATTTTCCACAGACATTACTATTCATGAAGGTATTTTAGTTATCCTAGCGCAAATGTAAAAATCAAATTAATCAAGTCAATTGCAGAAAACGTATCCAACACTGTACGCTCGTGTGGGTTAAGTGATTGAAAATGAGTTTTCTTCTCTCTAGAAACTAATCGTAACTATTTGTAATTAAATTTCTGTCAGACGATATGGAGAAAATAAATTGTTTGAATTTAATCCATTAACTTACACGCAAGTGATTTTAATTTGAATCAATTTTTAAATTGAATCGAATTGAACTGCCCCGATTCACCTTTATCAGATTGATGATAGTCTTAAATGTGGTGAAGGATGATAAAGAAGATGCTATTTCGAATACTTTAACGTGTCCTTTAGCACTAAGGATACTTGAGTTATTTTGCATATGTCTCTGTGGCGATTAAACGATTTTGCAGTTGACAAAGGTCAGTTGTTTTGCAACTTTATGGAACCCAGGTGATCTTCCTGGTTATTGGTTATTGTCATTATTTTTTCTAGTCTATGCCTTCTAAGGAGTCAAGGACTTCATCCACCTTAAGTCCGCTGTAAGCTCGAGTGTGGCTAAAGCACAGAAACTAAACAAAGGATGATTCTTACCGACTCTCCCCAAAACAAAGCATTCTCTAACTTCACTGCACTGCAAGTATTAGAAGATGGAAACAGTTAATTATTTATAGGGGCCCTTGACTCCAGAGATACGAATGCACTCATATTCAAACTGAGCAACTTTGGAATCTCCTCGAAAATGTTGAAAAAAAAGCCTTTACAAGGACCAAAAATCAGCAGTATGGGATGAAAACTTACTCTAAGAGTGGTTTGATTCAGAGGAAGGTATGAATCAAGGTTGTCTTCTTAGTCATCTGTTTTTTTCTATAACAATGGAAGTGCCAGGCGGTTTAGTTTTCAATGGAACAAAGATCGACAATTTGATGTATGCAGATGACATTGTTATGCCGGCAGACTCACCATCTATGGTACAGTCTGATGATAAATAAACTGGAAGACTATTGTATCAGATGGAATCTGTCAATGAACACCAACAAGTCCAAAATCGTGGGATGCAGAAAAGGTCACGGTAGATACGCTAGAGACGAAAAAGGCCAACGTTCTTCTAATCCACCAAGTTTGTTTTGCCAAACTTTTTCATGGTAAATTAAAAGAGTCTTTCCTTAGACAGCAGCTGGAAAAATTATCTGGGAAAAAGTCAACCAAGTGCAAACTTCAAATTTTTCGGAGCAGTTATAAGATCTGTCATGTCACACAGCGCAACAGGGGCTTCCAACAATCTGAAGAGGTGGAAAAGCTGCAAAGATTCTTAATAAAATTAATCCTTATACAATAAAATGCTGTGTATATTAGTATATCATTATATCGAATGCGAACTGAAAAGAAAAAAGGCTCCTTGGTTTAGTAGGTTGATGCGTTGCGCAAGTTCGTGTCAGTTTGGAGTTCTCTATTCGTATCTAGACTGCTGATACTTCTTATTTTGCCATTTTTATGCGTAATACTCCTTTTTTTTTTTTGTTTTTTTTTTTTTTGCATGAATACATATTTGGTATATCTGTATTCTGAAGAATTCTCTTTGCAATGAATATAATGAAATTTGTCTGAGAAACAAAACATATGGCGGCGACGCATAAGAATTAGTAGCCCCGAAAAAGAGGTGCGAGAACAGAATACTACAGATCTTCAGCGAATGATAACAATGAGATTAATGATGAGAAGGTACTTAGTATCTTACCAGGAAAGAAAGGATTCCAAGCATAAATTCACGGGAATAATTTACGCGTGATTTTTACCACCGGATTATAAAATTCGATCGTGAGATTTTCTTCGATGTATGACGGTGACTAACAGGAAACCAAAGGATCATTCGGCCAAAATGAAATATCACTTTTTTCGGAGCATCAAAGTCCAAAAAAAACGATCGGGGTACTAAAAAACATTTTTTTTACAGAATTTGTGTGCGTGTGCTTTTATTCAATTACCACAAGTCAAAATGTCAAACATACACACAAACAAACGTATGTGCAAACGTTTTTTGTAATCGTAGCTTAAGCAAGTTCAGTTTTAGTGGTAAGAAATATCCTGCTAAGAATTTTCAATGTTTCGTTGTCAGTGTCAATTGGACAACATTTTGTCACAATTACTGATTTGAGTTCATAATTGGAGGCTGTGAATATATACTTTAACGTAGTGTTTTCCTCAAGAGAACGCTACATCATTCAAGATGTTTCAAATTCACTGATCGGACCTCCTTTCCAATAATGATCCTTTTGATGAATGTGGGGTCGTCTTGAGATCATGCCTTTTGCGACATCAACGCGGTCTCTTTTTTGCATGAAATTGAGGTCTTTCGGCATCAACTTTGCTGCTACACGACGGAAACCCAAATCATTAACCAAAATATCTTGGGCAGATCCATTAGCAATGTTCAAGTCCTCCACTATCTCTTTGATGGGTAATTTGGGGTTATTGATCAACATTTCATTTACTTTATCAATGTTTTCATCGGTTTTCGATGTCGATGGACTACCACTGCGCTCATCATCATTGATTGACCCACGACCACTAACCGCTCGTGCCACTGGTAACCGACCGTTTTCTTTAGAGAAACGTTGTCGAAACACTTTTCCAACATTTCCAACGTTCGCGCACCATTAAATCGGTTTTTTGCGTAAATTTAAGTAAAAGTTCGTTGTTGCAAATTTTAATCCATTTCTAAAATTGTAAAAGTCCCCAACACACACAGAGATGAATGTTCTCTTGGATGTTCAGATGTACCAACTCAACAAAAAAAAAAAAACAGAACTCAGATCGGAACGATGGGTGCGCCACTCGGTGGTTATTCCGAGAAGTTTTTGATCAATATGCTACTTAAAAATAAGGTGCAGCATTGTGGCTGAATATTTTAAATTTACCCAAATTTTGTTACATAAAAGGCAAGTCGAAAAACTGTTTCCCATCACGTTTCCTGCTCAGACACAGCAAACTGCTGTTTTTAGGGAAAATTCAGAATGAAACTGCAGATCGTTTCTAATACCATAGGATAGTTAAAATTAAAAGCAATCTGATGAACCAGATGTGGTTAAGTTTAGCCAAAATAATATTAACCGGGTTCGACTGAAAACTTAAAACCAAATCCAATCAACCTTGAAAGCAGGAAGTTTTTTTTTTCAGGGATTTATGCATTTAATTATGTTAAATTTATGTGATGGAAGAATGTATTGCAGGTAGTTTTTAAAAAAGGGTTATGCCGTAATTGGAGAGTTCTTGAAAATATTTTTACAGTCACATACTTTCAGTGTCTCATTCGGACGTCATTTGTGCTGTAATTTATTTTTAAATTCTCACAATCATACGTGTAACATTTAAAAACAATCGCCATAGAATTGCAAATTTGGGAGAATAAAAATAGTTGCTTAAGATCCCAAAAGTGATTACAAATATTTACAGAGCTATTAGGTGCCGAACCTCGGCAGAAAATGCCATAGAACTTGAGGCCAACCGCAGCAGTCGAATCAAAATTAATTAAAATTTCAATAGAAAAAATGTAATTGAACGAAATTGTGGTTTATTCAATTAATCTGTGAATTTTGTCAAGCCAAAAACAAGTGAATTTACACAATGTTATCAAAATGGAAAAGTAAAAAATAAACACCCGCTTTCAATAATTTTTATAGAAAAAATATGAGGTCTTTTAATAGCTTATTGGCATTTTCTTCGCTGGGTGCAAATATTGAGCCATCACCTGGATATGGGCCCAACTGGTTCGAAATTCTCAGAAACTCAGCACTGGACTTCTATATCGCAACATTGGTGAACAAAAAATGTTTGCACAGTTTTATATTTTAAATCTTGTTTCAGCTGCCGATCAGAGAATGACTTTAAATGAAAAGAGTTGTAACGATTTACTGATGCGGGAATTTAGGCTTTTCATGGCAATTAATTCTGATTAAAGATGCAATAATGCACCATTCGTTAATGAAGTAGCTGTCGTTTTACAAAACACTGATGGTGAACCATTAAAAATTCTTGTTTAGTTCACTGCAGAACTGGTCCAAATAACTCAATATTTAAATAAAATAAAAAAACAAAATCAATAATAATTAGAAATACACGGAAGAGGGCCCACGTCCCTTTCTCTGGATTTATATAATTTTAGGTATTCATCGAACGCTTCCGCCGTCAAAATCTTACATCAGTTTTAATCTTTCTAAAAAAGATTTTAGGAAATAAGTTCAAGTTTTTTAAGCACCTTCAAAATATTTTACAAGTTTACCAGATGGGATATTAATCATATTTTAAAAGCATCTATGGAATCTTAAGTTCCTATATAACAACTGGAAACCATTTGATTCTTTAAAGCACTGTAAAAACTTACTGCCGAACTAACCTGAGTATCCCAAAACAAAAGCGAATCATCATCACCTTCCAACTATCGACCCCTTTCACTTATTTCCCTTTTTTCTTAGGTCATAGAAAGGCCGATAAATGAAATATAGAAACATGATAGCTTCTTAATGACTGACATTAGGAAAAAACTGGAACTTTCCAATTCTAGGCTGTTGAAAACCTGCAGGTTTTCAACAAAAGAAGTCCGTTCACCAAATTTTAGACATATCCAGGGTTTTCCAATAATGACTTGACAACTGTTTTTTTTTTAAATAAAACGCAAACCTTTTGAGATATTTCAAAAACTTTATTATCGGCTTGAAGTGCAATCGAAACATTTATGAATGGAACTCGACTTCGTTCATATGACCATCGCGGGCACGTTTGCAGCGGTCGATGCGTTGGACGCAATTTCTAATGACTCGGCCACACATTTTGGCCGAAACGGCTGCTATTTCGCATTCATTTTTGGCTCTGAGCTCTTCCAACGTCATTTTCTTGTTAGCATAAATCAATGACTTAACGTAACCCCAAAGAAAATAATCTAGAGGCGTTAAATCGCACGAATGAGGCAGCCAATCGACTGGCCCATTTCTATGAAAGTGGGTCGCGGTAAGCACTGCTTCGACCAACAAAGAAAATTGATCTTGGCGCTGCGAAGGGCGCCAGCGTATTTGTTGTTGTTCATCCGAAATGGTTTCAACCGCAATAAAATATGTATAAAAAACAAACAAAAAAACAATGGACGGCAAGTGGAAAACAACGCATCGGGATGAAAGAAGATGAAGAAACAATTCAGCGATACAAATAAGAAAAGAATTTAATCTGCCTGCAAGTGATATGACAGTAGAACGACAGTAGAACACATAAGAAGACTCCTGGAGGCAAATTTAGAAGCACACAGTCCAAGAAAAAAATGTTTGGATTTTCGGCCAAAATTGCCGCAGCATTTTATGGACACATGAGTCCAAAATCGTTTTGGATAGTGGCGGCCTGAGTACACCACAAAAACTGTTAAGCACAGTTTAACTCAAAAATCATAGTACGGGAATGTTTTTCGCACTTTGACGTTGATCCAGTACAAAAAATTAATGGACCAAAATGTGTTTGTAGACATTTTGACAAATATCAAGTTGTCATACTAAAGGGTGATTTTTTAAAAGCTATAGGAAAGTTTTTTTTTCAAAAAAAAAACACATAAAATTCAGAAAAATGCATGAAATCTTTATTTGAATCGATAGAACGGTCCATATAATTTAATGTTTGAAGATTATTTTATGCAAATGTTGACCTTGACTGCGCCTCAAATGGTCCATCCGCTTAGTCCAATTTTGGCATACTCTTTCCAACATTTCGGCCGGTATCTCACGAATAAATGCTTCAGTGTTGTCTTCCAATGCGTCAATTGAAGCGGGCTTGTCTGTATAGACATGAGCTTCAACATAGCCCCACAAAAAAAAGTCTAAAGGCGTTAAATCGCATGATCTAGGCGGCCAATTGACAGGTCCCGAACGTCAAATAAAATGTTCACCGAACTCGCCTCTCAATAAGTCCATTGTTGCGGGTGCTGTGTGGCATGTGGCACCGTCTTGTTGAAACCACATGTCATGCAAGTCAAGCTCTTGAATTTTGGGCAAAAAAAAGTTGGATATCATCACACAGTGGCGCTCACCATTCACAGTTACTTTACGATTCGCATCATCTTTGAAGAAGTGCGGTCCAATGATGCAACCAGCCCATAAACCGCACCAAGTTGTGACTTTTTCTGGATGCATTGGTAGCTGGCTGATATTTACTCCAAAATCGACAATTCTGCTTATTTACGTACCCATTAAGCCAAAAATGAGCTTCGTCGCTGAAAACAATTTTTCGGTAAAAAAGTGGATCTTCGGCCAACTTTCCAAGAGCCCATTCAGGTCGTTCGGCTTCAATTCTTGCACCAGCTGTATTTTGAAAGGCATCACACCTAAATCCTTCCGCAAAATTTTCCACGTTGTTGAGTAACAGAGGCCCAATTGCTGCGAACGGCGACGAATCGATAATTGATGGTCATCATTAACACTGGCCGATACAGCTGCGATATTTTCTTCAGTTCGCACTCCACGTAAGCGTGTTGGTAGTTTTATGTCCAACAATGTAAATTTGGTGCGAAATTTAGTCACAATAGCCCGAATAGCCGCTTCAGTGGGTCGATTAAACTGACCATAAAATGGAAGAAGCTCGCGATGAACTTTCTTAACAGAGCACGCATTTTGATAATAAAATTCAATAATTTGCAAGCGTTGTTCGTTTATAAGACGATTCATGCTTAAATTATAGACCAAACTGAAGATGTTTGACAGCGAAACAAAACACGAAACGTGCGTCTGCTGTTGAAACCAGTGTTGCCAAAAAGATAATAGCTAAAAAATCACCCTTTACAATGATGAAATGCCATTAAGATAGGTTTTTCAGCAGAACAATGACCCGAAGCACACTAATGAAAAAGAGCGGTTTCAGGTCAATGGAGTTCAGGTTATCGACTGGCCAGCTCAGTCTTCTCACTTGAGCTCCATTAAAAAATTGAAAATCTTTACGGAGATATAAAAAGGGTTCTCCAATACCTTAAGCCGACAAACAATGTCCAGATTTGGGAAGTATTCCAAAGTTATACCACTAAGGCTCTGCAACCGTTTAGTGGATTCAATGCCGCGACGTTGTCAGGCAGTGTTGAAAAAAATCCAACAAAGTATTAAGGAATTGAAACTTATTTTCATTAAATTTCAATTTGGCATGTGAAATAAAAGCAAAGAATGTGTTTGAAAGTAGCACTGCTATTTTCGTGTTTGGTATTAAAAAATTTATTTCCTATAATTTCAAAATACTGCCATACTCCGTTCTATTATTCTATGAACCGCTTAATCGAAAAGCAGTTTGAAGTTAAAAAAAAATAAAAACGCTTTAAGAAATATTATTTCATTATTTCGATTATTTTTTGCCTACTGCTATTTACGTGTTCGCAACTTTTAATACAGACGATGCTCAACTTATAAGTAACTGCCCTCAAAAGCAAATCGATGAGTGTACGTGCATTTCAGTCCCTTTTTCGTCTCTAAAAACCAACGTAAAACGATAGCCGCGCCTAAATATTTCTCATTCATAAAAACTCAAAGAATTTCGGAAGCATCGTGTCAATACGAATACCAACCAAAAACATTTGAGAAAAGTCATTTGGTTGATTCCGCCCAAAGTTTTGAAAACAAAGTCCAAACATTATAATTTCCAACACATTATCAAAATCAAAATTTAATTGAGCCCCTAACCCAACAAATTGTGGACTCCTTTCTTCAGCTTTCATTCGATACCAAAGTTCTTTCTTCCAAGTGGATACTCCATGGAAAATTCTTTTCAAAAAGCTAAGCTGCATTTGCTGCCACAACGGTCCATGATGTTTTATATCGTCCAGTTTTCAAAACAAAAGACAAAATGCAATTTCAATTGTCCACAAAATTTCACATGATTTACGCAAATATGTGTATGTGTACATAACCTTCACCAATTCAATGTAAGAGTGCACTTAACGTTGTGGCATTGAATAATGAACGATGAAAGGAATGCAGAGAGCTTATTTACAATGCCAGACCAAGCACCGCAGGAGCTTCCTGAAGAGTGACCCTTTGAGGATTTTATTTTTTTTTTTGCTTCATTTTATGTTTTCTAATTTGAAATTGTTCAAGGACATTTCTTTTCGATTGAAATTTCTGTGGAGTGGACTGCAAATCTAGTTGGTAATTTCAAAGGAACGCCACACAAAAGGATCGACTGTAACCATTTATTTTTTTTTTATATTTCTTCTCCTTTTGATTTCTGAGCACGTTTTTGAGTTAATTATTTTACATGCGCAAAAGGAGTCTGTGGTTGGGATTTTATTGGCATATTCAATGGCTTGGCAGTCATAAGGACAGTTCGGGAATAGGACATTTTCACACACGTATGTTTGTTATTTCATATCCTAAAATTCAATTTGCATTGTCTTGCTTCGCACGTAACCAATATCCATGTTCGCCAGTTGTTGACAAAATAGAATCATTATCAATTACACAGGATGTTTGAGGGTCTTGAGTTCATTTCGACTAATTCTCATTTACATGCAGACTTTACAAATACATTCGATTCAATGTCCTTGTGGTAGAGAAATTCCCCAAAAGAAATTCCATTTATTTGCATTTGTTTGTGAAACGAATCCTGACAAAGCCTTTAATATTTTTTAATCAATAAAAGAGTTCATATGTATTTGTAATTTAAATTCACTTAACTTTTTCCATCAGGGATAAATCAGACTATTGACGATATTAATTGAGAGTAAAAAAGGGTGATTCTATTCGAGGTCTAAATATAATATCCCTCAAATAAACTTAGTTTAAGGTTTGCCATTTTATAAGATTGATCCAAAGGCGAATCCAGGATTTATGTGAAGAGGCCAAAGTTTTGCATCACAATTTTTCTCTGGCATTCATTCTTTATCAGTGACAAGAATAACTATAAAAAACACTTCCTATAAAGTCTTTGTAATGAAAAAATATTTAATAATGACAGTTTTCTTTAATGTTCCTGCTGAAGATATTCAGTTCTCCTTCAGGGTTCATACTTGAAGCAATGTCATGATGACCTCTAATATTGCTGCGACGATACGTCTTTAACCGGCGTAAGGTGGAAAAAGATCTTTCGGCAGTGCTGGTTGTCACAGGAAATGAGCTCAAAAATTGGCAAAGGGGTTCTTATATTTGGCAGGGCCGTTGCTTTTTTTTTATAAGCTTCTGCTAATGACTTTTGTAACTTTGTAATTTTTAGGGGGTATTCTAGTCTAGAGGCATGAATTTCATGTAATTTTTGAAGTGTCATAAAAAAGGCAAGTAATATTTTCTGTGTCCATTTTTTTACTAGTTATTTGTTAATATAACAAGAATACAGAAAAAAAAAATAAAAAAAGTTGAAAATTTCAAATATTAGCAGTTGATGAAGTGGGAGTCTCAACAAATTGGCGTGTAACCATACCCACGATTTCAACCCTCCTAGCAATCTGAAACCAAAAATAAAAATAATAGAATTATGTTGCAATGTCTGGAACTACGGAAAAGTTGGAAAGATTTTTTGTCACAAAATGGCAACTGCCTGAAAAAAAAACTATTTTTGTACCACTTTTTTTGACTGTTTCGAATTTAAAAAAAAAATAGAAATTTGGAGATGGGGATAGTTCCAGACATAGAAAAGTTTATAAAGAAGGCTCTCTAAAAATTTCAGGTTAATCGGTCCGGTAAAACCTGAGAAATCGTGGGTATTGATTTGAAAAAGGCAGTTTCCAGAAAAATGTGTTTAAAGTTTGGCGTAAAGTTTTTCGCAGTCTAAGTCATGAAATGATATTGTAGACTAACATTTATTCAATCTGCCATTCCTGCTTCATACATCGGACTTTCCTCGACTTCGAAAAAACTATTTTCCGCGTTTCTCCATTCATACCGAGCAGTTCTGGCCTCCATTGATGCACTCGTAAAACTGGTGTCTTCCTTTGCCGTGAAATCGGCTTTTTGTTTGTCCATCTGGTCGCGTTATCCTTTGCGCTGAGGATTTTTTATCCACTTTATTAGAAAAAATATTTCACAATAATTTTAGAATTCAAGTCACCTTGGGTTCTTGTATTCTTGTATTACAATATAAACAAGGGACAAATAGTTTTACTGAGAAATATGGATTCAGGAAGACGGAGAATCCCTTATGTCTTTTGTTTGGATGCCGGATGTCAGAAAAATACCGATATCTCCGAAAAAAATTTGTATTTTGAAAAATCCTCTTGTAGATATATTCTTGAATAGTTAAACTTTGAAAATATTAAAAAAAAATCGATTTTTTTAAATTTCTACACTAGAATACACTAAAAAAAAATAGTAACAAAGGATTATGGCATTTCGCGTTAGAGATTCTTTAGCGAAAGACGTTTAATTTTACTGTTAATAATCGAAATACATTAAATCTTTTGTAAGAGTGTATGTCGAAAGAAAAAAAAAAAAAATCTGTCAAACCGAACGTTCTGTGACAATAGGTCGAGGAGTCCACTGTACTGATTCTGAAAGGAAATTGAATAAAAATTTTAGAAATGACTGCTGTACAATTTACAGGATAGCGCAGATAAAAAAAAGGTTTTCATTGCCATCCATTCGTCTCCCAAAGAAGAATAAGGAAAGGCAGGAAATGAAGAACAACATCTGGGCTCGACCATTTTCTTGTACGTCATTGCAAGACTAAGCCGTTTTTTTCTTCAGAGTAACTTAAAAATGAGTTGAATGCACCTGTAACGAGTCGAACAACTAGGAACAGGTTAATTGGTACAGGTTTGATGTCAAGGAGTCCATGAAGAGTCCATTTTTATGAAAGAAAAATGTGCAACAAAGACTTTCAATTACCAACAGGCACCTCTACGCTGAAAACTGGAGCAATGTCTTGTGGTAGGATGAAACAATGATCAATTTGTATGGATCTGATGGAAAAATGCACGTGAGACTACCAGAAAATTCCGAATTCGACTCAAAATACTTAAAAAAGACAGTAAAGCACGGTGGAGGTAACCTTGTGATTTGGGGCTGCTCCTCATTATCTGGTGTTGAACCAATTTTCTGGATAAGGAACAAGATTTGTGCTGTGGACTACGTAAGCATCCTGAATACGGTAATGCTACCATTTGCTAAAATGGGAGTTTATGCAGGATAATGATCCCAAGCACTCCAAGAAACTAGCAAAGCAATGGTTCCAAACGAACAAAATTGTTGTTATAGAATGGCCTTCATATTCCCCTGATCTTAATCCGATAGAACACTTGTGGGGCGTTCTAAAACGCAAGATTGGGGAATGTAAAGCCAGAAATCAAGGGAGAATTGTGGTCCAAAATACAGGATGCATAGCAATCCATACCTCCACGTAGCTGTTCCTCATTATTTCTGTCTATGAAGCGAAAATGTGAAGCAATAATAAAAAACAAAGGTGCTACGAACATGTACTAAAAGCAGATTGAGAACTTTCAATGTAAAGCTTATCTTCACTTGAAAAAAATAAGAATTTTTATTCTGTTTCTATTGTTTTTTCAAGACTTAATTCGTCCAAAAAACTTCAATCTGATTTTTTTACTTAACTTTAGTTACTCACTAAAATACTCAAACCCTAGCAGAAAAGTGTATGGAACTTGAAAGCAATAGTAAAAAAATTGCGCATTTCGGAGCACAACGATCAAGATCAAGAAAGGACTCAAGAACAAGTTGGAGATATAAAAGCTGTCACGAACTTCAGTAGAAAATGCTGTAGACTTTAAGAGTAACTGCAATAGAATTGCAAATATAAAAGCAATACAATCCATCGCACGAAGTTATGCATTTCACTCAATCTTCATGGAAAATTTCAATGAAGGAATTATACGTGAACATAGCTGTGGTCCATTCAATGAAATCTGTGAATTTTTTTGTGCCAAAAATGATAAAAATTATCATCATAAATGAAAACTATTCGACTCTTATAACATCATAAATGTCGTATGAAATATTTTTTACTAGAAATGAATAAGACCGATTCTATCGTATTTTTCAAGAGTTTGCATATTTCTTACTCGCCTCTGCACACATTTTAAATATTATCATTTCCTGACAGTAAAATTTGACAAAAATGGGTTCTGCATAAGAAAAATAAAACAAAATTTAAGATCTTGTACAAAATCGCAGAGGATTATCGGCAAAAAACCTTTTCCAGTTGTGTCAAAGAAGCAAATATTGAATCCATGGCCTTTGAACTCAATATCGAAATAAGGTTTTCATCTGCAAGGACAATGGCTGCCCTCTATATTTGGCATGCAAATAATTTGCTATTCTTGAATACACATTGAAAACATTATTTTGACGTTCCGTTCCAAAATCTTTTTCTAACATTGTCCATGTCCGTTTTCCAAGGCGTTGTTTAGAATCGTTTTCTATTCCTCTACCGCATCTGCTATTGAAAATTCGTTGATGAGTTTGCATACGGGCTTTAAACCGGTGTGAATATTTTCAAAGTCTTCCATAAATTTTTCCTTAAAAAGAAATTCAGCAGAGGAAGCACTGACAAAGATGCCTAATAACGAAATCGCTGTTCAAAGGCTTTGCACCTATCTGCTTCAATATGGGCAAATTTTTTAAAATGCATTTTGTCTCATTTGGAAGCATTACCTTTGTTCCTCCTTTTTTTCAGCTTTTGCTCCAAGTTTGGTTTTTTAAACTCTTTTGGTATGTCTGTAGCTTGGTGAATTCTTAATTTCATGAGCTTCCTCAGCCAAACAATGGTGACAACATTTTTTGTTTTTTGTTTGTAGATGAATTTTTCCAGCCCTCAATTAGGAACTCCGATTGGCAACCTGATCCAATGGTTTTTGCATCCTCAGAAATAACTTGTTGATGCACCTTAACAAGTAATGATGTTGATCGAGTTGGGCGGCAAAATCTTGTAGGATGGTCGCAATTTCTTCAAGCTCCTTTTAAAATGGACCTTCCTTCCTTCGCCAAAGCAGTAGTCTTGGCAAATCTTTTTCCTTCTTTTTAATTTTTCTTGGCGCAAATTTAAAGATGGCTGCTATATTAGCAAGGGAGCTGGTCGATAAGGCTCTATCTGCTGCTGCTGCTGACGTTGAAAGAGAGCCTGCATTGCTTGAATTAATTGAACTGATAGATGAAGTGGAGTTTGCTTTTTTGTGCTGTTGTCTGATCGGATCGAATAAAGGACATACGGGATTCTCTGTCTACCTGAATCCTTATTATAAAGCCACTTTACGAGAGTTTATCATCAGAGGTATTATTAACTCGATGTTTAGGTTCAGAAACTCAAAATAATAATGAGTCTCTAAAATCTTTGATTTGGACTTTCGATCGAAAACATATTCATCCTGGACCTAAGATGATTGAGATAGCGACATTTATTGCTGTTTGTATTTTTAAAGAAGGCTTCATTCTTATTTTAAAAATGACGGAGCTTATAGGAATGAAAATTGTCCCGGTCATTTGCTGTGAAACGAGACAACGCCCGGATTGACCGCTCCGAGATATGAGCATCCAACGGATCAAAGGAGGCCAGAACTGCTCGATATGAAGAGAGAAACGCGGAAAATAGTTTTTTCGAAGACGAGGAAAGTCCGATGTATGAAGCAGGAATGACAGATTGAAAAAATGTTAGTCTACAATATCATTTCATGACTTAGACTGCGAAAAACTTTACGCGAAACTTTAAACGCTTATTTCTCGAAACTGTGTTTTTCAAAATAATACCCACGATTTTTCAGGTTCTACTGGACCGATTTACCTGAAATTTTTAACGAGTCTTCCTTATAGACCTATCTATGTCTGGAAGTATCCCCATCCCCTTATCCTTATTCTATTACTTTTTTTTTTTTGAATTCGAAGCAGTCAAAGAAAGTGGACCAAAAATTGTGTTTTTTTCAGGCAGTCGCCTTTTTGTGAAAAAAAAATCTTTCCAACTTTTCCGTAGTTCCAGACATTGCGACATTATTCTAGATTAATCATTTTTTTTTTTTTTGGTTTCAGATTGCTAGGAGGGTTAGAATCGTGGGTATGGTTACGCTAATTTTTTAAAATTTTAATTTTTTTTTTTCATATTTTGATTTTGTTAATAATTAAATAAATAATAAAAAAATGAATACTACAAATATTAATTGCCCTTTTTTATGACACTTCAAAAATTACATGAAATTCATGCCTCTAGAATACACCCTTAAGGACATCTAGAGCCAGAACTTGTTGCATGGCTTAAGGCAAGCTTATCTGTTGTGTCAACCTCGAACTCAACATATTACGTTAGATACGATCTAGGAACAGATACCGAGATTTTAACCCTATTAGTATTCAAAACCATATCCACATCTAAATCTGGGTCTGGATCAAATGTTAGGTCTTGGGAAAATTGGGCTGAACTACAAATGGATGTCGATTCAGAGGCCGAATGAGCAGATTGGTCTTTTGAAGTTAAGGTATGTTCCTTTTAAGAATGTAAGGAACCCTGTTTCCTCGAATATGCACTCCATATAACTTTTACTAGTAAAATTGTTTACAATTTTGTACACTTTTATACTCTTCAATACATTTTAATACACTTTTATACATTTTAGTACAATTTTTTAGACTTTCATACGGTTTTTGACGGTCAAATGTTTAAAAACCAAACAGTGTGACATTTAGCAACCATGTTTGATTGCATTCCAGATGGAAGTTGTCAATATCACTTGGGAATGGGAAAGCTGTGAGCATGTGAGCGCGAGGAAGTCTACCTCAGCCTGGGCTTCGATTTATCGACGTAGCACTGATAAAGTGCGATGTCATCTTTTCGAAGCTCAACTGCTATTATATTTCAAGACCCATTCCTTTTCTTGTCCTGGATTTGTGCTATAAAGTTGTGTTCGGTTTGGAGGTGTGAAGCAACTCATGCCACACTTGCATCCAATTTAAAATATTTAAGTGTGATTATTATAATGGTGCCAAAGGTAGCCTATACACAACAATATTCACCAATTGAAATTTACTTTAACCTTAGACCTCCAAATGCTCACACAAACATTTAAAATGAATCGCGCTCGTCGAGTGAATAATTTTTCACGCCAAGTGGTAGCCACAGTGGAAATCGGAACTACTTTGTTGTATCATAAATCAAGTCCTTTACTACGCAAAGTTTTCCTCCACATAGGTACTTGTCCATTGTGTGGTAGTCCGTTGTACAATAGTTGTATAATTACATACCTACATAAATATCCTTGTGCAAAGAATTGCTGCACGTTAAATTATATGCTTTAGAGCAACAAAAAAAAAGAGTTCAGAGCAATGATTTATGACTCGGGTTTGTTTCAACGAAAACCCGCAATTCAATGTAGGAAAGAACTGCTATTAAAGGCGAAAACATTTATAAAGATGTCTTCCTTTGTTTTGTCACAAAACAACGTAACGAATGTGCACGAGTTGGACGAACTCTTTCTGGTTGCAAAGTTAACTTATGCTTTTAGTTTTATGTCTTGTAAAGTATTTGTTGATTTAAATTTGTCTCGCGTAGACTGCAGCTAGATTTAAACCTTAGAGCCTGGTCTATTCTGTTTCAGAGGTTCAATGCAGCAAAATTTTATAAGGCAAAAAACAGACTACTGGGATAGTAACGAGTAGTAACACATTGATTATTGCTTAAAACTGAAAACGATAACAACTTAATTACTAAAAGTATTAAGAGCAGGAAAACTCGGCCAAGTCGACCCCCAGTTATTTTTGTTGTTTTTCTTGCGCTCATAGTGGCTGCAAACGAATCCATACGGTGACGATTGCCTTGTTTCTAAATATGAGTGCGTGGGGGAAAAACAAAATCGTATGGGTACTTGACTCCGAAAAAAAAGAAGGAAGAGATCATTTTTGTTATAAATCTCCTCGCCACAAGAATCGTCCGGCAAGCGCCGAAATTTGGTGGGAATGGCGCAAAGCCGAAGCCACAGTTTCTTTGACATCTTTCAAGCCCGATTGATTGACGGAAATGTGAATAAACATATTCCTTCAATCTACGAAGATCTCTCAAGCAACAAACTTTTGATGCGATGATTAGGCTGGCACACGCAAAATTGAAATGAATCATTCAACTCCACAATCTGGTGCACGAAGCATCTGCATTCTGGCTAAATAATCGTTGAAATTGTTGCAAACATGGCTACCGGAATATGCAATGAAGGATATTTAAAAATCGGCCAGATATGTAAGGAGTATGCGAATAACGTCGACACCCAACGGATCGAGAGGGAATATCGGCGTGCGTCTTTTTCCAACAAGGAAGCTCGAGCGGCCCTCAGGCTCAATCAACTGCATCAAAATGAGTTGTTTGAGAAAGTTGACGGATTTATGTATGTCGCAGGAATAGCTGATTATTTTATTATTACTGCAACTAATCAGAAATTAACATTTTACTGATCGTCAACTTTAAAGCGCATTTTCTCAAGTTTTTGTCTTAACGACTTTTTTAAACTGGCGGGCGTGATTGCAAAAATTTAAATGGACGACTAATCAGAACAAACCAAGGTTTGTTAGCTTCAGTTTTTAATATTCTTCTTTTTGAACTAAAAAGAGTCCCAAAAAAAATATTTCTAAACAACTTTTTTTGCAAATTGAAAAGTTTTTTTTTGCTATGAAAATAACATTTTATTTCCAATCTGAGGAAATTTTTCAATTACATAATTTTTTAGTTTTATGGATTTTTCATATGAAAATAAAAATGTTCTTAGGTTTTTTTATTTTAGATGAAAATTACGAGATTTATCTTTCCCGCCAATCGGAGACAACTATTGCATGTTGCTACACAAATCGGCTACGTTTAAATACTTTACTTATTTTTATGTTCAAATATGCAATCAAATGATCTTTAAAGCAGACCTATAAAATCTTAGTACAAATACGATTCCCCGTACTTTCTTTTTTATAAGTACAAATACAATTCCTGGGTACTTATACTTAAAAAAATCAATTACCAGTGCAAGTCATCATAAATGTACTTGTAATTCCTTTTGCAATAACAAAAGTAGTTTAAAATTGTTTTTCAATTCCCCAAGTACTCTAAAATTTTTTCGGTACTCTACAATTCCTTATAATTCCTATTTGTTAATTTAGATTCCTCTAAATAAAACCAACATTGTGAGTAGAAACTTGTTACAATTTATTTATTATATCTAACACAAATGTTGAAATGAAAAAAGAAAATTTAAAGTGACACGTAAATTGGAAGCAGATTCTATTTTGAAAAAATAATCACTCCACAAATACAGAACTTTGTCTCTTACAAAATCCTCTTAAGTACTTAAGAATACACCAATCTGGCTTTCGGTCAAAAAGAAGTTGTAAAACAGATCTTATTTTGTATTGCTGAAGAGTTTCGAAATGCGTTAGATAGTAACAATCTAACATTTCTAACGCTTCAAGATTTTTCGAAAGCCTTTAACTCAGTCAACCTTTCGGTTCTCTGCAACAAACTTAGGAAGGATTTAAAATTCTCTACGCATTCCGCTAAATGAATTTTTTCCTACTTGATTTGACGCAGGGGACAAATTCTCTTAATTGATTAACGTAAACAGTGGAGTCCCACAAGGATCTATTCTTGGGCCTTGTTTATTCTCGCTCTACGTTAATGTGCTGCCTAAAATTGTAAGACACTGCAAAATCCACATGTTTGCGGATGACGTCCAACTTCTCCTGAGCAGCTCTCTCCTGCCATATAAATGAAGATCTTAACAATATCTACCAATGGTCACTTAGACATGAATTGCGTTAAAATGCTGATAAAACTAAAGTGCTTGCTATTCACCGAAAAGTACAAGACCTCTCTGGATTTTAGAGAGTCCGTAGAGTGGGTAGCCTCCGCCAAAAGCTTGGTTTGATCTTTAATAGTACACTTACTGGGGATACCGACATCAAAAATGTTGTCAGTAAGGTCTATGGTGGACTACGTACTCTATGGGATCCCAATTAAAACTAAGTTTCTGCTGGTAAAATCTCTTCTGTTACTAGTTATGTGAAATATTTTGCAATCCCGACTTTAAGAGTAGGTGAAAACTGAATGTAGTTTATAACAACATTGCGCGCTTTGTTTACAACTTAAAAAGACAAGACGATGTTTCATCTTTTTCTAAACAAATTTCGGAATGTTCGTTTGATAGTCTACTTAAATATAGGTCACTGTGCCTCATGCATACTGTCATACAGACACGGCAGCCAGATTATCTGTTCCAGAAGTTGCAATTGTTGCAATCACGCAGATCACTTATGCTAGTGCAACCAAGATATTCATGCATTGCTTCAGAACGTCAATTTTTTGTTCAGATAACTCGACAGTGGAACTCACTGCCCCACCACCTAAGAAGAATGGGAGAGTTTTAAAATATCTCTTTTTGAGCACTTGGCCTCTGAATCGAGCTGATTATCCATTGTTTAATGAGTTCCATAATTTTATATTCTCATCTTCATTAAATATTAAAGTAACCATTTATTTATATTTGCTTTTCTTTTTGTATTTTTAATTTTTGTTTGCCTCTTCCATTATTGTCTTTTAATTATTATTACCATATTTTAAATTAATACAAGTACTACCATTCTAAAAGTTGTTAACGTCTTTATAATTTATACGTTTGTATAATGTTACATTGTAAGAATTTTTTTGATTAAATACAATGCTGGTTTTAGAGGAGTAATTCACAAATGGTTTACTTCTTATCTTAAAGGCAGGAAACAAAAAGTCAATGTAAATGGGAGCTTTAGTGACTCACGTATTTTAAAAAATGGTATACCACAGGGTTCAGTTCTTGGCCCTGTACTGTTTTTAATTTATATAAACTCTATCTTTGAAACAAAAAGTCAATGTAAATGTGACATTTAGTGACTCACGTATTTTAAAAAATGGTGTGCCACAGGGTTCAGTTCTTGGCCATGTACTGCTTTTAATTTTTATAAACTCTATCTTTGAAACAAAAAGTCAATGTAAATGGGAGCTTTAGTGACTCACGTATTTTAAAAAATGGTGTACCACAGGGTTCAGTTCTTGGCGCTGTGCTGTTTTTAAATGTATATAAACTCAATCTTTGAACTACATCTAAATGGTGTGTCAACTGCATTTGCAGACGACATAGTCGGAAGATCTAGAAACCTTGAGACTTTGGTTTACGGAACATAAATTGATTATTAGCGAAAAGACAAAACTTATGTCCTTCAAAATATCAAATAACATTTTAAATGATTTTAATTTATGCTTTCATGCGTATGATTGTAAAAAATTCTGTCTACCTGTAATAGTTGTGGAAAAAATAATTTTGCTCGTAGTTCACCTTGTTCAAATAATTGTTTTAACATTGAATCAGTGCATCACTTTAAACACCTTGGAGTATTAATTGACCATAACTTAAATTGGAAAGCTCATATTGAAACCATTAAAATGCATATGCTCCTAGTAACGCGCAAAATGTACCTCATCTAACTACATTGTTCCACTAAAGTATTAAAGTTAATTTATTACGGTCTTGCTCATTCAAAGTTGCAGTATTGTATCACAAGTTGGGGTGGTTCTTATAATAATTCCTTCAGACCATTGTTTGTAACAAAAATCGTCTTACTCAGAGCTGGCCATTATTTAGAGACCTGCGTATTCTACCAATGCGACACCTTTACGTTTTTTAAGTACTTAAAGAATTGTTTAAGCAAAGCTGTAATATTCCTAGTAGAAGTACTCAGCATCTTGTCAATATTCCAGTCGCCTACATATCCCATTTTTCACACTTCTACACTGTTATAGCCCTTTTAATGTGCAATAAGTTACCATTTTCTATTAGAACAGCAATACATTTTAAATCGTTCTTAAAAAAGGTTAAAGACTGGTTATTCACTATCAATTATGACATCCTTGAAGCGGTACTTAAAAGTGATCTGCTAGCCTAATTCAACAAACAAAAAAAAGGGGTGGATGGGAACCCCTTAGATGCCATGCCAGCCGTCTAAGAGGTTTATTTAAAAACGAATTTATTTCTATGAGACGAAAGTGGTGAGCCAACCGGAGGCCAAATATTTTGAAACCATGCCAATGCAGATGCAGAATCTAATTTACCAATTTTCAAAATAAATTTGGATTCTCTGTTTGGCACATCAGCGTGAAATTGCCAGTAGTGTGCGCTGCCTGTACGACAGCCAGCCAGAGCACCCTTCCAAAACTTATATAAATTCAAATTTTGTGGACTTTTCCGTTGCTTGGAACATTATTCATTGTGTGTAAGTTTGAATATTATTTTCTTGAGGAATAGGATTCCTTAGAAATGTCTCCTCCATGCTCACAAGTATGAGTTCATAAATACGCAATACGGAATGCAAATAGACCGAAACTATTATTTTTTTTTTAATGGTAAGGAAGGATTCCTGTCCACCTCCAATATGGATATTATTCTATTCCTTTCACACTATTCGCGTAATAATTGAAATCAGCCGAGTGCACTTTGCTTGAAGGCCGGAAAAGCATGATTTCTTTTTCCTGTGCATGCGATCAGCTCAAAGCAAAGGTTTCAATTTCAATTAATAACTCATGCAAAACAAAATACACTCTGAATAAGGCAATTCATGTTTCAAGCCCGACAATTTAGCCATGATTTGTGTTAGCGCGCTCCTGCAGCCGTTATACTCATAATATTCCCAGAAGGAACTGTTTTTTTTTTACCTTCCATCTGATATGACACGTATTTGCTATGGGAAATATGGTAGCACAAAAATAAGGCTCTATGGGCGATATGAATATAAAAAATAATAAAGAAAGGAAAACTCAAAAAACCATCTAAAACTGTTGGCGTGTTAAAGTTGGGGACGAAAAAAAAAAGAGGAATTACTTCAACTTGATGTCCTTCAACAGTCGGCACGAGAAGTGATAAAAGAAGACGTGAATAATAAAAGTAATTGGAAAAGTTTTTGAACTCGCTCGCTCTCTTTCTCTGAATATGGAAGTTCATTTTTCCGGCAATGTTACAAAGTGGCACAAAAATGAAAAAAAAAAAAAAAGAAAAACAGAAGCACAACGACGATTTACATTACACAAATATCGTAATACAAGGATGATCTATCATTATTGTTATATCCTTCGTAGGCGAAAAGAGCACATAACCTGTGCTTTGAGCATTTTGTGCGACTAGCTTTATTTTACTCTGTTATTTCCTTATTCACCATGACGACTCTGGAAATGGAATATGGTATGTCGTCGTCGGGGATGCTCGTCAAACTATCCAATATCATGCGACCACCTCACATTATACTTTATCTTGTCATCAATTCTTAGTAAACAGGGGGTATCCCATTCACGGAAGATCAAATCATCCCTGGAAGTTTGATAAGAAAAGAAAAGAAATAAAATTTTCTTTTATCTGCACAGGAAAAACTAATCTCAGCCAAACCATGGGTGACGGGGGAAGCCTTAGTTACAATGGAAGCAATTAAATGGAAGTGAAGTGTAAATTGTTCGCCAAAATCAATAAAAGAGGGAGAAGTGCCTGATGCTCTTCAGGATATTTAAGAAACTATCAGAAGGAAATGGTGCCGAACGAGTTTCTGTTATTGGCTCACTTTGTGGCAATTGACTTGTGAATGTTGAAGTATTTATACAGGACGCTGTTGTAAGGTTTCCATTTCAAACAAGTTTGCTCAACTTTGATGTGAAAACTGTCACAAAAAAGTTTCGTGACAGTGGCGTCATAGTAGTTAACATCAAAGGAGTTGCTAAGCAATGTTGTGATGTAAGCATGACGCAATTAGTCTGGTTTTTAAACCCGTGAAGGAAGCTAATTAAAGGATTTTTTTTAACTATAAAATTAAACACAATTATTTGATTTAATTTTTTTTTTAATGTTTTAATGTTTTTTCTGCGCCTCAAAAGGAAAAATGCAACGCTAAGGGACTAATTCGTTGTCCGTTTGTCTGTCTAGACCCTTTGTCTCAGGAACGCGTGGAGGTATCAAGTTGCAACTTTTAATAAACATTTATGCCTGTGGTCTTTTAAAACTGTGTCAATAATATGTAAGGGGATGCAATCAAAAGATGTGAGTGGTTATGGCGCACAATTTTAACACTTCTTCGACTTACACTCATGAATTAGGCAAAAAGCAATGCCTAATAACAAACGTAAAGGCATAAATCTGAAAACCGTAAAGGAGTTCTGTTTTTTGAATCGGATGCAACCTACTTACAAGTTTAAACAGAACCATGGGTTCGCTTATTCGACTCGAACTTGGTCGGTTTGTTTTTTTTTAAATGCTTTTGCAAACATTTTTCAGAAATTGAATAAAAATATTGTTTAGAAGACACTTTAAAATAGATGTTGGGTTTGGTGGATGATTGCGGCACTTAGTGAATCGAAATGAAATACAATTCCGTCTCGGTCCCGCACTTGAATTAAATAAAGGGTCTTCCAATAGAGCCTTTTGAAGTTTGACAGCTGATAGCAGCCATATTGTTGAAGCTTCATCTGTCATATGGGCTGTCATTTATTCATTTTGTTTTGCCGAATCACTATGGAGGGAAAATTGTTTTATCAAAATGAGTGTTCTCTTCGGTCAGCTTTCCTTGCGCTTCGCACATTTTACGGTCGCCGTAATAGTCCTTGCGAGAGTGTGATGGATAAATTTAATTCCAATGGTTCAATAAACGGTCAGCCAACATATGTACGTCGACGAAACGCAAGATCTGACGAAAGTGTCGCCGCTATCTGTGAGAGTGTGCAGGAGAATCCGTGGCAGTCGATTTCTTACCGCTCACAAGAACTCAGCCTTTCGCGGACCACAACTTGGCGAGTTTTGCGTCGTCATTAAAACCTGTGCGATTATAAAATTCAGCTGAAGCAGGAGTTGAAGGCTAACGATTATAGACAGCGTCTAATGTACTCTGAATGGGCCCTGGAGCTCCAATAATTTGTGCTTGAGCCTCTGCAGCAATGTTCGATTTCGATTTCGAGGCAGAAATTTAAAGGGCAATATTTCATTTTTTTTAAATTTTTTATTTAGTCAAAATATGAATCGTTAGCATCTAAGATTCTTTTCCAACGGGATTCAAGGACCATTATTCCTTTTTGATACAAAGCTTCATTTGTTGACGCTATAAAGTCTTCAAAAGCCTTTATGACCTCTGCTCAGTTAAGGAATATCTTCTGCCGACAAGCTGCGGAAATGTTGGTAATCAGTTGGAGAAGCATTAGGAGAGTACGGTGGATGCGTAAGAATTTCAAATCCCAACTGTAGCAGTTTTTGCACCATTGTGCGTGATGAAAGGGGTCTAACTATGTCATGCGAGTTTTTTTTTCACTTTTCCTACGGCCAACGACCCACACCGTTTTTGTTTTTTATGTTTATCAGTTCTGCTTATAAAACAAGCTTTGTGAGTGACAGTGTACTCAGAGTAATACGAATCTTGTCACAGTCATCATTTAGCGTGGAGTTAGTTGTTACTAAATGTTGGCAACGCCATCCTTTCTGTGGAACCTAAAGTGGAACTCTATTCGTTATAATTGACAGATTCTGACTCTAGCATTTCCGTCTTTTACTTTCTGAACTCGTGGACTGATAAGATGACATAATAAAACCATCTGAATTTTAATATTGACTGTTCTCTTTATTTTTCATATTTTACGTGATCGCACAGGATCACAACACTAAACATAATAATAACAGGGATAGCCTAACACCATACACAAATAAACATAAAAAAGAAATGCAAAAATATAATTGATTAGTAACTTCAAATGACAAACATACAGCAAAATTGAAAATATGAAGCATGCATGTTAAGAACAGATACGTCCAAAAAGTTTACGCTTGAGCTTCAGTTTACTAGAAACAATATCGAACATGTGACAGTTAACATTAGCTTGTATTGACATCCGCGTTAGGGGTTCATTGCAGCCGTAGTTCGTACGGTGGAATTTAATGTCAAAAATGTTAGTTGATCGGGAATAAAATGACTTAACAATTAAAACTAACTAGGGTAAGAAGTGCTGATGAGTCAATATTACCGGCTATAAGCTGATGCAAAAACAGAATATCACAGACTTCGCGACGTTTTTGCAAAGAATCAAGGCCGAAGAGGATCAGTCCATGATAAATGTCGAAGTGCGAAGTGCGAACAAATTTGCGTTGTACAGACGCGATACAGTCAATATGTGTCAGGTAATACGGTGACCACACATTGGAAGCGTATTCAAGCTGTGGCCTGACAAATGTTGTGTACAGGGTTCTTGTTATTAATGGACATTTAAATTCTTTACTCCAGCGCTTTATGAAACCGAGGAGGGAGTTACTTTTGTTGACAATTTGCTCAATATGAGTTGAGAAGTCAAGATTTTGAGCGAATTGTACACCTAAGTCCCTTGTCAGGTTAACTTTGACCAGCGCAGAACTATTTAAGGTGTACGTATAGGTCAGAGGATAACGTTTTCTAGAAAAGGACATGTTTAAACATTTAGAGATGTTTAATGATAGGCAATCGTTGGAGTACCATTTTGCGAAAGAATTAAGGTCATCCAGCCGAGCCCAACAGTTTGAAAGATTGTTAATTCCATTAAATATTTTTATGTCGTCGGCATAAATTAGAACTCTAGAGTTCTTGAGCACACTTACAACATCGTTAATAGATATAATGAATAACAGAGGACCTAGGTGGCTACCCTGAGGCACACCTGAGGTAGCGTAAATTGATATAGAGGTTGATCCCCTAAACAAGACTTGATAGGTTCGTCCGTCAAGCAAATCCATTTCACAAAGGATGCAGGGAATCCAAGGGCTTTCATTTTAAAAGCTATTAGCTTATGGGAAAGCTTATCAAATGCCTTACTGAAGTCAGTGTAAATGCAGTCGACTTGACCCCCTTCCTCTAATGCTTTATTGTAAAAGAAGTAAACTCCAGCAAGTTAGTCACAGTGGATTTGTTTTTTACAAAACCATGCATGTCAGTGAGGAAAGGCTTGCAACTAAAGTAAAAACTGTCAGATTTGATAGCCTCAAAGAGTTTAGGCCAAGAAGATAGCTTAGCTATAGGTCTATAATTAGTAACATCATCCCGGCAACCTTTTTTGTGTACCGGAATTATGAAACCATTTTTCCATAACTTTGGGAAAACTCTATGGTGAATGGATGCCTGGAATATGAAAGCAAGGGGCCCTGCCAAAGCACTGCCGCAGATCTTTAAAATTATTGGAGGTATTCCATCAGGTCCGCAAGTGGTGTCATTTGCAAGCCGAGCGAGATGGTAATTCACGTCATCAGAGGTTATTGATATTGGATTCATGGAACTGGGGCAAAAGCATTCGAGGTGGGTAAACTCTATTGCGTTGGTTGTAAAATTGTCAGAATCATACGCTGAATTATAAAAGATGAAAAGAAGTTGCAAATATCTTCTGGCTTTTTGCTGGAACAATTCAAGTATGAAAGTGTTGAAGGATAGCGATCAGATTTTTTCTTGTTGGGTCTGATTCTACCGTTGCTTTCAAAATATTGTGGTAAATTACCGTTTCCGGTTTTCCTCTTGGTTCATTTTCAAGGGTAAGATCTCCCGAACAGAACTAAGCAAACCAAAGTCGAATTTTCCGTTTGTCTACCGCTACATCCTTAGATGCATAATTAATGTTTTTTTTTTCTGCCTGCGACGCATAATGTCCTAGGTTGAATTCATAAAGGAAGAGAGTCCGAATTGGAGCCGTCGACAGCATGACAAAAAATCATGACGAACCCTTAGAGTCTCACACGTTAAACACACATAACACTTTAGCTTATTAAAAAAAACTCCGTTTCCTGCTTCAGATCTTTGCTCGAGAGCTTCATATCGCGAACTGACTGAAAATCAGGCATTTCATATGGGACAACCTAAAACATTCTAATACAGTAGCTTCTCTTTAATCCCGAACCCAATTTTTTTCGTTTCCGCAAGAGGCGAAGTAGAATTACGCTCCATCGATATAGACGGAAACTTTGCTTTAATTTCTTTTTTAACTGAACCTTGCAAGCAAAAAAATCTCAGTTGCAAAGCTTCGGCAACAGTTTAGGGAGGTGTTAGGTTAATTCGTACGAAAAGGCATGCTTTTGTGAATTTTTTGTGACGGCACAGTTAAAATATCTTTTTTAAAACCAAAAGTACATTAAAGTGTGACATTTGAAGAATATTGTAAAAAATTTTCACAGCAATTATTCGGACATGTCTCGTGAAACAGTGGCTGGAATATCTGAAATCAAAAAATCAAAGTTTATTCGTTAGGTAACAATTTTTCAACTCCCAGTGTTTTCGACATTTTTTGGAACACTTTGAAGAGAAAAACGCGATTTTTTTCGAATAACATCGGCTTTTTTCGTTATTGTAAAATAAAAATCAGTAATAAATTCGAAAAAACAAACTCTCCAGCGTTGCCTCGTGAATTATGCACAGAAATAGTGTTTAAAATTTCAAAATGATCGGTGCAGTAGTTTTAAAGTTGTGAGGGACACCGACTTTGAAAACGTGAGTTGTGTGGAAAACGCTTTAAAGATTTGAATACTAAAAAATCTGGTATAAAACGTTCATCCGAAAGCTATAAAAATACTCGTTACTTCCTCAATTTTGCTCCGATTGACTTTCGAAATTTCGACACAATATTCTGAAAATATTTTGCATTCAACCTAACCCAAATAAAAATATTTTCGGCTTTCAATCTTGCTGTTTGTCTCTCGAATTATCTTTAGAAACTCGCGTAAGCCAGCTGCAGTTGGTGCATTATTTCGCCCGAAATTATTATTCTTAAAAATTCGCACAGTTTCACCAACACTGAGTTCACCTTACAATTAACTTTAAAATATTTTCCAATGCTTGAAAATTAACAGGTGGCCCATCTTTTATATTTGAATGCATTTTACATCAAATTATATCCTCTTAACCTTATAAATTTAGGAAATTAATGTCATTTTGTATTTTCATAATACCGGAGAAAATAAAATAGTGTAAAATGACATTTCAATGAATATATTCAGAAAGTTCAAAAATTCATATACTTGAGTCGTCTATGTTCGTCCATTTTTTTCAGCTTCAGAATCATGCGAATTTAACTTTTGATTTAAATAAAACTGCAAGTGAGTCGACGACACATTTCGATCAGAATATGATTTGAAAATCAGTTTTCATAATTTTATTTTTTTTTTTGTTAACGAGAACTTTAAAATGCCAATTCAAACTCTTAAAAGGAGTATATCCTTTGCCTTTCGACATCTGAGTGTATTGGTTTACGGTGTGATTTGAGCAGATGTTCTATTTTGCATTCTGCTCCGATGATGTCACCCTTGAATATTGATAACCAATTCTCACCCCGGTATGGTTTCCATATTTTAATCACAGCTTCGTTTATAGTGTTTTTTTTTTTGACATTTTCTTTTATCGCTTCGATTTTTATGACAGCCATCTGGTCCTTTAAATATAAGTTTGTATTTGTGTGGTACTTAAGTGAGAGATGATGAGCGTAGAGAATAGTGCCGCAGACTGTAGCGTTAAGGTTGTTTCGCACGTGACTAAATTTAATTCGATTTCAATTGGTGGAACACTTGAGTGCTCATTAGAATTCCCATTTTGTATCAAAATCAATGATCCGAACCGATTAATGTTATCGACATAGAAAGTGCTGGGTTGCTCTGAGCACATCTGCAACAACTGCGATTGGAAAGTGTGAGCCCCCCCTAAGAGGGATAATTTGGAGCAATTCACTTGCTCTGAATTTTTCTATTATGAAATTATTAAGCGTGAGATTTTTGAAGATACAATTTAGGTTAGATTGGATATTCTGCTTCGACTTTACTCCGAGAGAGAATTGATGTTGAGAAGCTTGATGCGAGCTCACCTGAATGCCAGACATAAGGAAACCAGCTTTCTGGCAAGCGCGCTCCTTTAACCAAAGGTTTGGCCTTCCCTTTGTTTTCTTAACCTTATGGCGTCGTTGCACTGCTATCGCTCAAAGTAACTGAGCTTTTCTTATGCACATCTTTGCACAACTTGTATAGTTAGTGGTCCGTCTCACTGGAAAAACAAGACCATACCACAGTTGACTCAGCGCCTGCCACTCAATTGAAACAATCAATATGTTTCAGGCTCGAATCATAGAGTACGTCTTGCCATTTTATCTAGTTTTCAAATCCGGTCCAAATGGCCAAACTGAACTGATTTCTTTATCGGATTGTTAAGATCGAGTACCAACTTCATGTCGTCAAAACACTTTCATTAGATCATAACACTGGCAGCAGAGTGTTGACGCATGCTTCTTCGTTGCAGGCATATCAAGCCATAGCGAACGAAATACTGCGAATCAAGAGAATGCAAATAAGTCAATAAACCAAATTTTCTTTCTCGATTCAGACATCAGCCGTTGAGCAAACAAAATCAAAATTCATTCTATAAAATGAGTTTGAAGCTTAGTCACAGTTCCTTGTAAGCAAGCAAATTACAGAAGAAATAATAATTAAGTAAAGCATGATTTTTTTCCTTCGAGTCAGGAGACAAAACCGAATTGACATCGGATAAATGTTCGTCAGATTTCCTGAGCGAATTTGACGCCTCAAAACACACAGACGAGGCTCAGTTTAGCTAAAAGTCGATTATGCAATTGATAACTTGACTAAAACTTAAGCGATGAAGTCACATTTTTGTAAGATTTCAAAAAAGTTTCATTATGTTCGTGAGTGCTTTCGTAAGAGGTTCGGCATTCAGTTTCCTACTTGTTTTTTTACTTAAATTAATTTTCGCAACCAGTATGAAAAAATTATCTTGAAAATAAAAACCGTCAAACTTTTGCCAGCTCTGCAGCCTAAACGACACATCGAAGCATAAAAATCCCAGGGTACAATTTGTTTTTCAAATTTTGGCACTTCGAAAAAAAGTCAGAATTTATCACAAAATGTTAATTATTGACTTCACAGAAGGTTTATCGGTTAATTATTATATTAATGAACAAAATATTGGTGAGTGAATCCAAACCACTCAAGGTTTCTGTCAAACACACGAAACATACACAAGTATAGAAGAATTATATAAAGGGTTTTTCAATAAGAGCGCTACAAAAGTTTTTTTTAAATAAAACAAAAATGGTTTTGGACATAAATGAAATTCTTTATTCCTGTGAAAGTA
This sequence comes from Orthonevra nobilis, assembly GCA_963555765.1. NCBI lineage: Eukaryota > Metazoa > Arthropoda > Insecta > Diptera > Syrphidae > Orthonevra > Orthonevra nobilis. The sequence goes on from OY743225.1 coordinate 113,481,980, forward strand.
CGTTCGATACCATTATGTATGGAACTCGATTTCTTTTGCACGGCCACCACGGACACGCTTGCAGAAGTCCAGACGCTGAACCCAATTTTCCACGGTTTTCAAGCATAAATCGGCCGATATTGCTGCAATTTCACGTTCCATATTCGTACGAAGTTCATCAATCGTCGCTGGCTTGTTGGCATAGACCATAGACTTGACGTAGCCCCACAGGAAATAGTCTAACGGCATCAAATCGCACGACCGAGGCGGCCAAGCGACTGGACCATTTCATGAGATTGTACGTTCTCCAAACTTTCAATAAACTTTTCAATAAAATGATTGCGACATTCGCTGTGTGGCTTGTGGCACCGTCCTGTGGGAACCACATGTCCTCCAAGTCCATATCATCCAATTGGGGCCAAAAATATTCGGTTATCATTGAACGGTAGCGATCCTCATTCGCAGTTACGTGCTGGTCTTGATCATCACGGAAGAAGTACGGCTCAATGACGCCGCCTGCCCATAAACCACACCAAACCATAATTTTTCCGGGATGCAATGATGTCTAATGGAGTACGTGTGGATTGCTGCCTGACCAATACTGCATATTTTGTTTATTGACGGAGCCTTTCAGCCAGAAATGAGCCTCATCGCTGAAGATGATTTTTCGATAAAAATCCGAATCATTTTCAAGTTGTTGCTCAGCCCAATTCACGAGCATACGACGCTTCTAGTGGTCAAGCGGCTTCAGTTATTGCGTCAATTTAATCTTGTAAGGATGTAGGCCAAGATCTTTTCGCAAAATTCGCCACAACGACGTCACAGAGATGCTCAACGCTTGAGAACGACGTGTGAGAGACACATTTGGGCTTTCTGCAACTGAAGCCTCAGCGGCAGCAATATTCGACACTACGGGCACTTCTTTATCTCACTGGTACGGAAACATTTTGTACTGTGCCTGTGGATTCAAATTTTTCCACTAGACGCTCAATTGTGGATCTACTACGACGATTATTGCGACCATAAATTGGACGTAGCGCTCTTAAAGTTGAGGCCACTGACTCCGAATTTCGGTACTAAATTTCGACTCGTTGTTGGCTCGTATATCTTTCCATCATGAAATGGCTAACCTTCCTGAAGAGAAATGTCAAAAGAGCGGCAAGAAATATGGCATCGTTTGCTGTCCCTGTCGCCCTACTTTTGTAGCGTCCCTGTTGAAAAAACCTTTGCTTGAAGATATCTTCACAATTTTCGATGAAAATACTTATTTTATCTGGTGCCGCCCCATCATCTTTTATGCAATTTTGTTGAAACACATTTTGATTTTATATTTGAATTTTTGCAGACGTCTTTGTATTCAAAAACATCGATTCACACTTTCACAATAAAAAATTCAAAAGCGCCATTGCGTTCCTGATCAACTCCATACGGGATTTCAAACTAGCTAGCCGTTTTGAGATAACATATCTCCACATCTTAACTCATTTCTCTAAATTATTTTTAAAAAACTCTCCGATAGGACGTTTCAGAATTTGCATGTTAAGAAATGTCCCATTTGAAGGGAGAAGGGCAAGGGAAACAGTGCCCTTCTTTTGCGTAGTTCTCGTTCTGAATTTTTAATTAAAAGAAAATATCCTTCCCAAGATAATCAAGCTTTCCAATGAGGAACCCTTTCCTTAATTTTTTTTTTCTATCCTTTTGAACAAAACTTTCCTCATTTGTGTCTCATTATTTCTTAGTCTTCAAACTTATGTGACAGCAAGTTGTCCTTTGTACCGAATATGTCATCTTTGGTAGAAGATTCCTGGAAAAAAAACGTTAAATGCCTTCGTTATTCCTCAACCAGTTTCTCTATTCGTCCAGATATAAATTTGGTTGAATAAAGAATAACTTTGACGTGAATATATGTGCGAAATGTGCAATTCAGAGTAGTAGAAGAAAGCTTAAACTACTTGGTGAATAGTTTAAGGTTGAAGCTTGTTTTAATATAAATTTGTTGATGTGGGTTGACTAAACAATTTGTTGTCCCAAAATATAAATTATCTGTTAAAACGGGTCAATTGAATAATCCATATTCAGTCTGCTGAAAATTCAGACCTTTTCCGTGAAGTCATTCTGAAATATCAACACTGTCTAGTAATTTAATTTTTTGCAGTCGACGGATTTTAAGAGTTGTGTTAGAGGAAGTTGATTTTTTTAAACATTTTTAAGCAAGTTATTAAAATGGGCTCGAGAGGATTTAACTCTACCAGTCATACCAAGTTAAGGGTTTTCCAATAAGTACTTGACACCTTTTTTTTTTATATGAAACGCAAACCATTTGAGATATTTTAAAAACTTTATTATCGGCTTGAAGTACAATCAAAATATTTATGAATGGAACTCGACTTCGTTCATATGAACATCGCGGGCACGTTTGCAGTGGTCGATTCGTTGAACACTATTTTCGAAGACTCGGCCACACATTTCGGCCGAAACGGCCGCTATTTCGCGTTCAATATTGGCTCAGAGTTCTTCCAACATCGTCCGCTTGTTGACATATGCCAATGACTTAAAATAGCCTCAAAGAAACTAATCTAGAGGCGTTAAATCGCATGAACAAGGTGCCTAATCGACTGGCCCATTTCTTGAGATAAAACACTCAACAAACATACTCATCAATAAATCGATTTGAAGGTTTGCTGTGTGGGTTGTGGCATCATCCTGTTGAAATAACTTGTCGTCCAAATTCATATCTTCTTATTCGGGCGAAAAATAATCGGTAATCATGGCGCGATAACCTGGGCATTCACAGTAACGTGACTATCGGTGACGTCGAGGAAAAAAATATGGCCCAATAACGCCGCCGGCACGCAAACCGCACTTAACAGTTATTTTTTGTGGTTCAAGTGGTGATTCATGAAGCAAATGTGAATTGTCACCCGAACAAAAACGCATATTTTGATTATTGACGAACCCATTAAGACAAAAATGAACTTTCACACTGAAGATGATTTTCCGATGAAATTCTTCATAGTGACGCATCTTCTCCATAGCCATGCTGCTTCAAATGGTCCATGGGCTTCAATTCTTGAGTCAGCTTGATCTTGTGTGGATGCAAATCAAGATCCTTGCGCATAATATGCAGCAATGTGGTCTGAGCGGTGCCCAGTTCTTGAGAACGCCGTGGAACTGACTGATTTGGGTCGTTTGCTACGGATGCATGAACGGCGACACTTCGACCAACCCGTTGTCTCACTGAAAGAGCAACATCACTTAACGAATATGTAAACTTAAATTATGCACTACGTCTACTGGGGCGAGAATGACGACCGAAAATTGGAGTTTACGCTCTTGAATTTGCGGTCATCGATTCCGAATTTCGGTAGAAAATTTTTATAATTTGCAGACGTTGCTCGTTGCTTCATATTTTCCCAACTAAATAGATCTTTGAGTCTTAGTCTACTTGCGTGAGCTGGAACATTACAAGAATCCTGCCGGAAGTTACAAAAATCATTTTGATCCAATCTGCTTGTTTTATCTGCATTTACAAATACAGTACACTCTCGGTAGAGTGAACATCGGTTAAGTGAACACACAAAATTTTTATACAGACTTCTCTTCAGAGTGAACAAGTAACTGAATTAGCCAGCTGCAAGAAATGCACAACCTTTCGAACAACCTTTCTTTTGCGTACATTAAGTTCTTGCAGTTTAAAAAAAAAAAATCGACGTGTTTCAGGTACAGTATTTTTGAAAAAATATAATAAAGCCAAATCGAATGTATGTTATGTGCCATTAAGAAAAAGGAAGACTGATAGTATAGAAACGGTGACTCTTGCCTTGGAAAAAGGACTCAAAGCATATGAGTTACCCGTGGTGTAAAAGCAGTTTTATAAATGGTTCCTAGAATAGGGGAGGAAGAATTTATTGATTAGCAGTTAAATCCTGAGGCGAAAGCCATTGCCATAAACAAAAACATGCCAGCAACGAGGGACTTTTGGGTGCAAACATTTTAAAAGACGTTTGGTGATCGGCGTCTAAAGTTATCTGAGAAAAATTTGTAGTAACAATCAAAACTTGTGTGCCCATTTAATAGGAAACTAAAGAGAAGAATTCTTGATCTGGATTTTAACCTAGATCAAATTTATAACGCTTATGAGACGGGACAGAGAAAACGTATGTGGCATCAGCTGAGAAAACTGCTCGCGGTTGAATAACAGCGTTTTTTTGGCGTGCACTTATACCATAGGTCGGTACATGTCCACATATGTTACCATTTTTAAATACTGAGTCAGTAACGTTTTTGTTCCCGAACTTACAAATTCCCTTAAAACAATAAAAAACAGGCAAGTAGTAAAAGCTTGTGCTATATCCATTAACTGCAAAAGCAACTGCCGACGCAATACTCAGAAATTTTAAAATCCTAACGCAGTGATTCTTTAGAACCAAACAAGGAGATGTCTACTCCTCACTAAGAGAAATAAAAGATGGTGCTCCACAAGGCAGTGTGCTTGGCCCTATATTATATCACTTATTAACCAGCGACTTGCCAAATAGTGATGAAACAACTGTGGCAAGATTTGCAGATGATACAGCTGTCCTTGCTGTGGGAGAAACTGTCGAAGAAGAGACGAAAAAGAAAGAAAGAGAAGACAGTGAATAAGGACAAAATGGACAAAAAAAAAAATGGCATATTAAATTAAATGACCTAAATTCGGTCCATATTAACTTCACGAATAAAAGTGTTCAGCACATCCCAGGATTCAAAAATGATAATGAAGGAGAATAAGCAAACACAGCCAAATATCTTGGCATGACACTAGATGCAAAGCTACGCTAGAAAGGGTATGTAAAGAAAACAAGAGAGGAACTGAACATGCGATATAGTAAATTGTATTGGCTCATAGGAAAATTCTCTTGTTTGTTCCATTACAACAAATTACTGCTTTAGAAGCAAATTCTGACAACAGTAAGGAGCTACGGGATACAGCTTTGGGCATGCACTTGCAAAACAAATTAATAAACATTTGACAAAATACTACGGAATATAGTAAATGCACCATGGTACATTAGAAACACTGATCTAGCAATAGAAACGATCGAAGATGAAGTTAGATAAGTAGCAAACAGTGGTGAACTGAGACTTCTCAATCACATCAACCCACAATTGACGGAACTCTTGAACACTGTCAATCGAACTAGGAGCCTAAGAAAGGTAAAACCTTTTGAACTGACTAGAAAGGCAGAAAAAAAATACTTATACCGGTTGAAAATGTAGTTTTTTTTTTCTAAAATCAATGCTTTATTGAGGAAAAATAGATATAAGTTCAATATTTAAAGTATTGCCCGCCGCTAGCCACACTTTTTTCCCATTTTTCTAGCAATTCATTGATACCCGGTTTGGCCGCAATCCACGAATCGATCCATTTGTTGACATCATCGAAATGACGGAAGTGAAGGTCAGCCAGGCCATGTTGCATCGATCGGAAGAGATTGTAATCGGATGGCGCAAGGTCTGGACTATACGGCGGGTGGGGTAGGACATCCCATTTGAGCGTTTTAAGGTAAGTTTTTCCGACATTTGCAACATGTGGCCGAGCATTGTCATGTTGCAAAATAACTTTATCGTGTCTTGCGACCGTTTCCGGCCCTCTTTCCTTCAGTGCTCGGCTCAAACGCATCAATTGTCGTCGGTAGACCTCGCCTGTAATTGTTTCATTCAGTTTTAGCAGCTCATAATACACAACACCCGTCTGGACCCACCAAATTCACAGCATAACCTTCAGGCCATGAATATTCTGAACGGCCGTCGATGTTGAGGCATGTCCATACGTTGCCCGACGTTTTGGATTATCGTAATGTACCCATTTTTCATCACCAGTGACGTTTCGATGCAAAAAAGACTTCTTTTTGTGGCGTTCAAGGAGCATTTCGGACATGCAAAATCGGCATTCAACGTCTCGTGGCTTCAATCGGATCATTCCCATTGCTTTCAAACGATCAGAAATGGTTTGTTCAGCGACGCCAAGTGATTTTGCAAGTTCTTCTTGCGTTTGTGACGGATCTTGATCGAGCAATGCCTCCAATTCATGGTCTTCAAACTTTTTCACCTGGCCGGGGCGTTCTTTGTCTTCGGTGTCGAAATCACCATCTTTGAACCGCTTTAACCACCGCTGACACATTCTAACGTCTATAGTATAGCCCGGGTAAGCTTCGGTAAGCAATTGATGCGCTTCGGTTGCTTTTTTCTTTAAATGAAAGAAGCATATTGAAACTTCCCGCAAATGTTGTTTCGATGGCACGAATGTAGACATTTTACGGCTTTTCAAAAACTTGTGTGTTCTCACTAATGACCAATAACCTAGACTGAAATAATTAGACAAAGACATGAAATTTCTGATGTGACAGCTGTCATGGTCAAAATTCACCTCAGAGTAATAGATATGAAGTTGTCTGCAATAACGATATTAGTCCTATTTTATGTCATAAATGTATAAAAGAAACGAAATATTTAACCGGCTAAACGACCACAAATAACTGTGGTAATGTGAACAATGTCGCTCGTATGAACAGGCCTGTTTTTTATTTTTTAGTTCACTCTACCGAGAGTGTACTGTAGTTGTTTTTCATTGTAACACGAATAAAACGCTTTGAAATCACGCGGCAAATTAAAAGTATCACTCATATTTGCAACCACTAACTTTTACGACAGCAAATAAATCATAATAAATTTTTTAAATAAGATTGGACCTAGATGACTACCTTGTGGTACTTCTTAGTTAACCATAAAATAGTTAGAAAAGTGATCTTAAAAAGGAACCAAAATTCTCAATGAATCAATCCAATGTAAGCAATAAGGACAAAGTCTAATTTTTGATTTTGAATGCGGAATGCGATTCAAAGTCATTGAAAAGGCCTTGAAAAGTCTGTAACAAAAAAATTCATCTTTTATTTCAAAAGATTACACACACAAGAATGTGTCAATTCCATTACGAGTGCTCTTTTGGATTCATTACTGTCATCATATTGGCATTTCACTTCCCGAAGTTTTACACACGCAAGCTCTAATCGGAGCCTTAAGGAACAAAACTGTCCGATCTTTCGTTTTAAGATACTACGCTCAAAAATAAGGTTAAATGTTGGGGCTTTCCTACCAAAAATAAAGTAAAAGTTTGCATATCGAAGGTATTTTTTGTGGCAAAAAATCTGTAGATATTTTCATAAAAACCATGTAAGAAAAACAATATTTTTCGTTTGCTGAAAAATTTTAAAAAACATTAAAGCCACAAGTGCCCCAACACAGCGCCACTTTCTTTAATAAAGCCTTATATCTCTTTGGTGAAAGCTATTAAAGAACAACAAAGTACATCCTACCATCCTGCCAAATGGATTTATTTATATTTTAATGCTTCAAACGCCTCTGGTATTAGTGACTCAACGTCTGTTTGGCAAGGGCGAAATCACAAATAAAATTTCGCTACAAACAATCGCTTCTCGAGGGCTGGAAATCTCATTAAAATGATAAAATCAAAACGTATCCATAAAACAAATAAAAACATGAAACAAGTAATAAATTAGGTATAAGGTGTCGGCACCAGACAGCAGGCGAAACGCCTGCCCTGGCAATGCTGTTAGCAATTGCCACAATTAACGCTCCATTTAACAGGACATTAATTATTGGAACCAAAAGCAGACTCGAGTGTTGAGCGTTTTCGGTCAGGAGGATGAGCTACTTTGTACTGCGACGAGAGGTAAAACGAAATTAATGTCCTTGTCGGCATAATCACATTAATTCTTTATCTAAGTTAAATTTAATGACGCCAATCAATGCGCTTGGATTTGTGGTAATCGGCTTTGCCTTTAATGTCCGCACGCTCTTCAAAGTGAATCAAAGCGTGTGCAGCTAAAATCAAGTTCGCTGGACTTTTTATGATGATGACATTACATACGTGATCAAGCTCCTATTTTACCGCTCAGTTTTGACTGAAAGTGTGCAAAATGATTATCGGTTTATGAAAGAGACCGGGTGCGCCATCTGTGCACAATAAGTTAAAGTGAAATGCGATTTTTAAAAAACACATTTTTTGTGTCGGACCACCCTTTATTAATTTTTTAACATAATTGTTTTTTTTTTTTGTTTTATTATAGACGGATGGACGGATGGACGGATGGACGGATGGACGGACGGACGGATGGACGGATGGACGGATGGACGGATGGACGGATGGACGGATGGACGGATGGACGGATGGACGGATGGACGGATGGACGGATGGACGGATGGACGGATGGACGGATGGACGGATGGACGGATGGACGGATGGACGGATGGACGGATGGACGGATGGACGGATGGACGGATGGACGGATGGACGGATGGACGGATGGACGGATGGACGGATGGACGGATGGACGGATGGACGGATGGACGGATGGACGGATGGACGGATGGACGGATGGACGGATGGACGGATGGACGGATCGACGGATGAACGGATGGACCGATGGACCGATGGACCGATGGACCGATGGACCGATGGACCGATGAACCGATAGATAGATAGATATTTATTTCGTACAAATTACAATTATGTAGACCTGCTTCCGCACAATTTACTGTAAAGAGATACGATATTTTAAATTACCTTTCAACTGAACTATTTTTACAATTTATTTTACAATGTTCAAAATAATAATTTACCCGATATATTTGAGTGGGAAAGTATGAGAAAAACCCACTATAAAAAAAAATAAATAAATAATCAAAGTATAGTAATGAAAAAAAAAACATAAGAATATCACAGCCTTAAAAAATATAGAACAATTCATACGGATATATAAATAAATAAGAAGATAAATAAATAAATAACTTAATAATTGAATTAATAAATAAGTTAATAAATTTAAAAACAAAATTAATAATTAAACCTAAAATATAAATAAAGAAATAAAGAAGACAAACATAAATTAATAATTTGATAAATAAATAATTAAAAACCAAAATATTTAAGTAAATAAATAAATATGTTAGACCGATGGACCGACGGACGGATGGTTTTCTAAGAACTGACAGACTGCTGCTGGTGTTGACGAAAGATTTAACTTTCCGAAATGTAAGATTCTTTTGCAGATGTTTTTTTCAGGTGCATGATTGTATGAAAGTGTGCCGCTGAATGGAACATAAGCAGTGTTTATCGCATTCCAAAGAAAGGAGATCATCTAAACAAATTTCCTATACTTCTGAGTAACCTAAATAGCCTGACTGATTCATTTTAGTACAGTTCTAAGCCAGGATTTCCCAAAGCTGAAGTTCTCTTCGCCCTGAGATGAAAAAATAAATCGCTGGTTTAACGTTTCTAAGACAATGCTCTGGCTCAAAAAGTCTTTGAATATACACGAGGGAAACACGAGTTAGGAAAGTCCCAACTTTCGATGGCACACATTTGGATAGCAACCGGATAGGCGTGTGCAAATGACCGCTGTAGAGACTTGTTGGTTGGGGCTTAAGTCAAAGGATAGATCATGTAAGCGAATAGATTTTGGAAATTCATTCGAGAGATAGCCAGGGTATCTTTTTTTCGTGAAGCTAATGAAACGGAAAACAGCGCTATTAGTGAGTTAATCCGCACGTTTCAGTGACACCATCCGAATGACATCATGTCCAAGTGCTAAATATCTTTTACTTATAATCTCCTGACTATCATCTTAAAGGAAACTTGGGCAGACTCTTGAATTATCAGTTATGTCTTCTATCGGAACTATCGTAAATGAGGATCTTCCGTTCCGAAACTGAAAACATGTTTTAAATGGAACGTGATAACGCTTCACCCTTCTTTAAACTACTTTCTCTCCTATCCCAAAAATTTACTTAAGTTGAAAATGGATTGAAATATGTTATCACGTTAGCAACACGTTAGTTAAATGAAGCCTTTGCAATTTCTGCTACTTTAATTTCCACTGAAAATCGAAAATATCTCTTAAAGTTCGAAAATTCTAAGAAGCTTTTATTTTAATGAACAAATCGCAGTCATATCCAAAGGAGACAAATTTCAATCACAACAAAAGGCAATCCACGTCAAAAGTCGAAAGAAAAGTGTTCTAAAATTTTTTGGATAGTTCAGATATTCGAATGGCCCAGTGGTGAAGTGAATCAAAACTGAGACGTCTGTCGACAACAGAAGGTAAACATGAGCCCTTAAATTTGAATGGAACGGATGTCCATGAATGAAGAACAAGAATACATTTTTGGACTGACCCGGACACTTCAACTTGAACAAATCTGAAATAATACATCAGCCGTCACTCCAACCGATTCTCAACCAACACAAATCAAATTCATTGATTTTGCCAACCGTAATCGAAGTTGCAGTTTACAAAAAATATCGAATTAACCTCTTGAACGGATTTCAAAAGAGACATTATCGAGATACAAAGAAATCGTGTCCTTAAATTTTCCATCTCTCTTTAAAAGGACATTATGTGTTAATACTTTGGTAAACTTCAAAGTGATTTTGGGGAATTCCAATTATTTAATGAATTACTTCAAAGAAATCAGAGGCACCTTTTGAAATGCCATCATCATCACCAATTGGGCACATTTGACAAAAAAACAAACAAAAACCACTTGTTTGAGATTCATTTTGAAGTCGGTTTAGCTTAAGTTCGAAACGAAAATCGAAGAAATTAATTGTATCCACTGAAAATATGAAGAATTCCAATTAGTTATATATCGAATGCTTGAGAAATAAATCAATCAAAAAGCAAAGGGAAACTTTTCAAATTTGACTTCAGTAAGGTTAAGTAAGGTAATATTGCTGGCAACAAGACGAACTCTGACCTGGTCCCAGGAAAGTCACTTTAATTCGAGATGATTGGAAGCAGTAATATTAACATTCTGAGCGGCCTTGAAACGACTTTTATCATACTTTGCACCTCTGGCAGGTTATTTTGGGTAAAACCTAATTTCGGCATAAGGCTACGTAGTTCACATAACTATAGGGTGCTTCTAATGTTTCACGTCGATTTTCTTTGGCTTCTTTTTTGACTTGCATGCCACCTGTCAATAGGCATGCAGTCGTGGAAAGCAGTCAATAGAAAATCAATTTGGAGCCAAGTAAATTATTCAGCTTGTAATTTATAATGCAGAACATTTGCTTATTCTGGAAAATGAGTTAGAACTGGGCGGCAAGCACGCCTACGTTTTCCCCAGAGATTGATGCTATTAGGCAGAGTCCGGGTACTCGTCTTCATCAAGTAGTTAATGCCATGGGAATATCTCCATAACATTTGATACATCTTATTTTTAATCCTTTAAAAACCCAAACTGATAAAACAGCTTCAACAATGTTCATAATGAATGATGAATATGTGAAGCTGCGCCCTCAGATGAAAATATCGGCCCAGAATTACTATTTGCTTTCTTTTTAATGATAAACTAATATAGTACATGTAACGTGATTTGCATAAAAATTGACATAAAAAGTTCTTAACAAACTGTCTTCAAGCCTTCATGTTACTAATTTAACTCAGTCTCGTTCTCTCTTAGGGTTTGTTCCCGCCAATTTTTCTAGCTGCACCACACCTTACGGGAGGTTGCGCGGCCAACTGCGTAGAATGGCCGTCAGTGAAGGTGTTAGGTAAGGGCGCCACGCTATTAACCACCCTCAGGCTTACTCACAACTAAAATCGCGAAAAAGATGCGAGCTTCGCGAAATATAACCTCGACTTAATCAAACACCAAGGAAACAAAAGTAATAAACACAATGCTTATGAACACTTAACCAAGAGAAAATAATGAAAACAAAATAAATAAAAAAATAAAAATCCGCGACCGACGGACTCGAGCCTGCACACGCGATCGTGCTAGCGACTCGATCAATTCAAATTTTAATCTTACTTGCAAGACAAAATACGCTTAATCGTAGCTTCATAGACTAAATTACTTACAAACTAACTTACTGGCCCTCTGCGGGCGCGCTAGGTTAAACCTAACAATTAAATCTATGTCCTTCGACTTACCAATATTTATTTTATTTAAATTTAAAGAACTAATAATAAAACTAAAAAAAAATATTAATTTTTCCACGGTGAGCTACTCGCGACGTCTTGTTCTTAGTTGACTCGCCCGTCCACAGCTTTTCGGCATACGTGGAAGATTATCGGTACCGCTAATCTATCCTGAACCGGACCCTTTCTATCGAGATAGAGAAATGCTTCAGGAGGATAAGGCCGTTAAGGCGCACAAATGTTACAACATTTGGGTTCTTGAGCACACTAACAAAATTGTTAATGGCTAGAATGAATAAAAGAGGACTAAGGTGGCTACCTTGAGGCAGCGTTAATTGTATAAGAGGTTGAACCTCTAAAAAGAACTTGATACGTTCTCCCGTCAACATACGAGCATATCCACTCCTCGCAAGATAAAGGAAACCAAGGGATTTCCTTTTTAAAGCAATAAGCTTATTAGAAAGCTGATCAAAGACCTCTACTGAAATCAGTATCAACTAGATTGGTAAATGAAGTAAACTCCAACTGTGGATTTTTTTTTAACAAAGTCATGCTGTTTATCAGTGAGGAAACTGAGGTTTACAACTAATATAAATGCTGTCGAAAATGATACCCTCAAAGAGTTTCGCCAAGCAAGATAGCTTAGGGTGTGTAATTAGTAACATCGCCCGGTAACCGTTTTTGTGTACGGCAATTATGAAACCATTTTTCCAAAATTTTGGAAAAACTTTTTGGTTAATAGAGGCTTGCAAAATGCACAAAACTTTGACTTTCTCGGAACATAATTGAATATTGAGGGTAAGCTTTAGACCGGAAATGAATATGGGTTAAGGATAAAATTGTTGTTCAACTTCCGCCAAACCTACGACACCAGCAATGGTCAATTGTCTGCTATAACTTCACCAATTGCTAATTGATCACGCGTGGTGGTCGAGTTACTGAAAAAGTCGTCAGGTCGACAAGTTTTGCACTTTAGTCGCACTCACCTCTACAGAAGCGAAGAGCTCGTTTTGGATAAATATTTAGAAATGCGGCTGGTTTGACAAAAAACCCTTTTCGAGGAACTTTTATACTATTATTACTAAGAAAAAGTCACCGTATTCTTTTTGAAGTGAAAACTTCTTAAGCATGGTTGTGATTTGAAAATCGATGAAACGAAAAAGCGACAGTAAAAAATGACAGCCACATAAATTCATTAGATTTAACGTGGGAGAAAATGAGAAGAAAATGGAAGCATTATAAACTGTTTCTTATATTCGTGGTTCTCTTTGGGCTGTGCTTAGTACCCCCTCTACTCGTGTTAACAAGGGCATAGTGGGAGTTTGCTTGGGCCTCAGCGTTGTATGTGTGTTAATATGTGTTTGCGAGCATGCCTAGTCGAAGCTTGAGAAAAGGCGTCAAAAGTCGTGTACGCTGGCTTCATCACTTACAAGCTCATGCGCAAAGACAATTTTTAAGTGCGCGAGATCAAATGACCCAATCGGTATCTGCGCATTCGCTTGCAAAAATGAGGGCAGCAAACACGACCACAACAACCGTGGTGTTTCATTTTTATTATGAGTTCAGCTTTCTAAAGTGGGAGAAATATGTGCATGTCAAACTCTTATGTAGCTATCTACATTTCTCCCAACCAACCAATAATTTAATTAAATACACACCAGAAGTATCACGAATTCTTGAAAAAGATAACGATGAAATTCCGATGATTCTACCATAAGTGGGGATTTTAAATTTTGCATCGGATACAGCGATTCCGTTGATTGAGATTTTGGACGCCAAATTTAATTTGAATATGTGCAGCAGTTGCACGGTATCAACAACAAGATCAAAAACAATAATTGACGCTGCATTCCAAAGGTATATTGACCATATTATGACCAAATTATTTTTATTTCATACTTTAGTTACCATAAGCCTCATGTATCATTTATCGAAAATGTAAGCTCTGGGTCGGAATAAATTTTTATAATATATACAAATAATGACATTGTACCACTATGATCATTACTAAAACCTTCAATTATTCTCTTCTGGAAATTTAACATTCGTCGCACTATCTTGGAACACTTTTAAACGTTTTAGTGAATAGCACACATGCATTTTTTTAAAACAAGTTCATATTAGCTGTAAATATATAAATACACATGGTTAAAAACCGGGAAAAAACACTGCCTTAGCAGTCGTGATTGGGGAAGGCTCTGCAACCGTTCATGAAATCATTCCAAATTTGGCGGCAGAAGCTTAAGCTATAATTGAAACGGCTTAGACAAGCTCTCTGGAACATTTCAAAATATAATTGAGAAACGAAAAAAAAAATGAGATGTTTAATCAAATTTTTAATAAATACAATTAAATAAAATTAGTTGTTGATGAAAAAGAGCTTTAAAGTTAAAAATAAAATAATTATTCCCTAATTAATATAAAAGCGTATTGCACCCTCTTTTTTTATCTCTTTCTGTTTAAAATTAACACACTTTTAATTAATAATTTTTTTATTTATGATTTAAAATTATTATTTCTGTCGAATTTACAATTGTTTTTTTTTTTTTTTTTTTTTTTTCTAAAAAATACGCGACCAACTTAATCGTCGGACTGTAGAACCTGAGTCAATGTCAAGTCGGATGAAATTGAATGTGTAGACAAAATTTCGTGTCTGTGCTGTTAACGGTTGAGGTAGTCAAAGGGGGTTGAAAAGGAAAATATAATCCACCATCTTATAGAAGTGACCATTTCGAAATGAATCCATTTTTTTATCGCTTTCTACTTCTAAAGCTCATTTGATGCCTATATGAATAAGCTTGACAAAATAAAAACCATCTGTGATTTTGTTGCGGCGGCCATTTTTAAAATATTACCTGGAGTATTGTTTAATTTCACTATCACTGAAAATGATGAAATAATGGTTCAGTTGCAAGATTTCATGACTGACAGTCGAATCTGATTAGAGTGTTACAATAAAACAAAGATTAAAAAAACAATTCGAATATGTCGATGGCGGCAACGTTGTCTGGCGAAAGTATCAACTTCTGAAAGAACATTTTCTTCCTGTTCAAATGCACTCATTTCGCACTTAATTGTACGTTTTCGAGATGTGAGTGCAACGAGTAAGATGCCTTAAAAAAATATTCAACGTTCAATCACATGTAAAAAAAAAAACACATTCATATTTTTATGTTCAAGATTTCTCACTTTCATATTTACAGGAACAATTGTTATGCATTAAGAGCCTCGTGTCTCGTCCAGGCTTTTCGAATTCAATGCTCTTTAATTGACCTAGATTTGCTTTCCTCGAAGCATAATAATCCCCCCTTTGCTGCTCCACATTCACTACCCAGATTTCATGACATTCTCAAGCACTGATTCAATTTCTTAGAACCGAACTAGTGAAGTATCATCCTTAACCAGGTACGTACAATAGTGCTTCCATGCACGTCCACGTTTCTGCTCTCAACCAAAGTGTGAACATGTGCGCTTGATCCCCCCCGTTGTACGAATTATAAAATCGCTGGCATTTGAAGTCCTTGAAAACCATATACGCAATCGACCAGTCCGGAGCAAGCGTTCTCAAAATTAAAAATCTTTGATTTTAGAAAATTCTTTGAAGTTCCACTGTCAAATTAATTGCATAAGAAACGAACTGTGATTTCGAATTCCTGATCCTGGTCACAGAATGACCTCACTTGAAGAATCGCAAATGGAATATTAATATTTTCTGGACTCAGTCCAGAACTAGAGTTTCTCTTGCATGAAATTTGCTTCGTCCCTATGATGATGGTTCACTGAAGGAATCACAACCAGCAAACTTAATTAGCATAAATTAAAAGAAGACGATTTTGTTTGTTTTTTTGTTAATGTTAATATACATAAATACAACTGCTTGGAAACATAAACTTTGTCATGCACGGGGAGGTTATCGATTATACTGCTGTGTGTTTTTTTGGAGACGTGATCCTATCAAATGTAAAGCTTTTATGTATTTCTTTTACAGTGACAACTTGGTTAATAAACGCATAAACGCATCAAAGGTCAGATGTTTTCCTTCGTGATTATATTAATTCTTGCCAAGTAGAGTAATCGTAAGCAACAATTCCCATCAGGAAGTTTTTGTAATCGGTCTGATTTTCGAAATTTAAATTTTTACACCTATCTCCAAGTTTCGAGGTCCCAGTTAATGAAGCTATCGAATTTCGTTACACGTTTCATTCGAAGCGTGTGTGCATAAAGATCACATGAAATGCTTTTGGTTAAATTTAACAAGGTGGTTTAAATTTTATGACGAAAAAACTGTCAAAAAAGGGACAATTTCACTTCTTCAGTTAAAATCAATAAAGTTTTCGAATAAATTAAGTTCAAAATCAATTTAGTTTATAGTTTTCAACTACCTTATCAGATAAAAAAATATGTATAGATATATACATTGCCCTTCAAAAGTTTTCGGACAAATTCATTTAAATTTTATATTTTGTTCAATTTTAATTTCAAAAAATTCATAAACATTATGATGATGCATAACATCATCAACAATTGACTAAATTAAGTTAGTTCTGACTAATTTAAAGACTGAAACACTATTAAGTTGAGCTCATTTCATATTTTGATGCTACGGTTTCTGTTTTTCTTGATCCACGTTTCCACGTCAGTGCTTGGGAATTTTTTTCAGAAATGTCAGTCCTATAAATCTTTTCCATTTTTCGAATGACGTCTGCAGCTCTGACACATGAACACATGGATGAAATTGCATTACTCGTATATTAAAAAGCATTGCAAGGAAGATCATAACATCCAAAGATTAAGTTTGTGTGGTTTTTTTATCATGAACAAAAGTCTAGAGGTCTTTCCAGAAACAGCTATCTAAATCTCCAAAGAACACTGGACTGAATGTGATTCTCTTAAAGCCAAATAGAAAATAAAAGAAAAAGGGCTCAGAAAACAATTAAGCAAAGTTGCATCTCGAAGATATTAAGTATCGCTCTATAAGATCATCATCATCCTCATCCTGCTACATGATTCAGGAGCACGGACACTTTCAAAAGCGAAAGAAGGCGCTTTAGGTTGTTTCGAGAGAAAAGAATGATCTTTTAATGATAAATTTGCAAATTTTGTTCTCAAAACAAAAATTAAGTTTGTTGGTGGCAGCAAATAAAATAGCACCCACATTTTTTTTTTTTTTTTTGAGATGGCAAGTTGATGGTATGGGCAGGCCTACTCGCACCCAACCCAATTTTTAATTCAAATTTTCATAGGTTTAGCTTGAACCAAATTTACTATGCAGGTCTCTTAAAATTAATCTGCGCATCTCTTTTAATTTCAAAAGCTTTACAAAAATATAAGCTGAACAAAAATAGATCCGTACATTGTTTCCATATTTTTGTTTTTGGAATCTAACTCTGAGAACCTTTTATTGACAAAAATATTGAGATATGAAAACCGAAGCTTTTTTCATGATTTCAAAATGCTATCCTTTTCAGAAGTCGCAAATTAAAAATTAAATGGAATTTGAACTTTTTTGATATGAAAAGTAATTTGATTTTTATTTAAAGGCAGTACGTATGCACACTCACATACATACATCTTTCTTAAAACAATGGAGTCGGACTCCTGGAACCTCAAAACGTTGAGATATGTAAAAATTCTAATTCCAAATGGCGAGTTTATAAAAATTCATACATTAGTGGACACAAATTCAGCACACATTTAGCTTAAGCGACATATTTCCAATTTTCTGGTTCTATTTTTTTTTTTTGTTAGTGCTTAAAAAACTTTACAGAACTATGAGGAGCCGGACCTCGGCAGAAAATGTCATAGAACTTGAAGCCAACCGAAATAGAAATAAAAATATCAGAGCAATACAGTCCAACGTTCAGTCAAGAATAATCGAAAATTTCAATGAAAAAAAATGTAATTGAACAAAATTGTGGTTTATTCAATGAATTGTCAAGTCAAAAATAAGTGAATTTACACAATGTTATCAAAATGGAAAAGTAAAAAATAATCAACCGGCTTCAATAATTTTTATAGAAAATATCAGGTCTTTTAACAGCTCATTGGCTTTTGCTTCGTTGGGTGCAAATATTGCGCCACGCCCTCGATATGGGCTCTGCTGTTTCAAAACTCTAAGAAACATTTATCATCGTACTGGACCTCTATATCCCAACATTGGCCAACATCGAAGCTGCTGAACTTAAGCTTTTCATGAAAATAAATTCTGATTAAAGACGCTCTAAGGCACCATGAGTTAATGAAGTAGCTGTCGTTTTACAAAACGCTGATGGAAAACAATTAAAAATAATTTTTTAGTTCACTGCAGATCTAATCCAAATAATTCATATCAGAGATAAACTAAAAAAATAAATGTTTTTCATTTGAATTTAGATCTGATAGCTTATCCACTAATTTTTCATTTAGGAGATCAAATTTGGGTTATAAATATTAATCATAAATTAAACAAATGTTTGCTTTGAAAATCAAAAACAATAAATCACAAGGACAAACATTTGGCCGGTATTTATTTACCAGAACCAGTATTTTGACATGGTCAATTCTACGTTGAAATGTCCACATCAAAGAAAATTGCCATGGGCCTAATAAATCTAATTTTAAAGAAAATTTAACAAAAAAACAATATACTAATAAAAATCAAGCCAGGGAAGAGGACGCAGGTCTCTCTTCTTGGATTTGTATAATTTTACGCATTCAGCGAAAGCTTTCGCCGTATATATAATATGTAACATCAGTTTTAATCATACCAAAAATGATTCAAGAAATTTCCATAATTTATGCATTGTTTATTGAATAAACTTCATAACATAAATGTGTATGACATTCTTCCTGTCATACGACAGACTTAGATGAACATATGTAAGTACAAAAATAAAACAAGAAAATTGATATTAATTCAAAAATAGAAGTTAATACTTGTGCTTTATTCTTGTCCCCCACTGTAAATTACAATTTTAGTTTACTAGATAGCCGCCCGACCGTTTTCACGTCTATCCCAGCCTACCTCCTAAAGTATTTTAACCGTCCTACATATTTTGCAATCGCTAATCGAGCAATTCTGATTCAGACATTCGTCAGGATAGATGTGCTCGTGCATCATCAGCAGCGGTTCCCGGATAGGCTATTTCGGGCCCACGCAGGAAATGCAATTCTCAGGGCCCTTTTAGCTTGGTTGGTTGGTGTTTTTAAAACGAAAATAGTATTTGATATGTTCAAATATAAACTCTTTTTACTTTTTAAAGTAAAAAATCGTAAAAAAATGCCATTCCCTTTTTCGCCGCCGCCTGATTAGTGAGCGCCAAAATCGCCGTGAAAAAATCGAATGTCATTCTATAATTTTCCGAAGTACCATATGATTATGTAAGGTAATAATATTGTCATTGAGTATGCAAATCATCAAATTAAAAAATCACTCAATGAAACTTTTTCCCTCTAGCCGATGCTTGGCGCCTGCCTTCACTGCCTTACGTATAATCCGGCCCTGCATAAAATATATATTCAACGTAGCCAAGATGAGTTATATTCCAGGGCTAATTGTGGTATTTTCTGCTTCTGTTTTCTATAAAAAACGTCGAAACAAATATTACTATGAGTAGTTTCTTTTAGAGTGATGCTTTTCGGGCACTTTGAATTAACCTGTTTCATACTTGCGGCTTGATTACAATGATTTGATGTTTAGTTGGAACAAATTTTTGTTGGATGCATTTTTTTGCGGTGTTTGTGTACATTTCCATTCACATTCCTGAGCATTTCCATCATTCCATTGTAAATCATAACCTTATCTCAATTTCGACACTTTGCTCAATTTGACTTCATTCCGCTAAGCCGTGATTTGATGGGCAAAGTTCTGTGAAACGGTTGAAAAGTCATAAACCAAATGCAGTGGTAAAAATTTTGTAAATCCTAATTAAAAAGTTTCCCACACGGATATTCCACTAACACTTTGTTTAAAACTTGTTTATTTTCCGACACACTCCAACGCATTTGAAAAGTGTTCGTACAAGTTCCATCAACCCTTCCCCAGTACTTCACACATCATATATACTAAATATATACAAATAGTATTTCATTCACAAAAGTACTATTTGACAGCACATTTACAGCTGCTGCTGCTGCAGCAGCAGAGTTAGAAGAGTGTCGGTCTTTTACGTCCTTTACCCTTGGCACTACAAGCTACTCCACTCCTGAGTTAAGGTGTGTAATTAAATTCATTTATTCAGGGTCGAATGTTGTCACATACGTAAGTTTGCTTTTGGTTGCACACTTAGTGGCACCAGTCGTTGGCAGGTGAAACTTTACCACTGAGAACCCTTGCCAGTATGGGGGGTGGTTAATTTATTCGGCAATACACCAAAGTGGGTACTCCTTGGCAGTACTTGTATGTATTGTAACACAATGTGTAAAATTTCGTTTTAAAATTTTCTCAATTTCACGGTCGTAATTTAGCTAAGCAAGGAGCAGGGAAGTTTTGCCTTGCATGTGACTGGCTGCTGTGCTAAAATTTAATTAGAACAGAGGAGCTGTGAAACGGAGCGAATTTTCAAGTCAATATTGTTTGAGTTTGATAATAAAATAAGATGGTATAAAAATTAGGATAAGCAACTGGTAATAAGTGAGGGCTGAAAAAAAAAAAAACAATCTCTTAAATACTCGTATTACAGCCGGCGTTAAAATAGGTACGAGGGTTTGTTAAAAAAAATCGCATGTTACAATACTTGATATTGAACCCTGGGTTTTTTTCGGAGAAAGGCAATGTTTTTAGTGCAAGCGGTTTTGCTTTAAAAGAATCCGAACATAACTCCCATAACTAGACCTTAAGTACCTAAGTTGTTTATAAGTGGAAGTATTGAACTAGACGATCAAACGGCGGGTCCCAGCTCATATCATATTCATCGGTGGTTTTGTCAGTCACTCGCAAGAGTTGGGACCGTAAAAAAATACCAGACGTTCTTAACCGGATTTGAACCCGAGTCATCTCGCTCAGCAGCTAATTCACTTATCTCGGAGGGTTTGTATAGAAAAGTGGGAAAAAAAACTTAAATATGAAACGAAGACTGATAAAATTTGGCATAAATGTTTGGATTGGGATTCCAAACGTTTGGACAAAATTTGGTTTTTAAAAATTAACAGAAGGGAAGTGATCGAATATTTTATTTAGTCTGAGCCTCAAATTCTCGTACACTCCAGATAATTATCCAAAATTGTCGGAGACATCCTATCACTTTAATTTCCGTAAAGCAAAGTTCCCTTAATTTAATAAACTTATCAAACGATCGACAATGTTGTCGAGTTCTTTTACACTGAACTGTTCAAATGCTTTGCTCAGGCCGTTCCATATGTTCCTTTTAAAAACTGTCAGTCCTCCCCACCCTTGTATTTTGTAGAAACGCAAAGAAAACTGTTTTTCGATCCTTAACGTTTCTACCAATTCATAAACACTTAAAGGAAATCGAATGGTTTCCCCTCTTCACTAAAATTTTCTGACACCTCCACGTCCGACCGTGAAATTATTGCTACTCTGTTCGCAAACTTCTTTGGCCGCTCGCTTACAGACCATGCAGTTTCCCCTGACCGGGATTATTTTTCCTTCCTGAAGAACTGTCCTCAAACGTCTTCTTGCCAATGTAGGCCTCCCTGCCATTGTTCTTAAAAAGTGCGTAAATTCGTTATCTCAACCCCTTACAACTCTTTTCCAACTTTCCAACTTTATTATCCCAGTTCATAAAAAGGGTCGTAAGGACGACATCTCAAACTTCCGTCCCATTGCGAAGCTCTCTTTCATACCCAAATTTTTCGAAAGCATTGCGTATGATTTTGTATTTTCACTGTTAGTCCATCGTGTCGCCAAAGCAGCATGGGTTCTAAAAAGGCAGATCTACAACCACTAATTTAACCGAATTTACCTCAAACACGCTGCAAGCCTCACAAAATGGATATGAAGACAAAATCTCTTACCGAATCATCTGCCTGAAGCTTACGGTTTTCCCCCATCCTTCATTCGCTGGATAAAGTCATGCCTCGAATAACGTCAGTACAGGGTCCGCTTTAGATCCATTCTATCCACCCAAATAATTGCTACCTCCGGTGTCCCCCAAGGTAGTCATTTAGGACCCATTATCTTCATTATAACAAATAACGATTTTGAACACATGTTAATTGACTCTGATCTCTCAATGTACGCTGATGATATGAGCATTTCGTCAATAAGCAAAATATGCGTTAATGTCCGGGTGAAAATTTACATCTGTTTCATGAATCACCATTTGATCCTCAAAAAATAACTGTTTGGTGCGGTTTGCATGCCGGCGGCGTTATTGGGCCACATTTTTCCTCGATTCACAGGTTAGTGAGAATGGCCAGGGCTATCGCGCCATGATTACCGATATTGGAAGATATGGCCTGGGACGACATGTGGTTTCAACATTGACCGCGAGATAGTGGCCGAAATGTGTGGCCGAGTCATCGAAAATTGGGTACAACGAATCGAATACCGCAAACGTGCCCGCGGTGGCCATATGAACGAAGTTGCATGTTTAACTTGTACTTCAAGCCGACTTTGAAGTTTTGAAAACACTTCATTTAAAACTGGAGCTGTCAATGAACTAAAAGTGTGGCGAGTTTTACAGTTTAATTTGTATCTCAAATACAAAAATTGGCTATTTTTATGTGCAGTAGTAGAGTCGATCTTCATTGTTTAAAAGTTCCCTTTCGAAGGAGTTTCTGAGCTCTATAACTTTGTTATTTATTTATTTATACTAAGCAGCCCTTGAAAATAACAACAAAGTCTCTAAATTATTTTTGAAAACATTTAAATCAAAAAAAAAAAAATAAAATGTGTCTGTTGAAATTTATCGGTTCATGTAGTTAGCTCTCCAAAACTGACGCGATAAAAATGTTTGGAGCCTTGAAAATCGGGGTCAAACATTAAAATTAATAAGTTGTAAAAAATTAGATGAATTTATGTGACAATTTTTTAGTCCAAATTTGTATACATCAAATGCAAATCTCTATCCCAAAGTAAGGCACGAAGAGCGAAGATAAGGATTCATTTTTCTACTGATATGGTCCTTGTAACGTTTGTCAAATATTTTAAACACCAGACAACTATAATTCGCTAGAATGGGTCGCTCAAGAGAGCAATGAAGATATTTCTTAACATACAGATCTGGGCATTACGATGAGAGTCCAAGCATTTTTTTGACCAGGTAGTCTTTGTTTTCATTCAGGTTCAATTAAAATGACAAAAATAAGGCCAAGATCACTTATTGAACTAACTCTTTGTTAATAGATTGTCAAAGTTATAGCTTCAACTAAATTCTATTTTTTTTATTTTTGAAAATATTACTTTAATTTTTTTAGTATTTTAAGTCATTCGGTTAGTTGTGCACAAAATACGGATTGATCATTTAATCCGCTTGCAACAAATCACACTGCGATGGAATTTACCACCGAGAAAAATATGTTAGCATAATCAGCATAGAGCAACATTTTAGAATGAACCACAACTTCGAATGTCATTGATAAAAAGGATAAAAAAAACAAAGGTCCTCAGTGACTATCCTGCGGTACTCCAAAGAATTCAAATAACATCGTATTTGATTTGTGATATAATGAAAGCTTAAGTACGATGTGAGGTGCTTGTTTCCAGTCTTTAGAAAAGGTTTTTGGGTTTCTCATTTGAAAAAAAAACATTAGAGTTTTGAAATCTACATACTTTCGAAATGGTTTTTTTAAAACTGTGATTGTGTGTTTAGAGACATAATCGAACCTCCGCCAATTGTAAACATATCGTAGAGCATAATCAAATGCAAACTCAAGTTCTATCATATTTAGGTTACAAAGCACAGGTTTTGCCTTCAATAAAATGGGTATTACAAGTTATGTTATTTACATCATTTTAGTTTTGACTGGAAGGCATGTCCATATGGAAGAAAGGCTATGCTAACTACTCTAAATTTCGCGTTTAGAATATGTGACATGATCAGTTCGTCTTAGTTGTTAGTTAGGAAAAGCACCTAATGTCAATCTTAATTTTATGGAACAGTCAACAGCGTCACGAGAAATTAATAAGGCTATCGAATCTAGTTTAAGATAATTATCCTTTGACCATATCGGGACAATTATTTTTTTATTATTTATTATTTTTTTAACGCTTAATACATGCAAACACTTAAATCTAGACCTTAAAGCTATAATTAAACCTAGGGATTCAGGTTGATGGGGGTAATAGAGATATTTGAGGTATAAAGATGGTTTCTGAGGGAGATGGAAGTCAAGATATGTGTTAGCAGAGCGGAGCATTCGGGATACTGGTTCGAAGAAACTGAAATAATGAAAGAGTCGTAAGAGAGATGCTGACCTTAGATTACGGGGGTTTGCATACTTAGAGATC
The DNA here is from genome assembly GCA_963555765.1 of Orthonevra nobilis. Classification (NCBI taxonomy): domain Eukaryota; kingdom Metazoa; phylum Arthropoda; class Insecta; order Diptera; family Syrphidae; genus Orthonevra; species Orthonevra nobilis. The sequence goes on from OY743225.1 coordinate 113,506,337, forward strand.
AGTTGAAGGAGAGACGGTGAGTCGGTTACATCGCAGAGTATAAAGAGTACATCAGCAACCTCATGCCGCCTTTTTAGGGATTGCAAGTTTATTAGTTAATTATATGTGTCAGCCCAGTGCAAGCTACGTTAGGCAAAATGGAGAAACCTGTGTTGGACAGCTTTAATTCTGAGGGAATAGCTTTCATAGAAGGGAGACCAAACTTGGCTAGCGTATTCGAGAATCGGTCCGGCAAGGGTAATGTACAGGGATTTTTTGGCATACGGATTAGAGAATTCTTTCGCGCAGCGTTAAATAAAGCAATAAAACCAAGAGAAGAACATCGCGATCACATATTGAATCAACTGCGGCTCACCAAGTGTAGCACCTTTTCAAACCATTCTGCAGAGTGGTGAGATCTATAGGGGATGAGATGCAATTTCTTAATCTCACATCATCAGCGTACGTAGAGAATTCAGAGTCAATTAACATGTCTTCTACATCGTTTGTTAGAATGAAGACAATGGGTCCTAAATGGCCGCCTTGGGGGACTCCAGAGTTAGCAATTTAGGGTTGGATAAAAGGGATTTAAAACGAACCCTGTATTTACGTTGTTCGAGGAAGGACTTTATCCAGCAAATGAAGGATGGGGAAAATCGAGTGTCGTAAACTTCAGTCAGATAATTCGGTGAGAAATTTTGACAAAAATCTTGCTGAAGTCGGTAGCAATAGCATCGGCTTCATAATCATTTCGTTAGGTTTTCAGCGTATTTGAAGTAAATTCAGTTAAATTAGTGGTTAAGATCTACCCTTAAAAAGCCCATTACTACTTTGGAGACATGATGGTGCTTTGGAGACACGATGGACTTACAACGAAAATATAAGAGTCATATGTTCCCGAGTAAAAATAAATGATGTCTTTAGAGCGGCCGAATAACTCTTGCGCGACAGTTTGACGGGCATACTACGGCTTGAGAAAACAGAACTATCTGTCTGTACAATTTTGTACGGCTGTACGCCCGGCCATACAGGCGTTAAATTAAAGAAAAGAATCCGATGGCCGTTTATACGGGTGAACTACGTCCAAATTGTGTCAACGTCAACGGAAAAGGGAGAATTCAGCTGGTGTTGAGCTGTCGTCGGAGCAGCATATCCTCTCTCTGCTGAGACCAAATATTTTTCAACCTTTAAATAATCCTTTGAACATTTCCATAGTTACACATAAATAAACATTTAATTTGTTCTCTTTATAATAAAGGTTTATGTTTTGACAAAACAGAAGTGGGATTTGAATTACATTGTCCACAAACGAAGATTCCAGAAAGTACATATTGCGTACCTACAAGCGTAGAAAAAAAAAAACAAAAAAAAGACACGAAGGAGTAAACCATGATCACTTCAAAAGGGGTATAACGACGAAGCCCGGATAAATTTGGAAAAGTGGTCCACATTATTGTCGACAGCCGTCGTACTGCCGAGATTAAGTCTTCAGTAATTTACTGTATGGCCGTTGTGTAGCCGTATTAAAAATATGTAAAGCCGTATCTGGCCGACAAACGAACCTCACACAGCCTCTGTATGGCCGGGGAACTTGAACAACTGTCGGCTTTTATTCGGCCGCTGTACATCCGTACAAATAAAACTGAAATATTTTTACTCGAGTTATGTTTTCGAAAATCTTGGGTATGGTAGAGAGCTTCGCAATGGGACGGTAGTTTGAGATGTCGTCGTAACGGCCACGACAACGTGGGAAGTGATAGTTCCTCATTAAGATGACCTATCCCGTCTGAGATGAAATTGTACATCATCTGAAAACTCCATTAGGGAATTAGTCACTAGAGGTACTTCTCAGAGTGGGGTCATGTTTTGGATACTATGGCTAATGGTCGATGACCACATACTTGAGAAACTGCAATCTATGGGCATTGGTGCAACTGCCTACGCAGGCGATGTTGTGTTACTAGTGCAAGGCAAATTTCCTTGAATCTATTCTAACAACCCTTAGCAAATGCGCAAATAAAAGTGGGCTTAACGTCAATCCAGTGAAAAACGGAGTTGGTTTTGTTCATAAGAAAAAACAAAATCCCTATGTTCAAGCTGCCAAAAAAGAGGGGGTGGAGCAGTCCCTTTCGGACCACGCAAAAATTTAGGAATAATTCTTGATAGAAAATGAAACTGGAACTTGAACACAAAGGAAAGGATTAAAAGGCTGAAAGCAGTAGAAGAAGTTTGGCAACTACTTTAAAAACCTTAGATGAAGTAAACGTATCAACTACAAAGAAATTTTGAAATTTTGTAGGGAAATAAACTGTCTCGAGGAAAGTGTTTAGGCTGTAGTTCTGTATCAAGGATCGCGATGGGCTCAATATTGTACCAAGTGTCTTATGAAGCACGTCATAACCCTGCACAACCAGACCTTGCGTACTCAACCACGAGGTTGAAACTTATTTTTGTCATTAAAATTTCTGTTTACTTTGAGTGCGAATGGTTGAACTCTTGAACCTGGTCTTGCTCTTAGCTTGGTCCTTCCGCTCTTCAAAATTAAAGTCTATATGATCAGATAAGACTTCGCTTCCTTTTCGCAAAACACTTTGAAAGTATTGAGATATACTTTTATCTTATTTTATTTGAGTAAATATTTTTTTAAATTAATTAATCATTGCTAAAAACATGCTAAGTTTACCTTCTCATAACAAAATAAAACTCACAGTCAAACAATACAAATTTCATAGCAAATTTCTATCTATAGTATATAGAAGAGGAGCTTTTATCTTGGCAGTCACTACGTCCGACAAAAAGGTCCTTTAGAAATTTTCTCTGGAGATAATTGACAGTAACGTCACATCTCAGTTGTACATTAAATAAATTTGAGATTTAAAGCCAAAATTCCATCGTAAGGTTCACACAAAATGGAAACTCTCTACTCTTGTGCACGCGGTCTTACTCAAATAGATGTCGGTAATGCGTACGTACAGGACTATATCAGGAAGGGTAGAGAACAAGCTCCAAACATATTGGAAACTCAATTAACTGATTACTTTCATCCTGCTCGCTCGGTGCGGTGTTTTTGCATCCGAGATTTTCCTGAATCTCATCTCGTTTCGAAGGGTTTTTGAAAATTACCAAGAGCTTGGAGTAGTTTCTCGAGGGATATCAATTTTGAAATTGAGTGTAAGTCCCTGGCAAGAACTCAATTAGATTTAATTGAAAAAGAAAATCAATCGTGATAAATTTTGTAATAGAAATGCAAGATTGATGACGTAATCCGGTCACGATTTCAATTCAAGAAATCATTGCAAAATAAATGAGATTGCAGGGATGTACGAGTACAGTACGACGAAGGACAACGAATACTATTTGCAAATAGCTTGACCATGGCAGGATGATTTTGATCTCTTATGGTTCAGGCATAATAAATGTAGAAATCAACAATTTGGACAAATCATGTGTTTGTATCCTTTTCAATTTAAATCCGCAAAGAATTTTATTTGGAAGCTGTTTTACCGAAGCAAAAATATTTGTTTCTATGAACGAGTTGGCAAGCTGAATTTATCTCAGAAACAAGTTCTTAGGGCACCATTCACAAAGAGTCCAAAGGAACCCTTTTACTAAGCCTCTGCTGTCCGTCCGTCCGTCAGAAACTGTTAAAGGGTGACATTTGCAATTTTTAGGAGTTCTGTAGCTTTTGTCACTACAAGAACAAATAAAAAAAATAAATGGGGTCACCACACAAATAAAGTTACTCATAAAATCACAATTCAACATCACATCCAAGAGTCGACAATGAGTTTCATAGATCTTAACCAAACAAAGTGTCACATCCATCGTGGCCGCATTTTTTTCAATCCGTAAAAAAATTTATTGCAATGCCATTTTTTTTAAAATAAATTATTAAAAATAGTATTTCATTTGATTTTGAAATGTGCTTGAATTTTGATTGCCCAAGCATTTCAGTAAATAACTTAAAAGACAAGGTTGCAAAATGAAGAAAAATGTAAACATTAAATGACATTTTGTGTGTTGCTTACGCATTTAAGGCACACGGAGATATTCAACTTTTAGACACATTTTTCCATATTTTTCTGTTATTTTAAATTCCTTCTTTCAAGCCAACTCTTGAATAAATGGAAGCCAAGGGTTTTTTTAATTATAATGAAGATTTACGGAAATTAATAAAAGGCAGAAATACAGTTATACGAGCAAGTCTTGACAAAGCAAAGCAATGGCAAACCCCAATAGACACAAGCTCCGAACATTTTTTGAATGTTATTTTCTAATTCTTGTTGCTTTGATGGAATAAAAGATGAAAAATATATTAACTACAAATGTAGAAAGTAACAAGACTTTCGCCGCGTAATTGGGTTACAGATATCAACTCACATAAAAACCAGGAAGAGTTCAAACAGAATAAAAAGCTTATTGCTCGCAACCTGAAGGAAGCCTGTCGCGATGGGAAGATAAATCCAATGATTTCATCCTGAATGCTTTGACGTCGTTTTGCTTTAAAAAGACTTTGTCACCATTATTTTTAAGCCAAAACGATTAATGATTCCCTAAGGTCTGATTTTAACTTAAAGACCGCAACGCGATATCGGTTCGACAAAGGTCCTCATTCACTCGGTTCCAATTGCGTACGTAATTTATATTTTTATCTAGACACAATCACATGAGATAAATAATTCCTCGATATAAACGTCGGACATAAATCTCCAAATAATTATGAAATTTCCGTCCTCCTCGCGAACTGTTTCACCTCGCGAACTGTTTTTCCAACTCTTCGAACGCAATATCTAGCTCTCCATAGCCTGTCTAGGTTCTGACTTCCAATGCGCCAACTACTCTCATTAAAGCCCGTTCGTTGGTCAGTTATTCGATCACATGATTCTTGATCATTACAACTTTACCCCAGCTAAATATTCACCCTACCTGTTAGCATAGTTAACACATTTGGCAGCGTGTTATTTTCCGATTCAACTAAACACAAAAAAAAAATTTTCTGGAGGTCCCTCCCTCTCGGTTTAATAGGCAGCGTTCTCTACCATGGAGCCACTCGATTACGTTGGGGCTCAAAAACAAAAATATGGGGACAACATGAAGGAAATGCGAAAACCTTTCAAATGCAATTTTGAAACCATAACAAAGAGACGAGAAGAATTGGCCTTTAAATAAATAGGAATAAAACTGAAGGCATTTTTAGCCAAGAAGTGGATCCGTCTTACAACAACTGGGACAACAAAAAACACTAAAGCGATAGCTATAACACTGAGGCAGTAAGAGTATCAGCAGGAAAATATCAACTCCCCTCACGCGGCACACGACAAACAGATCCAAAATCATTTATGCGTAAATAAATTACTAAGCTCCTTTCAGTCTGGTTTAATGCTCAACCACAGTTGCTCGACAGCTATGGTAAACATCATTGAGGACATAAGACGGGACTTTGACACTACACTGCTTGCTGGATTTTTCAAAGGCGTTTGATAAGGTCAAGCATAACTTGCTTTGCTGGGAGCTCGAACATTATTTTGGTTTTGGTGGAAGTGCACTAAGACTTATAAGGAATTATTTGTCGAATAGAATGCAAAGAGTCGTGCTTGGTGATTAAGTCTCTGCACTGAAGCTTATCAAGCAGGGTGTACCACAGGGATCTATTTTGGGACCTCTCCTTTTCTGCAATTTTATTATTCATTTAATTTCAACATGCACAAACTGTTCCATCCATCTTTATGCAGATGACGCCCAGTTGTATTTAGCTCGACCTATGGGAATGCTCAAGGAACTTGTTTCACTAATAAACGATGATTTAGCTAAAATACATCACTACACTCAAGTGAATGGATTGCTGATCAATTCTTACAAATCAAAGGTTATTCCATTGGCCCATAGAACATTCGATCTCAGTATTTTACCCGACGTGTGTCTTCCTGATGCTAGACTGGACTATGTTCAATCCGCAAAAACCCTTGGATATATTATAAATCGTAATCTTTTCGGTAACGATCAAACTTATAATGTAGTCGGCAGGATTTATGGATGTCTCAGGAGACTGTGGCTGACAGCCAACTTCACTCCAACGTCTTGACTCTGTCTCTCAACAAAAACTGCATGTAGCCTTAAATAATGCCGTGCGATATATTCATGGCCTTCGGAAGTACGATCATGTATCTGAACAGACTAGAAGACTATTAGGTTGTACCCTTACACAGCACACCAATGCTAGAAACTGCATTTTCTTGCACAACACAATAATGACGAAATCCCCACTTTATCTTTATAAAAAAATTACTGTGCACTGTTTAATAAATATATTGAATTGAATTGAATTGAAATTGAAGACTCGTCCAAGATATTCAATACATCTTCAGTTTGTCCAAACAACTGGGATCAAAACTCAAAACTCAATGGACCAAGATCATGCCGCATAAAAAACTCATCTTGCCAGTTCTTTTCTCTGGAGAAGAAAATCAGATGATAAGCAATCGAACGGCTGATTTCAGGAAACTTCGACAAAAAAAATTCTCCATCGGATTTTAAAGACCCAAATGGAGGAGAAAGTTAATCCATTGTGTCCTGATTTCTAGGAAATAACATCTAACATTTCAAACTGAATATCCAACCCCCACCACTTGTGCCAAAAGTATCTGTTTAACTAGGCTTTAAATGAGCTTTTGCGCAAATAGTTTGTTTCTCTGTTTAAGCCAGTTCTTTTGGGGTGCAGCAGCGATACATTCGGAACTAATCACCGCACGAGTCCATCAAACGCGAGTTTAACTCGCACACGAAGGGTCCCGTAGTCGTTAAATTTATTTTTTTTTATAATTCTTCACTACATACTTCTTGTCTTAAAATTGAGTCGTTTTTGGCGTAAAATTGAGTTGCGATTTCAAAAGAAGAAAACCTTTACTAGCGGCCTTAATTGTCTATCCATTATGGTTCAGTAGACGCAGAGCTGTATCAGATGGACTAACAGCGGAAGAGTTCCGTTGGGGCACTTCGGGTACAGAACCCTTAAAAATACACATGCTTGCAATTTTTTTGTCCAATTCTAAAATAAATGAATTTATTTCAAGTGACACAACGGATTCCATTGCTAGTCATATTTTTAGTATTTTAATTAACTCCTGGAATACAATTTATGAAATGATTAATTTATTAAAATTTATTCCTCTCTTCAAAAAAGTCTATCACAAGAACAGTTCTTCTTACAAAGAAGGATTATCTCCCGCATGACAGACACTGTAACCACAAACCGAATAGGTTTAAGGAAAATAAAAGCGAAATTGGACACTTTTAAGGATATTCGCCGCAGCATAAATAAAATGACAGCAAAAATAGAATTTTCATTTTTCATTTTCCCCCTTCTTGTTTTATGTTGCGGCTAAAGTGAACGTTTTATATTGGCTCTCTCGTACACATAACCACAAATATACAGAAATCAATAAAACAAGATATCAATATGATGGGGTCCTGGTCCTCAGCGGCGTCATTTTTGTTTTTATTTTCATTTCACGGAATCGGCAAGCACTTGCCTTTCAACCTCAACGAATAAGGTCATCATGGGGGTGGCTGGAACGAACGCAATTTAATTTTATACATCAAATTTCATTTGGCCACCTTAATGCATTTGCCGGTGAAATTCGTTATGGACGCTAATCCTGGCGGTTTATATCTTCCGCTCTGCCAACGGTGCGGTAAAAAAAAACTTTTCATTTATGCAATTATTACATTCAAATAAATGGCAGCTTGTTTTTTTGTTTTTATTTTTTGTTTTCATTTTAAGCGGCTTAGGGGGTCGTGTGTTCATTGATTCGAGGGAATTATAATTTTTTTTTTAAATTGTCGCTACCAGCATCGACTATTTGACCTGATGATGTCCTTCTCATGGATGACATCAAATTTAATGTAGACGGAAATGAATGAGGCGTTTTTTTTTATGAAATAAAGCAACGCATCGGTTGTCTTAAAGATGAATAAACAATTTTCGAAATTTTTTGAATGCTTGCAGAAGTAAAGCTTTTTTTAAGTAAATAATCGGATTGATGCTTCACAGGTCCCAGGTTCGAATTCTTCCTTAATTACATATAAACGGTTTTTAAATGGAAACTTGAAAACTTTGAATTTAATTTGAACAAAACATCGAACTGTCATTGTCAATTTATTCAGTAAACTCAACATTTTCATTGTGGTAAAGTACACGGATGAGCAACGTCTGCAAATTATAAAAAATTTGTACCGAAATTCCGAGTCAGTTTCCACAGCGTTCTCAAGAATTGGGCATCGATCAGACCACATTATGGCTTAGTTTGCGTAAGCATCTTGGTTTGCACCCAAACACAATCAAGCTGACTCAAGAATTGGAGCCGATGGACCACTTGAAGCGACGTACGTTCTCCGATTGGGCTCTGGATAAGATGCTCCAATATGATGAATTTTATCGCAAATTCATCTTTAGTGACGAAGCACATTTTTGGCTCAATTGACGGGCCATCAATAAGCGAAACAAGCGTTATTGGTCGGGTGAATGTCCACATTTGCTTCATGAATCACCACTTCACCACAAAAAATAACTCACGTTACTATGAATGGCCAGCGTTATCGTGCCATGATGCCACACAGCATACATTACAATCGAAGGATACTATAACTTTGGCCAATTATGGCAACTTGTCAAGTAAATAAATGCAAAGTGTACGTTGACAATCCATGCGAGGCTTCACGCCCCAAGATGCTCCAATACTCCTGAATATAACTAACTTGTAATTGATGTTAGCGCAGCGCAAATTAAGACGTTCATCCTCCGGCCGATCTCCCCAATTGCTTGATCGCTCTGAACAGTGTGCCGGTCCCTTCGATAATACTGGAACAGAATGTAGCGAAGTGGCACAGGAAGGCCTTGTAGTACACGTCCCGCCAAAAATAATGATGCTGTTACTGAATATGTCACGAATGAGCCATGAACGCTGACCAGATAACGTCATTGAAGTGACCATCAAACATTGGCCTCTGCAGCGCGGTTTAGTAAAACAGTTGAAGATGTTGCCTTAGAAAATGCTTGCAATGTACTTCTAGCAGGCTCAAACTCTCCTGAGCCTGAACGACGGAGAGGACGACTTTCGAGCTAATTTAATCGAGGCTCATTCCTTACTTCAGGGACTCTTCTATGACTTTGATAGCACATGTTTTATCGATGAAGAGCCATTAAATATTATATCTAATAGGACTACCGGTTGAAAATGTCGTTATTGCAGAAAATGTTGACCATGACAGCTATCACATCAGAAACCTCATATCATTGTCTAATTATTTCAGTCTAGGTTGTTGGTCATTAGTGAAAACACACAAGTTTTTGTAAAGCCGTAAAATGTCTACATTCGTGTCATCAAAACAACATTTGCGGGAAGTTTCAATATGCTTCTTTCATTTAAAGAAAAAAGCAACCGAAGCGCATCAATTGCTTACCGAAGCTTACCCGGGCTATACTATAGGAGTTAGAATGTGTCAGCGGTGGTTTAAGCGGTTCAAAGATGGTGATTTCGACACCGAAGACAAAGAACGCCCGGCCAGGTGAAAAAGTTTGAAGACCATGAATTGGAGGCATTGCTCGATCAAGATTCGTCACAAACGCAAGAAGAACATGCATAATCACTTGGCGTCGCTCAGCAAACCATTTCCGATCGTTTTAAAGCAATGGGAATGATCCGAAAAGTAGGACATTGGTTGCCGTATGAATTGAAGCCACGAGACGTCGAACGCCGATTTTACCGATGTCCGAAATGCTGCTCGAACGCCACAAAAAGAAGTCTTTTCATGCATCGAATCGTCACTGGTGATGAAAAATGGGTACATTACGATAATCCAAAACGTCGGGCAACGTATGAATACCCCGGACATGTCTCAACATCGGCGGTCGTTCAGAATATTCATGGCCTGAAGGTTATGCTGTGCATTTGGTGGAACCAGAAGGGTGTTGTGTATTATGAGCTGCTAAAACCGAATGAAACAATCACAGGCGAGGTCTACTGATGCGTTTGAGCCGAGCACTGAAGGAAAAACGGCCGGAAACGTTCGCAAGACGCGATAAAGTTATTTTGCAACATGACAATGCTCGGCAACATGTTGCAAATGTCGTCAAAACTTACCTTGAAACGCACAAATGGGATGTCCTACCCCACCCGCCCTATAGTCCAGACCTTGCGCCATCCGAATACTATCTCTTCCGATCGATGGTCTGGCTGACCAGCACTTCCGTTATTTCGATGATGTCAAAAAATGGACCTATTCGTGGATTGCGGCCAAACCGGTCGAATTTTTCAGAACGGGTATCCATGAATTGCCAGAAAAATGGGGAAAATGTGTGGCTAGCGATGGGCAATACTTTGAATATTATATTTGTTTCTAATCTTCCTCAATAAAGCATTGATTTTTGAAAAAAAACGACATTTTCAATCGGTAGTTCATTACAACAAAGTCCATGGTGTGCCTTTTATGGAAAATTTTTTTTTTTCTTTGTAAGGCCAATTTTTGGACTCTAATAACTTCCGAAGAGAATATTTAACAGGAGCGTGAGAATATGTGGCCTGAAATTCATCACAAAAATATTGAAAATATGTTTGCACGGGAACAAATGGTCACCTATAGAAGCGGTGTCCAGTTATTCTATATCGCCGTCAAACAGCTATGGAAAAGAAAACAAAATTTTATTCGCATAAATTTAAGGACGAAGCTATGAAATTATATCGTTTATTTTTCAAAGGATTAAGAAAACATATTATTTAATATCAGAAAACAGAGAGTACTAATTCAGTTGATATCGAGGACTGTTAACTGGGTCCGCACAGAGCTGTCTTGAATAAAAACCAACCGACCAGGCTCTGAATCATCGAAGCATTTTAAGCGGAACAAAATCAAGCTCGAAAGATGCAGCCCATTATTATTGAGTACCTGAGTTAAGTATACTTGTACATGATCTCTTTACCGGTGAATAGAAGCATGCTTACAAACTAAATGCAAATCGTTGATCTACAAGGAAAGCATATTGGGGCACATAAAGAGCCCTGAGGTAAACCAAACTCAAGGAATCTCAGGACAGAGCATCTAGCTCAAGCAACCACAATCTTCAAAACTAAGACAATATTTAATAGTCACAGAATAAGCTCAATTTATCAGCGATACCAACTGATTGATAGCTGGAGAAGATTAAGCGGTCTCAAAGCGACATTTATTTAATAAAAATATCTCAGTTTAAATTAACTGAAGACTAAACTGAATGTCCATATTTGATCCACAAAATCGTAGGCCGCAAGGTATATCTCTTTAAAACCAAGCAAAGTATTCGAGTATTGCAAAAAGCTTAGCTTTTGACGAAAAGTCTGCTTCGTTAATCATCTCTACGAGTTTTTAAATGGGTCACTATTTCTCGTTTACGATGAGGCCGCTAGACCCTTCACACAAAAAAACAATGTGGATATGCGATAACGTGACGTACTCGTTCCTTTGCTTGCGAACTTAAGAGTTAATTATCCATGGCCCAGAATTCATTTGACTCAAGTTGAAATCAAGTCAACTTGTTTTCGAACCACAATCAATACACCACTCGATGTGCATTTGTTCGCAAATTAAATTTACTCTTGTTTAGGTCTTTCACCATTTGTAGACCAATGAACTGGATTTGTTTGGCAAGAAACACGGCTGTGCTCGATTGTGCCAACTGAATGCGTTTGCTGGCAAATGTTTGCCTTTCCAGTTAAATTGGCAATGTCCTCATTCAAATCAGTACACCAAGTCCTTTCGGCACATTCAAGACCGAATAAAATTGAAATATGTGAAAATTTGTAGAAAATCGGAATGGAAATGGGAAAATTCACATGAAAAATGTTGATGATTTCGTATTCAAGCGCTTTGGGCTTTATTCGCCGTCCACGCAACTTATGGCTGCGAGGGGATTTGAGCCCATTTCAGATATAATTGTCTTCCCTAAGTGAGTTCTTTCTTCGTTCACTCCCGAAAAAGTAAACGGAGAATTTAAATAGTTCACCATATTTTTAATTTTTCGCGATTTTGGTAGTTGAAATTAATACAAAGAAAATGGTCGGACAAACTTAGTATTTTTTATCCAACCCAGACTGTTCAGATGTTAAAACGGTCATTTTAAGCGCACCGAAATCCCTGCATAATCATTTGTTCAAGTCTTTTTGTAATGTAACTAAAATAATTTCGATCCAAAGAACATTTTTTACATTGCATGTTTTCAAAAACATGATAACGGGTGTAAAATTTTCGACCCAGGGAAAAAGTCCTACCCCGTTTATATTGTTCACGAATTTGTACTTTTGGCGACTCCATACATAAAGGGTTCAAACGGAACCCTTTTACTAAACATCCGCAGTCCGCTTGTCCGTCCGTAACAGGGCTTTATCTTCTGTACTAAAACTTTTTTTTGTTTAATACTATGAACACAATAGTATGGAACCCTTCGTGTGCTGTGCGTGTTCAACTCGCACTCGCCCGTGTTTTTAGTAGCACGTGGTAACGCCTTTTCGACACAGGGAAAGAGTTCTTCAACGATCATTATTGCATATTATTTTGTATTTTTAAGGGCTCCGTACCGAAAGTGTGCAAACAGAACTCTTAAACAGTGCTTAATAAAAAGCGGGGTGTATAAGAAACGTTTTTCTTCCAAAATCGAAATTACTGAATTTAGTGTTATGACTAAGATATCTGAGGGTTATGAGTTGGTGTCTGTGGTGCTTCAAAACCTACCAAACACGCATCCACTGAAGACGCACTGCGTTTCCTAAACGTTGAGAAAGTGGCTCGCTAAGTTCCCCTTGGTCACCAGGAAGGCGCCCGTCTTCCAATCTAGGTACAATATGAATGTCCATTCCAAATAAAAACCACTGAATTTTTTAAATCGGATGATAAGTTTTGAAGATTACCTACTACATGCAAAATTTCAAACTTTACCTCTTAAAATATTAGTATAGACCAGTGGCCCCGAAAGACGTTGTCATGTCCGATCTTGCTTGCTGCTGTTAGTGGGTTCAGCAAATGGCTTTTTTATATTTTCAGGTTTTCGACGAAGTAAAAACAGCACAAAAATGATACACAAACATAACTTTTTTCATAAGGTCAACTTTGGCTCCCCAGAAGGTTTATCGGTCAACTATTCATGAAAAAATATTACTGAGGGATTCTAAACTGTCCAAGGACTCGCGCAGAAGCCCTCAAAATATTCCATCAAAAAAGCCGCACAATGCGCAAGTGGCATGCGTCACCTCGCTCACTTTAAGGGTACTTAAAATCCCTTGAGCACTAAAGCACTATTTGAAAAAAAAAATGCCTACCGTGCCAACATGGATGGATGTTTGATTGTTGTTCTTTTTTTACCCAAGTTAAAATGTACATTTTGCATACTTTTTGAATATAAAACGGAATGTATGAATATATCTAATTTTTAATTTAACACTCACGATACTTGATAATATCGATAATTCGTACCAAACCGGCAGTCCCTTGACCATAACAATTATCGGGATTCTACTGTACATGATCGCGGTGTAAACCAGTATGGCATGTAGAATAATATTATAGAAGAACCGCTCGAAGGACCATTTAACTTAAGTTAAGCTGGGGGCGTCCGTTGTTGACCCCCTTGACGAACATCGAGTTCCTACTTTACGGACTCATCATGCTGGGTTTATGAGAACATCGGCTATCAAACGTTGTTTTGGCTTCATTATCCTGATATGTTAAGCAAAGGTTTTTGAAGCAAAAATTTTGTCGCATTTTCGATATATTTTTCTATTTTCATTCCAATAATAATTTCTTTTTTTTTTTTGTTAAATTTGACTTTCGTTTTAATTTACAGTACAAGTTACTTATAACGACGGTGAAGGAAGCGAGGAAATATGATCGTTATAGCCGGCGGTCAGTATGTCCGGCTGCCTTCCACAAATATTAAGCGAAATAATTTTATTTTTAAATTACATTCCATTTCAAAGTTACTTAATGAAATATAAATAATTTTTCTTAAGAGGTAATTGCACTACCCGATAATTTTTTTGCCTTTAAATTTATTCCTCCTATCATGAATATCCATCGGAATTTATTTCGCCCGGAATCTTCAAATCATTTTCGAAGTTTATGTTCGAATATTTTGATAGTTTTCAATCGTGGTATTCCTCACTTGTCAATATAGACTTTTGGATTTTTTTTAAAGTAGAACAGTTGGGTAACTGTGATAGACGCTTATTGTTATTTTAATATTTTTATCTGCAAATTTTTCAAAATGCATAGCATTTGGATTGCTAACCGAGGAGGTGTAAGAGGAGAAAGTTAAGAGATCCAAGTCCAACCCCTTGGAATTACCACCAGCGTTATAAGAGGGAACAGAATACTCTTTATTTGTTAGATTTCAGTATTACTGGGTAAATAAAGTAGTGTTTAAATATTTGTTGGATTTGCTCTTGGAAAATGTTTCCGCATCCAAAAAATCATTTGCCGTTTATCCCGTCGTTAAGCTGAGTACATGCTTGCGTGGAAAAGCATAGGAAAGAATCATGAGACTCGAAGTTCTTTCTAATGCCTCGAAAATTCAGAATTGTCATATATAAACAGATAATTTTTAGTACTGTGTACGCTGTTAACGCTGACGGTTTGACAGGACCATATTTTGGCTTCGTCATCACACTTGTTCGAAAACAATTTCCAATCAGTCAAATTTAAACGACTTTTTCGAGCATAAGCGGTCTTGTTTAGGCAGTAACACAATACACAACTGACTTCACAATTCCCCACAATTTCTTGAAATGAATCGCTAATTGATTGTTTCGATTATAAGGGTATCCATTACGCCTTGAAATTCCATGCATTTAAAATATTTTTCATCATGTTTGCATGTAAACGATAGGAGCATCCGCACACGAAGGCATGCCCTAATTACTTTCGTCTAGACTTATTTGTTCTGCAATAAGACTATTCCCATCAATGACTTCGATCCAACTCATCCTTAAGTAGAAATAATTTAATTGCCGGTAACAAACTTAATTACTATCTTCAGCGGTTTGCTACTTCATCTCATTTGTTACATCGACCATGAGTACACCCTTCGGCTAATACAATCTTCGTCGTTAATTGGATAAGGATTTGGTCAAACAAAACTGAAACATCTTTTTTGTTCGCAAAGAAAACTTCTACGTCCTGCGATTGCTCCTCCTGTTCGACTCTGTCAGTTTAGTATGAATGCAAGGATTTTTAAGACATCTTTTGTCCACTATAACTTCTTTAGGGAATAATCCTAATTTGTTGATTTTTTCGAGCATACTACTTTTGAAAAGTTTAAATTGAAAGCAAAGTAGATTTCTTGTCCAGTGTAGATGGCAATCATCAAAACCATCGAATGCGTAGAACTTTTTGTTACTAAAACAAAACCGGAGAATAATGCCGCGAAAAGAGATCCTTTTGTGCAAAACTTTGTTTTTTAAATTGTTGAGGCGATAGTGAATGTGACTTTGGTTTCCGATGAATCTTGTTTTCTCGCATTGATATTAATTAACATTGTTTGATTTAACCTAATAAAGGTCAGATAGACCTTCAACCGGTAAGCCTGCAGATTTTTCTGTTATCAGGCTTCCTTCTTCAGTCTCGCCTGTGGTCTCAGAAGACGTTTTTCGGTAAGGAAGCTTCTGCAAAAAAAAAATCGTAAAGCCGTATAAGTTTCGACAGAATTTTAGAACTAGTTAAACTAGTTTTCTTGGGCTTAGTATTCAAAAATCTAATGTCGTGTGCATCTTCAGTCGATTGTGCACTGCACTGATACAAACCAATCAGACTTATGGGAAGGAGCAGGAAAGCCATTTTTCGAGCACACTTACCAATCTTCAAAAATGATTTGGATTTGAAATTTCGAATGACGGGGTGATTCAAAAACGCTAACCTAATGTTACTGTGCTATAATTACTATTACAATGTGATAAGACTTTGGGATATTTTTATCGCATCGCGTTTTTAAATCGTTTTGGCGAGCAGTTTGGACGACAAGTATTCTCCTTGAGCGGCTTCCGATTCTATGCTCCAAAAAACACCATAAACAAGCAAATCGGTTAAATAGGGCGTTGTTTCCAGTTGTACCGTCCTGCTAAGTAACATTTCCTTCAGTCCTTATTCATGAAGTCGTTGATAAATTTTCGTTTCGCTCTCCAGTCGAAATGGGCCTAGTTGCTTATGATGACTTTCGACCGAAAAGCACCGACATCATCGAGGTTCAGTTGAGCGTGAGCAGAAGCTGGAAGATTGTCTTCAACTCTTTCATGAGTTGTCCGAGAAACCTTCGCCAAAATTACTTAAAAGTAATTTTTAAAAAAATCTCCACGAGTATTCTGCGATCTGGAGGAATAAAGGGTCCATGGACTATTTTGTTTGGCGTCTAATCACTTTATAAATATGAAAAAATAGCTAACGGTTGCTTCATTTGCAAAGCAATATCTTCTTTAATTGTGATTTATTTTGGGCCGCTTGGTATGTTCTTAAAGAATAGCCTGCTCCAGTTTTCTTAGAAAGAAAATCCATTAGGAGTCTACTCATCTATGACATTTTTAAGTCTGCTCCTGGTCCATCGTCAATGAAGATCTGTGGAGTGCGGAGTCTCCAGTGTTTTCTCCTAAGTATAATGATACAATTTTTTCTCCCCAAATTGTGGAAAGGGACTTCATAATCTGCTTTAAACTTGATATGGAGCATCACAAAGTTCCAGAGTATCGATGCATTTCCAAAGGAAGTGTCGTTTCAAAAGTTATATTTTTTTTCAAACACATTGGGTTCTTTGAAAGTTGAGTATGATCTCATAGCTTCTGTGATACAGGGTGGCGCATAAGTAATTTTAAGATTTAATTATTGAATATTTTTTTTTTCAGAATTAACTTTGAAAAACTTATTTATGATACAGAAACAATGATTCAGCAAAGAACAAAGAACCAAAGTGGAACCACTTTTTTTTTACTTATTTTGAAAGTCGATATTCAATTATTCAGATACATTACATCGAAATTTCTTTCATGTTCGAAATGCGACCAGTGCTCCAACAATTTACCGCTTGGCCCAGATTTTTCAACAACAAGCGGCTGTCTACGATCTTCCGCATGATGGAGGATCTCATAAAGTTCGAAATGATGTGAACAATCAAGTATTGAGCAAGTATTGAGGAAAACCCCGAAACTTCCAAACAGACGAAGCTCTCAGCAGTTGGTGAGGTCTTTGCGGTCTTTGCAAGGAATTTTAAGGCAGTTACACCTTTTTCCATATAAGATTCAATTGGTTCATGGGTTGGAAACAAATGATTCACAAATACGCATTCAGATTGCTCGGCGTTTTCAAGATGTGTTCCGAGAGAACAACGAGTTTATTCACAAACACATAACGACGAGCGATGAGACGCATTTTCACCTCAACTTCAACGGTTACGTGAATTAACAAAATTGCGGAAAATGGGGCACCGAAAATAAATATTGAACGTAAAATTCATCCACTCAGATCCACAGTATGGTGTGGAATAACCCCAGAAAGAATTGATGGACCATATTTTTTTAAAAAAACGACAAACAAGTTGCGGGAAATGTGGATGGCTTTCAATACCGAACAATGATTGAACAGATTTTAAGGCCAGAAATTCTAAGAAAAGTAATGAAAAATGCTCGGAAAAGAGCACGTCAGGTCGAAACATACACCATTTGGCACCATTTGATCGATATAATTTTTAAGAAAAGAATGTGAACATATTTCCAAACCATAATCTTTATATTTATTAATGTCAACATGAAATAAATTCAGAAAGAAAAATGTTATTCATCAAACAAAACTTAACGTTTCTTATTCGTCGCCCTGTTCTGAGCCAATCCAGCATTTTGAAACGGTGGGCTATCTATTTCTTTCGTGGGAAGATACGAATCGATTTATGCCAGGAAAATGTTGGGAAATATTGCAAAGTTAAGGGAAAAAATAATACATCAATTTGCCGCTGGAGTAAACAAGTATTTGAAGAAAGTTCTGGTGACTAATAAACGGACATATTTCCACGATTTCCTTCAATTCAATTCAATTCAATACAATTTATTTTGTAATAATTCAGTTCTTTTTACAGTTCCATTTTACATAGTTTAAGAAGAAATAAAATAATTTAGGTGACATTTAATATTTGAAATACAAAAAGTATAGAAAAAGTGTCAAATGCCACTTCAATAGGCTAAACTTAAAGTATAAAAAATATATGAGCGCGGTGACCCTTATTAATTTTACTCAAAACAATAAAAATTCAAGTTAATTTAAAAGAAAATAGAATAAAATTAAACTTAAAAACACCAAAGAAGAAAAGAAGATGAAAATATTTAAAAAAAAAGAAGAAAGAAAAGAATTAAAATGCTCTATTAATTATATCAGAATGTTAGAGAAAGAGTTTTGAAATGATCCAAAGTTAAAATCCAAAAGCAACTGTCTTAAACAATTTACCAACCCTCCAGAAATTGTCAAAGCTTTGATTGCGTCTGAAAGTCTATTAAAAAGACGACACGATGAAACTGGGTGAAAATTACGAAATGCAGTAGTACAAAATTCGAAAAGTTTCTACGCAAATTGTAAATTTTCAATTAACCTCCAGTTGAGGTATCCCGATCTATTGAAGAAGGTTTTTAGGACTTTAAAACAATATAAATGACGGACTGGAAGAACATTCAAATCACGAAACAGAGGATAACTGTGATGACGACAATGTTTACGGCAAATTTTTCTCAAAACATTCTGTTGCAGGATTATACGAGGTATAATTTTGTTCATATATGTTACTCCCCAACCATATTGTAGCTTTGATTGGAAGATACCATAATAGATAATTCGAAGAAGTTCAGTTGAGCAAACATGTTTTAAATGAAAAAATTCCGGAGAGTGCAGCAGGGGTATTTCCCTAACAACTCTGTATGGTTGTAAAAGCTCATCCTGTCATCAATAGTTAGTTCTAAATATTTGAACTCTGAATAGGAAAACAGTTATCGCAGCAAACTAAACTACTACAATAGGTAGAGTATGAAAAGTTTGAAGTACACCTGCAACCGGCAAGTTTGTATCTTTGACACTCAGGCGCATGAAAAAATACTTCAGGATTTACAAAGTAAACCTGAGATGATAAGTTAAAAAACATAATTTTTGTTTTCGAACTTATGTTCAATCTGTGTTCGGTGAACCAGGTCCTCAATAAATTCAGATCCCAATTGACATCGGCTACGAGATCTAGAGCACTGTCAGAACTAGAAGAACAGCCAACATCATCAAACAAGGAATTAATATAAATGAGAAACAAAATAGGTCCCAACACGGAACCCTGGGGCATGGTTAATCATATCAAAAGCTTTCGTTATATCTACAAATAGACCATATTTCCACGATTTTCCTATGCACTCATAAGCGAATATTTCAGCTGGTTCCAAAAATCTGCTCCTAAGCCCGAGAACAGAAACTGGCCAATGATTTTCGAAACTAAACAATCGTTCTAGCCTGAGGAGAATTTTTGAATAAAAATTGATTTTTCGCTAATGACCACATGCTCCGTTTACACTTTTTTTTTGGGTTTTTGAATATTTCGAAATTGGAGCAATTTTTTGTGATTTTTTAGATGAATCGTATTTTCACCTCAGCGGCTACGAAAATAAGCAAAATTGTCTTTTTAGGAGCTCGGCAATCAAGTCAAAGTTCAACGGCACCTGAGTTCCAAAACACTTCAAAAGTATGCATACCTTCTTCTAATCCTCCTGCCTCACTCCGGATAGACGCAAATTTAAAGGGTTGTCGTAATCCCGGAGCAAACAAAGTAGCAAAGGATTTTTTAATTTGTCAAACTATTTTTGAAAACAGAGTGCGAAGCTATCAGAAATTAAATGTATGATAAATTGGGTTGAAGAGGATGGTCTAATATGGTGGTCATTTGAATGTGATAATATTTCAAAAATCGTTGAAAAACACTGAAAAGTATTTTTTAGAAGCGCGTTTCTTTAAAAAAAAAAAAGAAACAGCAGACCCTATGAGATATTCAGCCCTACGAGTGCCAGTGTTCTCCAATGCACATGTTCTTGGCTGAACAATTTCCCTTAAATTCCTACACAGACTTAGAATGAATTTAGTTCTCATTTTGACCTTTTATTGAAAAGTTTCGAGTCTGGAAAAATTCCAAAAGGTTATTTGTAGATAAAACGATTGGCTGAGGGATTTCGATGACATTTCTTATCGTTGGTAAAACTAAGTCAATTGCAAATACTCCTCATATTTGGTTCATTGGTTCAAAATTTATAACACCGAAGAGAAAGGACACCTCTGTCGTCTTTCTTATCGAGTCTTTTCCAATAATTCTGTTCACCGTGATGCAGATACAAGGAGGATCAATCCTTGGAGCACTTCAACTGACCGCATTCAGGGAGGCAGGAATGAAGCAAGATTTTAGCTCAAGAAACATGTCAACAATTTTTGAAACTCGTTTACGAAGAAATTCTCAAAGCTTCTTACTTAATCGAGCTCTAAATCATCGAACAGTTTATTTTCTGTGCGCATTTATATATGTTTAAAACCAAAGCAAAAAGACTTCTATAGAAACTCTAGAGGCGAGCATTACCATTATAGTAATTGCCATTTCGAGAACAAAAACAAGTTCAGTAAAACACTTGAGAGCAACTTTATCTCAAAAGGAAATTGTTACGGTCCTTCTGCTGGCAAAAAAAAACAAATGTGTCGCAAAGGCAAAAAGTTTACAAAAAAAAAATGTTCCATTTCGATTGTACATGGAACTGCAATTCCAGTAATCCGATCAGAAAGAATTTTATCAGCAGATTTGTTTATTCTTTGTCGTAGTTAGAAGGATGTTGTCTTGCTCCTGAATGGAAAGAACTTGAACAGAGTCAATTGATTTTTATACGCTTATTTGCGTTCTGGTACCTTCGAGGAGTTGCTGGTGTGCACGTCTGAGTACAGGATTCCATAAGCCATCACCCTTGGGAAAAGCCAAACAACAATCCGATGCAGACAAATGTTGGTTTTGTTGGCGCACATATTAAGTGTTTATTTGTTTGCATGACTTGATACAGACTAAGGATTGTTTGGCGGGGTAGATAATTCGTTGTCAATGATGCAGTCAGCCATTCTGGAAGGTCAACTTTGGTGTAATGGCTTCAGTTTTCAGATACACTCCGCAGAGATTTTCGTCATTAATTGTGTTGTGCACGTACCCGTGAGCGATTCGGACCAAATAAAACTCTATGGATACTGCAGCGATGGTCATAATTTAAGGTCAAGAGTATCTAGATTCTTTGTTCAAATTGTGGTTGTCAAAAAAGTATCTTGTTTTCGCGCAATATACGAGAATATCCCTAGAGGTACCCTATTTGACGTGGGCAACCACCCTAAAAGCATGAGTTTGAAGTTTGACGAGGTTCCCTGCCAAGCAATTGTCGATCAAAGAAGGCAACAAAATGGTTTTGCACAACCTTCCCGATGGCCATCATCGATCAATGAAGCTTTCAAATCGATTTAAGAAGAGACCATAAATTGTCTGTAAATTGGATTCTTCAGGGAAGAAATCGATCCGTCGAACACCAGCTAGCACTAAGGTACTAAGTCAATTTATTTCAAGGCAAATATTAACTCCACAAACGACATCTGCGTCTTGGTAATGGATGGTACTTAAGTTTGTTCCAAGAACAAGATTCAAAACACTCATCTTGCCAGGACTTTTATATGAAGCATATTTTATTTTTAGGGTTCCTTTCCCAAAGGGTCAAAAGGAAGCCGTTTTCTAGCTCTCCGCCTAACAGTAGACAATGATCCAGGGCGAAATGATTGCATACTTTTGATAGTTGTTACAACTTAACATTTCGCCTATCTAACACAATACGATAGCTCGAATTTCAATAAGAAAAAAATACATTTTGCAACTTGTGGAACGCATGTCAAAATGACGAAGTATCACATGCATTCTTTCGTGCTTTGCTTTCATGCCGGCAATTGTTTCAATTAAAAAAATAATTATTACAATGTCATTTTTTAAAAATAAGTCATTAACAAAAGTTTTTTGATGTTTTTGAGTTCTGATTGTCCCAGCATTTAATTAAATCGCTTAAAACAGTGGGGTTGAAAATGGTTGAATGACGTTGGGTATGTTGACTACACATTTAAGTCACACGGAGATATTCCATGTTTAGATACTTTTTTTCTTATTTTTCATTTCTTAACAAAACGAGACACCATCATGATAAAAAGCGTCAGTGCAGAAGAACGTCTCACAGCAACACACCGATTTTTGGTTACAGTACAATCATACGGTCTGGATTTTAAGTTCAGTGTGGGAGTATCAGCCGCATCCCTAAGCATACTATCTATCAGATTCTTGTTACGAACCTTCTATATATTATGCTGCTAGAAGGGCCACTGACAAAAGAATCCTCCATTTGCCTACACACTAAGTGAAACAAGCCTTAAAACTTGATAGAGGCATAAATAACGACAAGAGGTCAAACAATCAAAAATACTGGTGGCTAGATTGGGGAGCAGCTGACACTAAGAATAAGTTAGGTTAAGTTTTTTTCAAGTGAAAATTTCTTTAGCATCGTTGTGATTTGAAAGTCGATGAAACGAAAAAGTGGCAGTAAAAAATGACAGACACAAAAAATTTGCGTCGCACTATCTCGAGTTACGTCGATTGAGGGCCTATAAACTGTTTCAAAAAAAATTGTATTACATTTTATCACGGTCGAAGGCAATAGTATCCGCAATTGCATTGCGAACTGAGTTTCAACGGTTGAGCTTGAATTTGCTAGAAACACAAGCAAAGTATTCTCCCTGTTGTGGATATTCCTAAATTTGACATTGTAATTAAATATAAAAGGCCACATACGAGGCCCGGTGGAGTTGCAATCTACCACAATTCGAATGACGGAGCCCGTGTTGTTACTCCACAGCAACTGGAATTATTATTAGTTCAGCTTTCTTAAGTGGGAGAAATATGCGCATGTCAAACCAAATTAAATAATAGTATTTCAGTATCGGTCTACATTACGAAAATTAAAGTAAATACACACCAGAAGTATTACGAATTCTTAAAAATATTACAGAACAATTTCGATGATTCTAAGTGGGGATTTCGATGCGAGTTTTGCATCGGATACAGCGATTCCATTAATTGAGTTTTTGGCCGCCAAATTTAATTTGAAAATGTGCAGCAGTCGCACTGTAACAACAACAAGATCAAAGACAGTAATTGAAGCAGTATGCCAAAGACATTTTGACCATATTTAGACCAAAGCATTTTTATTTCATTTATTAGTTACCATAAGCCTCTTGTATCATTTATCGAAAATGTAAGCTCTGAGTCTGAATAAATCTTTATAATATATGCGAATAAAATGTAAAATAATTATGTAACTTTGTATCACTATGATCATTACTACAATCTACAATTATCCTCTTCCCTAACTTTTACATTCGTTTCATTATTGTGATACCGAAATTTTTGACACTTCTACCACGTGTCATTTGCAAACATATTTTTTTGTTTTTAATTGTCTGTTTGTTCTGTTTTTCTAAGGTTATGAGAAATATTAAAGTAGAGGATTTTTTTTTCCTCCAAATAATAAGTTTAATATTGAGAGCCATGTTAAAAAAAAAGTGTTTAAACATTTTTCTTGTTTCTGTTTAAAAAAAAAATGTTTATATTTAAATTGTGGAAAGAAACAAGAAATAAAATAAAATTCAGGACCTAAAAAATTATTATAGAAGCAAAAAATCTGATGACCTCGCAAAACACAAAGCTAACCAGCCCAATACTTGCACCATAGCATTTGTTAAGGTACGAGTCAGAAATTTCCACAGACGATTGGTTTGTTGGGTGACTTGTTCAGACTTCATCTTGTGCCCATTGTGCTCATAAACAATTTGATTGTGGAAGACGTCTGTTTATTTCGAAAACGTTCAAAAAATTGCAATAATGTAACCGTTCGGAAACTTTCTAAAAGTGAATGTTGATGTCTCTTTTTAAGACTGGACCGGTGATTGAATTCAAGAATGAAAATTATAATTCCATTCTACAAATTCTAAAGTTCGAATAAGAAGCTCACTATCGAAGTTTATTGACCTATCGCTTTCAATCTCTACTCATAGAAGTCCAAGATTTATGATACTTTGTTCGATGCTTGTTGACTTCTGATTTGTTTCATTGACTGGTTGAAAACAAGGTGAACTTTGCTGAGTTTTAACTAATTTCCAAAAAACAGTTCTCCCTATTTCACGAATGAATAGTGCTGCCCTCAATGATTCGAAACTACACAAAAGAGTTTAGAGACCATTTAAGCCATAAAATGCATTAAGTTTGAAAGCTTAATTTGATAACAATGCTAAAAGGCATTCAAGAGTTTAATTATCATAATTATAGCAATTATGTTCTGAGTCCATTCCACAAAAGTCAAACTATACCAAATTACTAATGAAAATCAGTAAAGTAATTTGCATAAGAATTGACGTTAATTAATGAAAGAATAACAAACATCCTGGATACATTTGGAATAATCACGGCGAGGTTAACTTAAATGGCTTTGTTTTTATTCTTATGTTCATTTCAATGTCGCTATTGATTTTCTGTTGACTTTAAGGACTGCCGTGGTTTTGTCACACCGAAGAGTTACATGGTCCGCTGTCCGTTCCTGCGTACGAACTTCCATCCGTTCGTCCGTTTGTCCGTTCGTCTGTTCATCCATTCGTCCGTTCTTTCTTTCGTTCGTCTGACACAGAACCGTAATGGGAAGACTTCTTGAGACTTACAGAATGTGTTCTACAATGGCTGATATAACAACAAAAAAAATAATGTAGAGTTTTAAATAAAGGTTGAGTGACACGTTTTTTAAAAACCGCCTCAATTTAAAGCCATAAAGAAAAATATACAAAAGCAACTCAATTTAACGCCATGAAGTAGGCTATGAGGAATTTTAAATGAAAACGTATTGTGACGAAATTCGCCTTGAAAAGGGACGTTCGACAACGGGAAGAGGAAGACAAAACAAACAATAAAAAAAAAAAAAATGATGAATTGGTTCCTGAGGGGGTTTGAATTTTTTTTCCTTTGAAATTGTTTGAATATAAACGTTGACTGTTGTATCTTCAGCCTGATTGAAAAAGAACAGAGCCCCGATATCACTGCAGCGGCTCCTTTTATAGCTCACCATCGTTTTCGAGGAGGGTTCCAGTCTCCGCTGTCAGGCACGTAAGAATATTGATCATTCCGCCATGATGATACTTTTATTTATTCAGAAAGCAAGTATCCTACAATTATTTTTGTGCGTTTTCGTCATCATTTTCACCTTCCTCGTGATTCTTTTTCCATTTTCATGTGCCATTCGCCCGGGAAAAGTCATCGGTAAGGAACGTCTCGTAATCGGACGTGACTAGCCGATTGAGATCACTTTAGTCAAAAATTATGTTAATACATTCGGACGCTGTTCTGCTTTTTTTTTGTTTTTGTCGCTGCATTTACCGCGCGACGAGGGCTCTCGGTATATCTGGTGGTATTCCAGCGGCAACCCCGATAGCTGATCTCTGATAGCTGATCTCTGACAGCTGATCTCTGGTAGCTGATCTCTGATAGCTGATCTCTGACAGCTGATCTCCTATAGCTGATCGCTGACAGCTGATCTCTGACAGCTGATCTCTGACAGCTGATCTCCTATAGCTGATCGCTGATAGCTGATCTCTGACAGCTGAACTCTGGTAGCTGATCCCTGAAAGCTGATCTCTGACAGCTGATCTCTGACAGCTGATCTCTGACAGCTGATCTCTGACAGTTGATCGCAGTAGGTTTCCCACGGCGCACTGTGGGCAAAAATCGTCGATTTGGTGGTCATAAATCAATTTTTTGTATATGTCAAAAATACTTGACTTTAATTTTTGTCAGGACAGAAATTGTCACACGTAAGAAATATATTTTTTTTTGTCTAAAAATGTTCAGGTGAAGAGTAATTAAAGTTCAAAGTCAGGAAAAAATATAAATGGATTTATGGTGCATTTTGGTGCATAAGTTAAAGTTCTAGATTTTCATACACAATTTTGTGTAAAGTTTTTGCACTTATTATGATCATTTTGTCTACACTTTTTTATGTGATTATGCGCTAAAATAACAAAAAAAAATCAATGGGGATTAGTACCGTTTGAAATTGTAAAGTCGGTTGAACTCTAACGCGTTTCCGAAAGTTGCATCAGAGCGAGAAAAAAAATTCACTACACTTCACAACCTTGATTTTATTAAGGAATTAAATAAGAATATGTAATCTTGCAAAATTGAAGAAACCATATCCGCCTACGTCCACTTCTAGGTGTTATAGAGAAAAACATGTTTACATGTCGAATTTTTTTTTCCAATATTTCCCTACGAGTGCACATGTTCCTCTGATACATCAGAACCTGTGCACTCGAAGCTATTGCAAAGCACAGTATCAGTTTAAATGTGGACCTACAAGTTTCTTTTTGAGTGTTTTTGTGAAGACCCAACGGTGAATGTTAAAGATTTCAAAAAAGGAGTGGAGATTTTGAAGAAAAATTTTAAGACATAACTTATGTTGTGCATACAGTAAAAAAAAAATTATTAAAAAATATTGCAAGTGGCTGGAAAATTCGTTTGTGCTAAGAAGCCTTTCGGAGGAACAGTTCATTACAAGAGGACGACCAAAAAAGCTTCACGAAGAAAGCTCCAATAGAACCAAAATAAGCTTGAAGCAAATTGTTCAACAGCTAATATTACCATATGCGAAATTTACACATATAATTTGAAAAAAAAAAATTGCCAACAAAAAAAAGGCAGAAATTTTGGATGCTGTACAGAGAGCTACTAAAGAAGAAATTGATAGAATACATGATACTATATTTTTAAATGCAAGTTTTTCAGCAGAAGAAGCGTTTGCAATATTTTTGGACTAAGGACTTTCAAAAGATAAATATTTAACATTAAAAAGACACCCGCATAGAAAAAAATTGTTGTTCTTCCTCCTTAATGAGTCGGGCGAAAAAAGTAGCAATGCCATCTATCTGGAATGTTACAGAAACTTCGTCTGAATCAAGTCTTCAAGACGTTCTTGATCAAACTGCAAATAGGATTTTGGAAACAATAAGTGAAGAAAAAAAAGTTTCGAGTACCTCTTCCACTTTTCTTCTTTATGCAAAATATGGATTTGATGGTTCTTAGGGTCATATTGCAGTACAAGCAACGTTTTTTTTTTTCGGAAAACACAACGGAACTTTCCGATTGTAATTTATTTATTACATCTCTCGTACCATTAAGACTGAAGAACTGTTCTCAAAACATTAATGAAATCAATAACAAAATCGATATTTCGGAAATTTGGAAGAATCCTAAACCATCATCAACTTATTTCTGTCGACCTGTTGGATTTAAATATATAAAAGAAGATCGACAAGAAATTCAAAATGAGGATAGAAAGTTAAAAGAAGAAATTAAAACCTCAAAAGAAACAATTATAAATAAATATGACAAGGAAATCAAAATTAGGCATGAGCTTTTTTTTACAATGACAGACGGAAATGTGGCTCAGCATGCATCCGGTACGACATCAAGCATGAAGTGCGTCATATGTAGTAAAACTATGAAAGAATTTAATAAGAGTGAAGTCATAGGAGAATTCAGACAGAATTTTGGGAAAAATGCGTTTACTTGTAGATACACCAAAACAAGGCTTCGGAAATACTAATGACGGAAACACCGCAAGACGATTTTTTGAGAATTTCGAAACAACTGCGGAAATACTAAATGTTAAAGTTAAAATAGTATGTAGGTTTAGAAAAATTTTAAATTTAATTAATAGCAGTTCTAAATTAAACGCGCAGAAGTTTGGAAACTACGCAAAGGCCACATTAACAATACTCAAAACTTATTATACATAAAAGTAGATAACGCCAACTGTACACAAAATTCTTTGTCATTGGAGTATATAATATGTTCCAATATTTTGCCAATAGGAGAACTTTCTGAAGAGGCTCAAGAAGCCAATCATAAGCTATACCGAAAGTACCGATTAAACAACACCTGCAAAATTTCAAGAAAAAGGACGAAAGAAGATTTATTTCGAATGATGATGGTATCATCAGACCCCTTAATATCAACATTGAGAAAACTACAACCAAAAAGGGAAATTGAAGATAAATGGCCTGAAGACATTCAAAAAATCTTTGAATAACAAATGATTATGTTTTTTTAAGGAATAATTTTATTTACTTTTTATGCATTTAATAAAGATTGTTTTTAAAATAAAAATAAAACATATTTCAAAAATAAAATGTTACAACAATACATACTTCAACGATGTTTCAAATAAAAAAAGAATTATGAAAAAATCTCAATTAGTTCGAAAGTTACAGATTTTTGACCACCAAATCGACAATTTTTACCCACTGTGCGGCGGGTGGTGGTGCTGCGTTGTAGTCAGTATCCCCTTAAATCGGTTTGCGGATCCGGAATCCTAGAACTCCCGACGAAGAGTTCGCTGAACTCAGCGTGGCAGCTTATTGTAGTGGGCTGGGGTGTTGTTTCGATTTGTAGTGTTCAATAATTTGTTAAAATCAGATTCGTTAAAATGTGTTAATGCCAAAAAGAAAAGGTATTTTCAGACCTTTCGTTTCCTCACCCAAATGGAATGATAAAGAAGCTTATATTCCATCAGCAGTAATGTACCAAGCCGGGCTGTTGATCCTTCCACACAACGGGCGAAACAAGTTTGTTGGTTCAAAAATATTTCCATACTTTTGGAAAAGTAATTCCCCACCTTCTTGTTAGTCAAAATCAAACCACCCAAAAATGCTGAAGACTAAATATTTTATCTCATCAAATAATGCGTAAAAATGGGCCAGTTCTTGATCCAAACTCATCGCAGATTCTCAAGTCGATGAGTAGCCGTTGAGAATCGACTTGATAATCAACGATCTTTTTGCAGAATGTCGAGCAGAACAAAAAGTTAGTCTCTTGCTAATTTGCGGGTCGGAAGCCACAAAATGTATTGATTTAATTAACAGCGGATAGGATTTTTCAAGAAAGAATATGTTTCGAAAGAAATATCTTTTTATATTTTGAATTTGAATTTAATTTATCACAAAAACTTTTTCACGCGATTTCCTTAAAAGTTACCTTAAGTCTTTTAACATAAACTTCACCCTGTTTTCTTCGCTATTAAAGCCGAACAATAACTCACTTTTCTATTCAATTAAACGACCATATACGACTCGAAAATAAATCAAAAATTTATCGCTTTCACATTAAGTAAACTACTTCAGCCATTTGTTGCAGATACACATTGCCCATTCTCTTTTGGCCATCAGACCCCACGCAACGCGCGTTCCTTCATGCTACTAACTCGGTAAAATAAATAAATAAATAAATGAAATGAAAGTTAAAGAACGCTTCTTTGCACAAAGTTTGCGATCCGAATCGAAATTGTTCTCAATGCGCCCCCATCCATACCGCATGGGCTACTAGAGAGCCAATGAAGAAATTTCATCAACTTCCTTCAAAACAGCCACTCACACAAGAGCCGCTCCTCGCGCTCGACTCCTTATTGCCACATTTCAGGTCGACCGACAACACAAGAGCAAAGAAACAAGCCCCTGAACTGGAAAAAAATTTCAAAAACCTACTCAAGCGATACTTTTTGTTGCGACATAACGATAAAGTACGCAGCTAGCTATGTGTGTGCATGTGGAACTTATCCAATATGGTCACGTACAATAAATAACTTTCAGCGAGAAGGTAAATAATGAAATACAAGCAGCGCCGCCATTAGGCTTCTTGACGTTTCCAAGCGAATAAAACACTCACCCGCCTCGTGGCCAAAAAGGCAAGTCTTTACAGACGTTAGGCTGAATGAGCCGAAAGAGCTCTGCCCACCCAGTTGGCAGGACCTGGTTAGAAATACTTTAATATTGTAGTTTCCGAAAGAAAAACCCAATTAGCATTCACCTAGCTCAACATGTTGGTCGTCCTGTTTCACTGGAACTAGTATAAGAGGCTGGTGGAAAGCTGGCAAGATGGCAAGCCGGCAAGCAATTGAAACAATGTGCGTGCGGCTGGGAACTTTTTCCGCAACGACTTTGTGCCACTTCGAAGTGTATTGTGCGAACTAAGTTGTAAGTTGCTACCCATTTCGAATTGTGGCCATGAATGCTCATGACATGCTTAATTGTGTGGATAAAGTTTGTTGGTTTGCAATGGCAGGAAGGATTATTCCATCGGCTCTGTACTTGAGTATCAAGAAGGCAAAATAGTCAATTTATTATAATTTCCTTGTTTTTATTTCAGAAACGTGGAGCAGGAAATATTTCTTCCTTATCCTTGCTTTATAAAATTCCGTCACAATGCCTCGAAAGCAGAAGAAATTGTTGATAAGAAATTTAAAAACGGTATCTCATCTTTAAATCCAACAAGGAAATCGCCAAACTCAAAAATTTCTTGGGTGCAATTCGACCTGCACACAAAATCTACTCCCCATTTGATGGTGTAAATGAGTTAGACGAGGCTTAAGCAGGGCCGGATTATCCACGATGAAGTGTAGGCAACAATATAGGGGCCCGCATCGGCTGGGGCAAATTAATTCTCTGTTTGGATTTAAATTGTACTGAAAAACGAGGACATTGAGCCTGAGTTTATAGATGACATGATAGATTGCGCAATTCATATAATTTATCTTACAACAGTTAACGGAAAAAGATAAAAAGATAAAAATTTTACGTGCCGAGGAATTGTATAAATTGATGTGTTTACATTATGGTACAATCAAATTTTTCCGAACATAATGATAGCATTGCTATTTATCTGCAAGTCTGATGATATCAAATGTCACAGATCAAAGTAAGTTTTCAAAATTATAACTAATAAAAAATTGTCTTGAATTGAAAATGATTTATTGGTTCAAGAGTTTTAAAACGCTTTTCAATTTAAGAAAGTAAGAAGAGCTTATATCTAAACCTCTTGTTCTTTACACAACTAATTTCGTTTTAAAAACAGGCTAAAGAGGCCCCAAGAATTGCATTGCCTGAGGGCCCGAAAATGACTAATCTGGCCGTGAGCTTAAGGAAAATGGAAGGTGAGTTTACATCTCATTTCCATTCAGAAAACGTCAGGTATTTTTTGAATTTCGAGGATGCCTGAATCCGCTCAGCAATAACTGATCTAGTTTATGAACGAGTTGCTGATTCGACAATTTGCTTGGCACCATACAAGTTAAGCAGCTGCTGATTCATGAACCAGTATCTGAATTGAGAATTTCAGGCATAATTGCTTGGCTCGATACGAGCTAAGCAGTTGCTGATCTAGTTTAGGAACCATTTGCTGATTCGAGGTTTTCTCGACCATTACTTGGCTTCATGCAAGTGCAGAAGTTGCTGCTCTAGTTTTCAAACCAGAAGAAAAACTTTTCCGAATTTCTAGCATCATTGCTTGGCTTAATGCAAGTGCGGGAGTTGCTGATCTAGTTTATGAACCAGTTGTCGATTCGAGAACTTCTTTTGCTCCATGCTAGTTAAGCAGTTGCTGATATAGTTCATGAACCAGAATCTTCTTTGAGAATTCCTGGCTGAATTGCTTGGATTCATGCATGTGCAGCAATTACTGATCTAGTTAATGAACCATTTGCTTATTCGAGGTTTTCTGGACCATTACTTGGCTTCATGCAAGTGCAGGAGCTGCTGCTCTAGTTTATGAAGCAGTTACTAATTCGAGATTTTCTTGCATCATTGCTTGGCTTCATGAAAGGTTATGATCTAGTTTATGAACCAGTGGCTGATTCGACAATTTGTTTGGCTCCATGTAAGTAAAGCAGTTGCTGATCTTGTTCATGAACCAGAATCTGATTTTTGAATATCTGGCATCATTGCTTGGCTTCATGCAAGAGCAGGAGTTGCTGCTCTAGTTTATGAACCAGTTGCTGATTTAAGGTTTTCTGACATCACTGCTTGGCTTCATGCAAGTTAAGCAGGTGCTGATCTAGTTTATGAACCAGTTGCTGATTGAGGTTTTCTGGCACCATTAATTGCCTTCACGCAGATGCAGGAGTTGCTGATCTATTTATGAACCAGTTACTGATTTGAGGTTTTCTGACATCATTGCTTGGCTTCATGCAAATTCATGATCTAGTTTCTAAGGCAAGAAGCCTATGTATAGCCATTTAATAATTTGCTTCTTTTTTTTGTATAATTCAGCACATTTTAAATTGCAAAGATTTTCACAAGAAAAACCCTCCGGAAGGTTCGTAAAAAGTATCGAGTCCTTTTTATCAACCTCCCTTTGACATTAGAGAAAAATCAATTTAACACATTCCATTTCCATGAATGTTTGGAGTCAAGATGGGTCAAAGGCACATAGCCGCAGTCGACAGGTCTACGATCTTACTTCCGAACTAAGGTAGGAAGCAGTGCAGGACTTTTTTCTTTCTGCAAATAGTTGTAGTTTGATCTTTGGGGAACTTGCCGATAATCGAGATTGAAAAAGTGCGGCTCAATTGGCTTTCATATTTAATTGGATTTTATTTGTTGAGTATGCAGATTCCTTATCATCTCCAATTTCACTGCAAAATATGATAGGAATTTTGCTTAATTTTGAATTTCTGGAGACAATGGAATCTAACTCGGGAAACCACGAACCGCTTGAGATATAACAAAAAATTGAATTCAGAATATTGGAACAATTAAAAGATCTTTCAGACGGGAAGCTCAAAATTTGCCTTATTTCGCTTAGTAAAAGTGAAAGTTGTTATTTTCCATTTACTCGTAAGTAAACTTTTACTCAATACATTTATGATTAAAACGTAAAAGTTTTGCTTAAGAACGATGCTGCCATTATGAATTGAATATAACATTTGCTTTTTAAGAGTGAGATGTGTTTGGATATTCTCATGTCATCGGCATTAATTGTTAAACTTAAAATTATTGGTCCTAAGTGACAACCATGGGGGACTCTTGAAATAAGCAAAATATTAACTAATAAATGACAAATTGACAAATAACTGAATGGTATATTCCAGCGTCCTTCAGAAAATTAAGTTCACCATATTTTTGAATGCAAATGAATGGGTTTGTCTTGAAGTGAGAATGAGTTACATCAATCAGGATACTTCTGAGTGAGAAAAACAAATCATATTCATTCCTTCTTTTCAAAGCACATTTCAGTGATACGTTGTCACCTCGTGCTCTGTGACTTTTCACAAGTCGTGAAACGAGTCTTTTCTGATTGCAAGATGATTTTTAGTCGTTGTTTCATGTAACTTGAGTCCCAACGTGCGAGGTTTTGGGCAGACGTTTCTAGTGCGCCATGCCGCTTTAAAATGTTATCAAATAAACAGGGAGCTTGGTAATGGTATAACCAGGTACCCAGGAGATGTTGAACTGGTGTACCCATGAAAAGCCGTCCACTTGCATTGCAATTCAAGACTTTGCTTTAGCCACTGAATTTTTGGGAAACATTTTTGGCAAGCTAGATGTTGACTGCTTTCCAGCAAATAATTGAACCGTGTACGAGTTTAGTTAGCTACCACTACATACCCCAGGGTCATACTCGCTCAAGCTGCTTTAAAGGTTTTCTGTTCTTATTAAGTTCTGTACAACCGGCCTAATTTTGGGACTGTTTAGTTTTATGGAAAATGTTTCCCATGATTTAAAGACCTTGGAAATTTTATTTAAAATTCTAAAGAGAGGGAGATATTTTCCTATTTTCCTTATTCTATTTTTAAATGTTAAGTCTGCCAGAACTGCCTTGATGTATTCTCTCATCAAATTTTTGTGAAGCTCCTAAAAGAGCTTAAATCAAAACACATCAAAGCACATGAAATCGAAATACTTGGCGAATATTTCAAACGAAAATCCACTGCTCTTTTTTCAATGAACGAAATAGAAATAAGAAACCTAAGCTGGCCATATTATTTTCACTAGAAACTCGAATGTTCAATTTGGCGAAAGTAGTCGGAAAAGAAACTGAAGACTAACAATGTTATTTTTAAGCTTAAGCTCTAAGACCTTCGAGTTCAATTGACCAAATGAATTCAAAACCACTGAATCAGTGTTGATTTATTCCGCAAGCTATCCGGTTGTATATTTTCCTTTTTATAGATACGTACAAATCCAGATCAGATATTGCAACCACTGACACTAAAAGGAAATCCTTCTTCTGTTAACTCGGCGGCAGTGCTATTCTTTTATTCGCTTCCTTTGGAAAAATAAAAAATAGGATTCTTCCCAGAACTAGCTGCACTTTCCTTGAGGATTTGAATGGAGGAAGAAAAAATAATCGCGATTATCTCCTTAGTTTTGTTAAATGGAGTGAAACGGAACCATTGGTCTTTGATTCATTTTTTTTTTGTAGTTTGACAATTCTTAAGCCTACTATACAGTGGGGATTTTGCTTAATGAACATTTCCAGAAGATATTTCATTGGCAATGGAGAAAATGAAATATGCAAGAAATTTTAATCCTCGTTATGGTTGTAAGGAGAACATTGTTTGAGTATCTTAAAGTACAGCGGGTTTTTTCTATGCTTTATAAGTAAAATGTAATGAGCAAGGAGAGAAATTAATTATTAAGTTAGCAAAGGATGAATTAATCAGTTGCAAATATTTTTATTAAGTTTTGGAAATAAGGTCAATCCGAACGGATGCCAAAGGAACCCTCTAACTAAGGCTCAGCTGTCTGTCCTGTATCTTCTAAACCGTAATGGCCACCAAAAACATAAATAATAAAATCAATATAAATCTGAAAATAGAGGAGGGTCCTCAAACAATAAAACTGTTTTTTTTCAACTCAATTTTATCTCAAATAGACTTTAAAAAATTTAAAATTAAGATAATGTGAAGTTTATTCTACTGAACAATGGAACCCTTCGTGTGCATGTTTAATTCGCACTTTGCCGATTTGTTTTCAACTTTGAATACCCTTATAGAGACAGCGGATATTAGATTTCTTTAAATTCTTGTGGAGTAGTAGAGTGTGTCATTCTAGTTCTGTGGCTGATAAACGAACCCCTTTTCTTGACTGTATGATCGAAATTGGGCTTCAGGGTGAACTGATGATATTTTTTTTGTGCGAAAAGAATATTGCGAAAAATGTTGCAACTAGCTTATCCGCTGGAGAACTCCTCCTTAAAAAGATCATAAGACTGTGAAAGGCTTGAGACGTTATTTCGGTAATAAAGTGAGTCGATTAACTTCGAAATTTTTTTGTCTTGTGGTAGGTTTGTTTACTCAATTTTTAACTCCAAGTCAGTCCGAACTTCTTGCACAGTTTTAACAGAAACCCACATTTTACAACTTTTTCATCGACAGCGGTAATTTTTCAAATTATTTGCTTTCGTATGATTCGCAGAATTTTATTCGACATTAGTTGTTTTACTAGAAAGTCGTTTTTTTGGAAAACTGGTTAATCATCCTGATGTCGTCTGTGTTTGAACTTGATAAAAGACTTAATGACATATCATCTAGACAAACCATTCGTTTTCTCACCACAAACCACAACAGACAGCCTGCATACTGAGCCAGACTACTATCACTAGTGGACCACCTCAGTGATAAATAAAAGGGTCAAGGCGCAGCTTCTCGTCTTATATTTTTTCCAAATGGAGGGGTTTAAATCCACAGTTTACTGCCGACAACGAACAGCTTCAGAAGCTTTTTCTTGACAGTTGTACTCATCGGAGGGATTGTCAGTCACTTGCGATTAATTACGAATGAGCCACGGGCGCCCATTCCAGTAATAGTGCTGGTAAATTTATGGAACTGGACCAGATTCGAAGAGAAGGTAAAAGTTCAAGATTAACTCTAAGCTTCGAACATGGAACTCAACAATTGATCCAATTGAAAGGCAGGCTTGTTGCTTCAACACAAATGAAAAATAAATATTCCAAAGAGAGAGCTTGATGCCAAATCCTCCGTGTTTGGCGTGAGCGCAATTCTGAAGATAGAAAAAATATTAGCGCCAATGGGAAGGAAAATGGTTTAAGCCTGATGGTACACTCAGTTGTTCAAACTACCACTTTTATGGGACAAACTGTGATGTATTGGTGGAACTATTTTATTTTTCTACGTTTTATTTTTAATAAAAATTTCATACGTTAAAAACATCGAATTTGAGTTTTAAATTTTTAAAAATATTAGAAAACCTGAGGCTACAGTTTTGTTGAATAAATGAATGAATTAAAATCTATTATTCCTCGGCTGTTCTTGTTTAAATAATCTAGTATTCATTTTAATATCAAATCATCTATATTGCCTCTAGATATGAATTTCAATTGTTAAAACAAGCATTCCGGAGCATGATTCCTGGTCATATATGAGTACATATCCATCACCGCATATTCAAATATTTGAGTATTCCATTACTGGGTAATCAGCCCAACTATAATGAATAAACGAGGAGCTCGAAGTATTTGCGTTGCACATCCATAATGTTCGCAACATTTCAAGCATTTAACCCATAAACGTGGATAATTCAGTAATTGAAAGGTAAATATTTAATTTTAGTTAAATTGTAAATCAATGAATTGCTCGACAATTAGATCGAAGCTGAATAATAAAATAATTTATGTTTGAACAAATTATGAAATGTAAACTTTGTAAATTTTAATTGATAAATCATATTTCATTTCAGGTATCAAAGCAAACCGCAGAAGAATGAAACTGAATTTATTTATTAAATTGAAAATTCGATTTTTTTGAGAAAAAAAACTTCTCCTCATTGTTATGATTTTATTGGAGCCAAACGCAAAGTGGAACCAGAAAAATGTTAAAAACTTAAAAGGCAGCGGATGTCCTTAAAAACACGGGGATTTATTGAAGATAGAAAAATGAGTACATCCTTAAAGCCTTGTTACAAAAAATATTTAGCAATTGATTTGCGAGTTTGTTTAACAATGAGTATATATTATTGAAGATTCACCACGCACTGAAAAAGTCAGAAACGAAATTTCAAATTTCATAGAAAGAGTTGATTAATTCAAATACAGCAAGAAAAGTATTTCAGAAGGTAACCGACTTCTGAAAATTCTCAGAAAATTCTGCATGTATCCATTGGCAAGTCGAAAAATTTAAGTGGTTTTTATTTCTACACATCTTCCCGGTTTTGGGTTCAAGCGTCATTATTTCCTCATCAAATCAGCTGTTTTTTTTTTTAAGGGAAAGCCTCTGCCCACGTGGCGGACACCTGCGGTCTGAAGGAATAGGGAGTTAGTTAAGGCTAACAGACAACAGACATTTCATCCTTCTGATGAAGGTCCGAATGTTTGTAGCATTCGGTTGTCTAATGTCCATTGTGGAGCACATCTCTTTGAGGAATATACGCGTTCTTAACTAAATCAAAGCTGAACGTTCACAAAGAATGTGTGCAGCCTTTTCATCGTCTTCCAAACATAGTTGGCGGTTGTACTGAGCCCTAGTTTGGTTAGATGTGATCTCAAGCGACAATGGCCGGAGAAGAAGCTTTCTAATGTTCTCCTTGTTGCGTTTAAAGATTGCCCTGTAAGTGAAGGAATTGATTATTAATTCAGATTGTCTGAGTCCCGGTAGTTTTCCACAGTGGACAATGCGTAGCTTACTTTCCCACTTATTGGTCAGCCATGTGGCTGGAGTCCAGCTTACACCACAGAAAGATTCCGGATCAGTGAACGCGGTTTTTGAACCAGCCCTGGCTAGTTCGTCCGCGATTTCATTACCTTGATGACCTGGAACCCTCCCTTACCTATCTTTATTACGTTAGCCTAGGTATTGTAAGGCGTCGTAGCAGCTTTTGACACATTTGGATTCCATTAGATTGGATGACAGTGCCTTGAACGCTGCTTGGCTGTCTGAGTATATAAGGAATCTCGCCAATTTTTTTTAGCCTTTTTCAAGGTTTCCTATGGCACAGGATTTATTGGCTTGTAGCTCAGCCTGGAAAACACTTGGCTGCTTTCCCACGGGTATAGAGATTTTTGTGTTGGGTACATAATTACCGGCACCTACTCCATTTGCCATCTTTGACCCATCAGTATATTCGTTTAAGTTTCTAGGTTGCTTGCTCGACCATTGATCACGGTTAGTAATGTCTACCTCGAAGAGACGCCCAAAACAGTATGTTGCCTTCATACTATCTGGAATCGAGCAGAACTTGTCTTTATCCGTGATAAAATTGATTGTTTTCAAGTGTCCCGTTTGTATTTAATTGCCAGTTGCATCTTCAGGCCAATTTCTGGCTGCTATTTTCCTAATGAAAATGTCAAGAAGAGACAGTCCAATGACAGCTTCCAGTGCTGCCGTAATTAAGTTAGTGGGATGCTTACTAACTTGACAAGATGTCGAATGCTACCGCGAAGAGTCTGGGTTCAACCGACAAGTAACTTCAGCTTGTTTGATCCTTAGCTTGATGTCCCCAGTTGCTTGCGTTAAGTTGGTGGTGGCCATTCTATTTGGACATGACATTAAACTCTACGAGCTCTCCAAAGATGTGGATATAGTCAATTTTTCAATTGCACTGGATCGGCCACATCGAGCGAATGGACCACAGAGCTTCACCAAGAAAGTCTTGGAATCGAAGCTATCAATTCTTAATACGGCCAGGAGCGTCGCTCGAGACGATTGCAGTCTTGTTTCATTGGTCGTTTGTGATAGGGCTTTATTGCTGATGTCATTTCTTGAGTTTACTGTGGATCCTGTGCAGACAGAGTCATTGAATGTACTTGTACTCCTGCCGACTATGATGATCGTTTCCACTTGTGATGTTGGCGTGCTCCTAAAAATAGAGTAGTCTTCCTTGTGCTCCAGTGATCAGATAAAGATGGCGCACTCACGATCTATTTTTTTATATTTTTGTCTGCGGAAAACTTCGTCACCCCTTAACATGTTTGTTTTTTTCTTTATAATTTACTGGATCTCAAGAGATCAAGACTCCTCTAAAAATACATGTTGCGCATAACGGAAAAAAAAGAATTTGGAAAAGAGTAAAAGGTTGTGTAGAGTTTTTTTTAAAAGCAGCGTTTTAGCAAGATTATTTTGGACAATTATTGATTATCCAGAAAGTGGCGTTTTGAAAGATCGGCTCCAACTAATTCTTTTCCATTAAGCTTGCTCCCACGTTGCACCACACGGGACATCCATAGATGTGGCCGCAAGACGGACAAGTAGCAGATTTCTTTTGCCCTAGCAAAAAGTTGCTGGCTACTAAACAGTTTCTTTGTTAGGGCAAATGCAACTTTGGCTCTGGCAAAAGCCGCATCTATATTTTTTTTTGAAATACCTCTAGTAAGTGATGAATAAATTGAAGAGGATCGGCGAAATGAAAGCCCCCTATTTCATTAGAAGTTACATTGCCATTTTTCACAATGATGTGTCTATTGACTAGCATATTAACAATCATGTACAGCACTGGTTTACTGATGCTCAGACTACTCAATTTTTAAGAGTCCTTCTAGCCATATGGTGACGAAAGCCTTTTCCAGGTCTACCAGGCAGGCACCTGTGCATTATTTCTTGCTTTTGTTCTATTGGATATCAGATAATAGATTAGATGCGACATGCAATCATGCCCCACCTTGAAACCAAATTGATTACCCGGAATAATATTCTTTTCCTCAACCCAACTAAGCAGGGCTCTATGTACCACTTTCTCTAAAACTTTACTGATTTTCGGGAGAAGACTTATGGAACGGATATTTTCAGGATTGGAGGGATCTTTTCGACGTTTATGGATGGGTTGCACAACCGCCGTTTTTCAATGCGTCGGATTATGTGCATTATTCAACGCATTGTTGAAGAGTGTGGTGTAAACATCTATCACTTTTGGTGGGAGGTGTGGAAGAACAATGTTCGATACACTGTCGATTCCCAGTGAATTCTTCTTCTTCAGTGATTCAAAGATGGCTAAGAGTTCAGCGTTCGAACTGGGGATTTGTTATTTCATTGGCGTCGTCCTTATTTACCATTCTAACGTCATTGAACTCGGTAAAACCGGTGATCTCTGATCGGCATTGCTTCATATCATATCGAAGATAGAAATTGTGCTCAAGAACGCGATCTGCTAGATCGTGATTCGGCCAAATGGTATCATTTACATTGTACACTTCCTGAAAGATAGCGCCTATAACCTCAACTCTCTCCTGTGGACAAGAATTAATCGTCGCAGATTGCGTAACTCGGTTCGTTGGATCATAAGACAAAGAATGTCATTTTGGTTTTTCTCCTAAATATTTTTTTTATTTGCGGAAACAAACTCGGGTTGCTGGTTTTTCGGTTCAACGGTTCTTAATCAAGGACTTCAGTGTTTGAGTCTTGACAATAGTCTACTTCTCTGATGGCGCAGTGTGTCAATTATTGCATTTCGGTACAAGTTGGAGTTGTCAATTGCTTTATACCGAGATATCGTACTATCCATCGTCTGTTTAAATGTCTTATCGATTTGTTTCAGGTACCTGGCAATCTCATCGTTTGACAGATTCCTATTGGTCGGTGCGTGGAGCTTATTTATAGTTAATGATCTTGTCGAAGTTCTGGAGAACCGTGGCCAACGCACCCAACTACAATTGTAGGGATAAACTGAGAGGTACTCTTCCAACTCCGCAACTTCGTCTGGAATTCGTACTTCGGCATTTAGTGCGTTTCCTACCTGGATCTCATGATCTCATACGAAACAATGAGTTTCATTGAGCAAATTAACAATTTTTAAAGTATGCCTTCATTGCGTCCATCCAACATTGTTCTCATTGGAATTACAAGTAAACCGATACCGAGCTTTTACTTTGTCTGGATTAATCTTGGATATTTTTGGGCGATGCTATGAGAAATAGGCACGGAACCCTTCGTGTGCGAGTCAACTCTCACTTGGCTCCTTTTTACCTTTAACGTGAGTCGTTACGCTGATCTCATAGAAGCATCATTCTTTTCTTCTGCTGGATCCTAAGCAAAGACGAAATCAATTTTATCGATTCGAATGACACCAGTGAAGACACCTAACTTTCTTCTCGCTCGATGCATAAAGGTTGTCTTAGAGTCTTACGAGCCAGCAACTTATACAAGAAAAATTAAGGACGCTAAAGAAATTTTTCATTCAAACCTCTCGCAAGCAAAAAAGACAAGCTTACCAGTGATATTTGGGATAAAACCATTTTCTGTACTCAAAAATTAATCAAAGAGGATCAAAAAGGAGATGAACTATGTAACCACTTTAACTTGTGCCAAAGCAACTTTAATTGTTTAAGTTAAAAAAGTTTTCACTCGGGAATGGTTAAACAACCGCTCCATGCATAAAATTTACCAGCAAAAGCATAAAGTGTGACATGAGGTTCCCAGTTCAATGCGTTACATGCGCCACCATCACTCAAAAGTGCAAATAGCTTTGGGACATGTCACTGAACTCACCTCACTGTATACAGAGAGGGCCTTAAATAATTTATTTGCAATAATTTTATGGTACACGAACATCACGTGAATAGATGTGACTGAATATTAGCCACTTTAAGGACAGCAGAGCATGGTATTAAAACGAATGAATGACACTTTACGAAAGGACACTGAGTTATGACAATGGTCATGTCACATGTACGTTTTTTTGACATCCCTGCGAGCAGTAACGCCCGCACATTTACACCTACCGAGACAGGTTATAGATGCATAAAAAACGCCGAGGCTATGAGTAATTGGGTAATCTAAATTCAACGGGCCATTAAATTGCTATGAAATTTTCGAAAATATCACATTAAGGACACACAAATTCATTTATGTATGCTATTTGCGTAGATGCTGCTGCATGTGGAGTGTGTAGTCAATTTAAAAGAAAATTGGATTTGTTGTTATTTGGCTTGCGATTCGTCATCATTGCTAAAGGCATATTTGCGAGCATTTCAAATTTAATCTTTTTAAATATTTTTCTTTTTTTTTGTATTAAAATTTGCATCATTCTAGCGGAAGGTTTTGAAAATGTGTTTCGAAAAAAAACGCAGTCATTTCGCTTTGTAAGTGTCAAAACTAGCGACAGCAACTTGTCAGAAAAGCCACTTTTTCTGTGGAAGAGGACGAAATCTAGAAAACTCGAATGATGGCCGAAAGCTTCGAAGAATGTTTGAAAAATGACTCGCTGGGTCACCTACAAACCCTTTGACAGCAACAAAGCTGAACTTTAAACAATTTTTCAGTTTCTTAAGAATCTTGTAAATTGTCTTCGGTCGAAAAACGTCAAAATAATGACGATTTGCATTTCGCTGCTGTCAAAGGATGGTTTTCATACAAAAGAATACCGAAATACGTCGTCTTTGAGAATGTGGAATGTTTGTTTAGAAAAATTGATAGAGACGGAGTTATCCGCTGCAAAATTGTAAATCAAATGGGAATCAAGCGTCCATTGAATATCTACCGCGATGTTTATTCGACTCAACTTGGCTATCTTTAGCCTGCATTCCAGACGAAAGGAACATTTTGAGCATTCCTAGTTTAACAGAACAGCCAACCAAACAACCTTATTGAAAAAATTTTCGAAACCAAATAAATGTTGCACTGCCTTCCATGACATCAAGACCAAGAGTCGCATGAAGGCTTCAGTTATAAGTTAGAGTAGATTTCTTTGACCAAATTGTGTTGGATGCAAGAATCCTTTTTGGGAGTAAGAAAAAGGGTCCTTGGTCCGAAATTGTCATAAAAAAACCACGATCAAACGTACGTTTGCGGATGATACGACTATTTTAGATGTCAATATTATTCTTAACCAAACATGTTTACTTTACATGGAAGAGAGTTCTTTTTACCTGTTCTTTTTAAAAAAAAAATCATTAATTGGAAAGTTTTTTAGATACAATAAATAACAAGAACTTCAAGACAGTAAAAAAAGTCTTATAAGTTATTAAAGCTGTTGCGATAATTTAGGGCATGTTTACAAAATCGAAAAAAGTAGGTTCCAATCCTGGTCACCAGTAAGAACTTGTACGGTTTCATGGTGCGTAAGGGACCCTCTCGCGAAATGCAGTAAGCACAGATAAATAAGTATTGAGCAGATTGTCAAGAAATTGAATATATCTTCTACCTCATTTCAAATAAAGCGTGTGCAAGCGGAGCATAAGTCCTGTCTGTGCAGGCCTACAGCCTCTAACTTAAAGAAGCTCTGTCCTTGCTTTAAAGATAAGACTTAGATCTAAGATCAG
This sequence comes from Orthonevra nobilis, assembly GCA_963555765.1. Lineage (NCBI taxonomy): Eukaryota > Metazoa > Arthropoda > Insecta > Diptera > Syrphidae > Orthonevra > Orthonevra nobilis. The sequence continues at coordinate 113,549,520 of OY743225.1, forward strand.
CTCTTAGATCTCTTGAAAAATAGTAGTTGGGGTCCAGTGAATAATTGAGAGTTCAATAAATAAGCCGTGTAGGAACTCAAGTTCCTTGTTTTTGACTTATATTGCTGAAGCAAGTCGTCCTTCCATGTGGCACTGGTCCTTATCAAGAGAGGCCTCCAATTCAGCGTCTCCTTTGGACCTCCTTCACGCTAAGGCCCATCAACATCGTAATCACCATCTTTTAAACGATGGAACCAATCAGGGCACATTGTTTCACTCAGAGCAGCATCTTTGTAAACTTTTTGGTGCTTTCGATGCGCTTCAGCCGATAGAAAGACGAAAATCAACAATTCCCACAAATGAAGAATTTGCGGCACCAAATCAGGCATTTTCACACAAATCAAAAGTATATGATTCCAAAACAAAATCACTTATGTGTCAAGCCAATTTGTTAACCTAATATCTAAGCTAGGATCATGACGTTTTGCATATTTCAAAATCGACCAGCATTTACTGCTGGAACCATCCATTGACAAAAACAGTGAGAACTTAATTGCTAAAAAAAGCAAGTGCTAAACGCCTTTGAGGCCGTATAGCGATAGAAGTAAGAGTTGACACTCACACGAAAGTTTCCGCGACTCTTAAAAGTATGCAACACTAATTTATACTTTATCAGGACATCGCCCAAAAATATGCAAGATAAATGAAGACAAAGTAACATTTTTCGTTCTATAAGTTTGCAAATGTTTCTTATTGGAAATCGAGCTTTTGCATTGTGTTGTCTGGAATAAATGATTGCATACTTTAGAAAGTTGTTAAGTTGCACTATGAATCTAATTGCCTACTGTTAGGCGCTAAGTTGAATTGCGATTTTATGAAACACTTTCTTTTGTTGTAGCGGTTAAGAAAATACAGCTCTGTGACAGACAGACAATAGAGGCTTTGTAAAAGGGGTTCCTTTGGACTCATTGGGAACGGACTACAGAACTATGGTTGGGCGAGTTACAGGGCACAACACGTATGTCCATCATATGAACAACATGCGAATCATCCACTTACTAACACTTCTTTTGTTATTGTCCCGCATATGCAAGAATGAGACTGCGAATTTTGAGTGGTAGTGCCATTGGTATAGACATGATCCGCAATACAAGTAAGTTTTACTATGAAGACTTAATAGATTCAAGTACAAAGGACCACATGTGTCTGAGTGCCAAGGACAAACATGTGTTTTTTTTTCCCGAAAAAAAATCAAAATCAAGTAAACCATGGTTGTCCCAAATGAACAAGCGTCAAACTAGTTGATTACGTTGAAACGCAAGCCAAACACTTTTAATACAGCTGCTAACTGTGAACAATAGACATGTGTCTCTTAATGGGACTATTCACTATGTCCACGAGCAGTCTAATGTGCTATTTTAACGCAAGCTTTAGCGCACTCAGATGTTCCGATGGAGAACAGGTCTGGTTCAAGCATCAAAATTCAAGATTCAGCATTATTGCGATGTTCCATAAGTGTGACAGTTTACTGAGATCATTGTTGCCAGGGAATTGGCGAAAGTTCTCCTAGTTTGGACGACACACTCAGTCACTGCTCTACTCAGAGTCAAAGCAGCCTATGCCATGAAAAAGAGACTATTTTATAGCAGTCAACGCAATGCCATGGTAAAGGTGATCTGTTACACTACACCCATTCACCTAGTGCTTGCGAATGTATATCCATGGGGATCAACATCGGAGGCAGATAAGAATCGGATTCTAGAAAACCAATCAGAACTGATACATTTCTGATGTACTTTATTCGGGACATATTACGATAGTAATAATCTGATCTTGATTCGGTATAGATCAGCTGTGCCGATAATATTCAGCATCGCCCAAAAACCTGTGAATATGCGTTTCACTTAAATAAAGATGACTATCCTACAACTAAGCGGTAGATCTTCAGATTTCGATTTCGACAGCCCAAGTTGCCACGTGTCGACGGAGGCAGATATGCATCACTTCGAGATAGTCAAGGACTTCGTCTTCCTATGATTCGAAACAAGCAACGAGAAGGCTAGAAGGCTATTCAGTAATTCTTTGCAAACGTATTGTTCGTTCGGCATAGGGTACCTTCATTTTTACATATATACAAGGCACTTAGTCCTTTTATTTCTACTATTTTAAAATGGCTTCTTCGATCAAAAATTACGAAAACATGCATTAGGTTAGATGCTAAGAGACTTTCGGATCTGGATTATATAAACTCACGAGTTCAACAATAACAAATCATTTTTAGTTGTATATTCAATCCCATAAATTTTAAATAATACATTCCAAAATGGTTGCGTTATTTGACAAACCTACTATTTTTAATCCTAAACAACAATGACTGAAAGAAAAATAGACAAAAATATTCTGACGACCCAACGAACCAACCAACCAGCATCAAAGTCGATACAGAAATAACTACCACAAGGTAACCCACTTAGCCAGACTACGATCTCTGTTCAGCCACTCCAGTGTTAGTTGGTATTACGTTGGTTTCAATGGCAATAATGCCTGGACGCGATTCTAAATCTAGATTAAAGTTCAGGATTCACTCAAGGATGCAAGTTTGGCACCCGACAAAAGATTCATTTGAAACCACTTGGCAAAAATCACAATTTTGCAGTAAATTAACTGCTGACAAATAAAATACTTCGAATTTTGTGAATGCAAATAAGTCTATATAAAGTCCTTCGTTCAAGCTAGGACTCCACCCATGGAGCAAGTGAAACCACAAAAATTAATCTAAGTTTCAAACCACAACTTTTAATCTTCTCCTAGTTCTTCTTTTTACTCTGTGCAAAATGTATTTTAAGGGTAAACATAATCCCTTGTGAGGAAGAAAATTATAAAAATATGTTTTTCGATTTCATTGTTTTCACAAGGACCTTTACAATCCTCTACCTAAGTGTAGTATTTTATTTATTACTAGATAAGGTATTAAATGGACCTTAGCTATTTTGACTTCTGGCATACATTTAAGGAAGACATACTTTATTCTAGGACAACAACACTCAGGCCAGTGACAACTGACCTCTTTTGTAAGTGTCAATTCTAATTCTGTGAAGGTAAATAGGGTTCCATTTAGGCACCTTCTTAATACGTTACGTTCGATACGCTCGATGTCTAAAGTAAAACTTAATTTAATTCCGGTGTCGTGTGTATTCATATTTTTCTCATAAATTTGTTTTGCAGGTGCACAACCTTCAGGCCCACATGGTGCACTTGACATGGAAAAGCTTTTAAAAATCCAAATTTTAACCCTCAACATGAAGCACTACACTTTAGACGGTAACAGGATATTGGAGGCTTATATGCTTTCTTTTAGATTCACAATGCCACCGGGGGTGACGGAAAGTGTGTTTCATACAGATTCCGTCACGGATATATTTTTGAAAGTAGGGAATAGGATTATACCAGTTCATATAACCGAGACATGATAATACTTTTAAGGTAATTCAAATGGAAATGAGGAAAACTAAGTGAACGATGCAAGTAGTGTTTAAAAAATTGTTACTGAGTCCTTGCGTGGAACTTCTAATCAAGTTGTGTGCTTCAGTTTGAGGACATTTTTCCGGCTAGAAAATGTACCTGATTAATCACATGTTAAATTCATTTTTTGACCTTTGATTTGGCGACTTATGGAATTGCCCCGAATCTTAAATTATAGTTAGTTTGGAAGCAAACTGAACACATTTACGGTTGAGATCCTGTCGTTCACTGAAAGTTACGAATACGAAAGCAAAGCAAGCATTCGTTTTGGAAAAAAATTCGACGGAACCTGGCTGCCATAAGGCACATTTAGGCCACTGTTTTGGCCCATTGTGATGCCACGAAAGGGTGCGAGGATAACCTATCTGCCAATATTGTGGAGGGGCAGACGAAGAACTTTGAGAGGGATTCCGTTTAGGACTAGGTGGAGGGAAGCAGTTTGTTTCTCTAAGGAACCTGGCAAGGTGATAAAATGTCGGAACCAGATTCCTTTATTTCGATTTTGATAGGGTCGGTCATTCGCAGAGGAGATGAGTTAAGAACCATTTCCTCCTTTTCCTCTGAGCGGCAGCTTCTGCTGAATTCATTTGACTGCACGCGCAGTCTTTATGTGTGTCGCCCAACGAGACAGTGTCCCTTGAGGACAGATATGACGACGCTTAATGGATTACGACTCAAGTTCAGTAGCTTCCTGTTTCTTTGTTTGTTAAGAAGGGACCAGGTTTGTCTGGTTGTATCTCAAGTTGACCGGTGAATGAGATTTCAGTGACGCTTGCCGATACAAACTTTGCTTGTTATCTGTTTAGGATGTCAGAGTTAAGCCAATGTAGGATACTGAAAAAGGGCCTTGGTCGAAGTGGAACGGTGAACTCCTGTGATAAAAAGAGCATCCATCATTCTTAACTTATCGATTTGTTTCTGGTTGACCCAAATTTTATGGGTGGCAAACCAAACAACCGCTCCGTACAGAAGAATCGGCTCAACAACAGCTGTGGAAAGTCAGTCTGTGTTGTTGGGTTTTAGCACCCTTCCCTTTCCCCGAGCTATTTTTAGAGCAGTAAATGCACCAGAGGCTTTCCGCTACCTTTCCTATAAGTTTTAACAGAGGACGTCGCCTTATGGGGTTCCCGTGCTAGCTAATCTAAGGAGACTGTAGTTCTATAGCATTTTGGTTGGGTGTATGAAGTTTTACCACTTTTGGGAATAAAGACTACCTTCACATCGCGCCACCTTTGGGTACGTAAGCGAGGGAAAGGCACGCTTCATACGTCTTTGACCTAGAGGATCACCACATCAATTGATTGCTGAAGATCAGCAGGGATGATGCCATCAGAAACTAGTGATTTAAATGATGTGAAGGATTTTGTTGCCCATTCAATTCGGATGTTACTAATTGGGAAGTGAACATGCTGGAGATCGAAGTTTATAGGAGCAGGGTTTATTGTCTTGGTCTATTGATAAAGCTACTGGACTCATGCAGTATATTTAAAGAACAGGTCTAACAATGGCTTCAGAAGTCTTGGAAATGAAGTTAATATAGGATCGAGTTGTCGCAATTCAAAAAAGACGGCAACGCTTAAAGGACTAGGCTTGAACTGTAGCAAAATATTTAAATTTATATGTATATGTTTAAAACTGCCTTAGATTAGTCCGGGTACTAATCTAAATGGAATTCGTCACTAGAATACAAAAGGCTGTCAAGAGTTTCAAGCTACCCTCAAAAGAATAAAGAGTAATATTTCAAAACCAATTCCAATTTTAAACTTTTTTTATCGCAGTTCACTGTATGCGTTTTTAAGTCGGGGTTGTTTCATAACTTTTTCTTTCTTCCACAGACTGTTGTGATTTATTACAAAATGAGTTTCCTGATGTCCATTCTTTGGACACCACATAATTTGGTATGCCACTGTGACTAATGATCCTGGAAAGCTTAACATAATGCCAAGAAGCTCATCGTTTCAGATCTTCTGATGGTATTTCATCGCTTGCCACAACTAACTTTTTGATTTGGATAGTAAATTGCCTTACTAAAGTTCATCTAACAATATTTTCTCCCCGATGCCTATTTTTGCTTTCAAGCTGCCAGCATTGGTGAACTGATAATTGAGAAATCATACGTGTTTCATTCGAAAACTCTGCTCGAAAAAGGTTATAAAAAAAGGTGCGCTTATCAAAGCTCAAGAAGGGTACTTCATGGTCGACTGTATTTGAACGTTTGTTTCTAACAGAATTCATTTTCCAGCTTTAATTATTGGCTTGTTCTTTTAACTTTTTTTCAAGCAGATAATTATACGTACTTTCAGTTTCCAGCGAAAATGTTATCAGAATTATAAGTTTTACTAGTAATCAGTCAAAATGTGAATGACTATAAAAGCTTAGCAACGAAGATTAAATTGATTATAAAAACTTAGTGAGGATTGCTAGCATACTCGCGTTTGGAAATAATTTCATGCCACCATGTCGACAACTAATTTGTAGGGATTGGCTTAACGAAAGACTTTCGGATTTGGTGCCCAATTTTTACAAAATACCTTGGAGCATTGTAACAGCTGCCATATCTCGAAAATTGTACCCGAACTTAAATGACACCAGATAAAAGCATGCTCTCAGTGAGCACAACAAAATACCATATAATGACAACACATGTCATTGAAAGTATGCCCCAATCTTCAAAAACGTCATCTTTGTCCACCAGAAAATAAATTCTAAGGAGGAATAAAGGAAATCGAAAGGATTCCAATACCAGACTTAATGAGATTCAAATAAGGTTATGCGTATACGCAGTTCAACTGAAATTTCAGAAGTGATGCCAACAGCCAGTGTGTTCTCCAGTTGCATACGCATTCACAGAAATTCCACCTCGGTCGAAGTTTCAGGACAAAAGCATTATGCAAGGGAGTGTATGGCCTGCGGTATTGCAAAGCTTATGCAATAGAAAATGCATTTTCATGCAAAGAGGATCTGAGTGACGCAACTAGGATAAGATATGTGAAAACATATAAGCCTACACAGTAAAAAAAAATCTTATTGAAATTCAACCAACAAAACCCCAAAATGCCTGCAGACTTCGTCATTTTTCGAGTATATTGAAAGAACCACACGGCACCAAAAATGGTAGAATGTAGTTTTGAGTGAGCAATCAAACTGGAGTATTGTGGAGAGGGCCAAACCACAAGCCCTGTGCATGATCCGAACACTTATCATCATACGTTTACTATAGCTGACTGATAAGGCACTTACTGGACTGATAAGGCAAATCAACTCTGGGCCGAGTGCTTGACATGGAAATGCTCAAGGAAGCCTTAGCCACATTGCGGTGTAAATATGCAAATAAAAACTTAATTTTGTTTTTGTTTTTCAATGTAAAATTTAAGGTGAACTGAGGTAACATATTCAAAAAGAAATGTTTAAGGAAACTTTAAATTGCAAAAATAAATACTAACTTTTTGTAAATATAATTTTAAACTTGAAATCAAATAAGTTTGTCTTCATTGATTTATTTTTCTATTTCAAATGAGATGTTTTATTTAGGATAATGCTGCCCGGAAAATAAGTAAAGGTTTAAGGGAATACTTCCTGTATTTTTGGATTTGAATATATGACAAAAAAAATTATTGCATTCATCAGTTTTTTAACACAATTTTTATGAATTTGTGTCTAGTTTGAAACATAGATTAATACTAAGTCCGGTATTACATGGCGACTCATGAGTCTAGACTCACAAGTGAAAGAGAGAAAACAGATAAAATAAGATGACATGGAAGACAAGCCCCCCAGTGAGTCGTGGGTAGAATTTTCTTTGACTTATTTAGACGTTTCTCGTTCTCATTTTTCGTTGGATTTCTACTTTTCTTCATTTCTATTCATTAGTGGAAGTGAATTCCTATAACGAAATACGAAATGAAAGAATAGCTATCAAATTCGGACACTGATAAGAGTCAGAGAAAGAGTCAACATGTAATAGCCGAAGCCTCACCGAATGTCGTTTTAAAAAAGAATGACCAAGAGATTCAGACTTAAAAGAGTCGATGTGTACTATCGGACTAAGGACTCAGTTCAGTTTTAAAATTTCGATTTAAAATAATTGATTGACATAATGTCGACATCAAAAAAGGCCATTGGAAAAATTATAGACTGGCCAAAATGCCGATTCATAAAAAGCTGTTTTAGTAAATGTCGATTTTGAAAATGTCGACAACGGTATAGTAAGTGAAGTCACAAAGTAGCAATCTATGTAGGTATGATTCAAATTTGTTGCAGTCATTAAAAGAATATGATCGAAAAGTTTAAATATTGAACCCAAAAGCTTAAATGAAATTTGCATATCCGAATACTTAAAATTATTCCTTCTCGTTGTTAAGGAACTAGATTTTGAGAGAATTTTAATTTTTGGGAGTAAAAAAAATTTAGAACTGTTGTCATGGAAGGTATTTTCGAAGTTATACCATCCAAATGCCACCCTTCAAGGCATTGTAAAGTGCGAAGATATGACATAAATTTTTTATACTATTAGTAGCAAAAGCAAGTGGTTGTATGAAGAAATTTTCTATGAACTTTGTCGTCTTGCGTGTGATTACAATATGCTGCCCGATTTCATTTTACCTGACTTTGAGAAGGCAAGTATCGGAACGGCATCATTATTATCCCCAAAATCCGTAAACAAAGGATGTTTTTTCATTTTGGTTCAAACCGAAAAACGAGTTTACTGTATACTTCGATGAACTAAATACTATTTTGGGTAACGATTAAAACGTGCTCCTCCTGCCTACAGGCCAGAGTTTTGCTCAGTGCCTGACCGAATGAAATTTAAAGTACTATGAACTTAAATACCATAGAAGCTTGGCACAGAAGCTTAAAGGTTCTTGTGGGAGCGTCATATGTGGGGATATGCAAATTATGATAATTGCAAAGCTAAGTAAAGAATATCTTGTTCTCAAACAAACTGTTCAAAAATTTAAAAAGTCAAAAATTCAAAAGGAAAACAACTTTCAAATGTCCTTAATGATAAAGCTTATTACAATCAATTAGATTTTCTTGAAAATATCGAAAACATTGTTAGAACACTAGTTCTTAAATTCTTGTCATTGAAGCTGTACATATTAATAAAATTATTTGTTTCATATTCTTATACCTTGTTTTATGTGATTTCACTCGAATGTCCGGACCACAGTTGACATTGTCGCTGACACTTTATTCATCTTGACTTATTGTTTTGTTTTTATTTTAGACTCACTCTCTGAGAGATAGAATGCTAAGAAAATAAAATAAAGGCGAAAGGCCTTTATTTTACAATCTCCTGAAAAAATTAATTCAATATTTTCAGTTGACCAGTAAACTGTACACACAATTTCGAAAAAACACCCTGTTTGAAAATTTCATAAAATGTCAATGTCAAAAATTGCATACGAAATACGAAAACTCCTTCTTCACTCTTCTTGTTCACACTTGCATGCATGTAATTCAAAATTTACAACACGAAACCAATATTATGAAACTCAAGCTCACGTTACTCGAAATAAAGTCAATCAAAACAATTGAAAACAAAACAAAAACAAAACAAAATTTCAATAAAAAACAATAAAAGGAGACAAAGATCTATGCAAATTCACAGCTCATACCTGTTCTCACTGCTCACGCCAACAACAACTGCATCCGCATTTCGCAGAATCACCAAGCTTTGGAGGATATTGTCCTTTTCTTCTCACTTGCACTTCACTTAACACACATTGAAAGAGAGAGAGAGAGAGTGAAGCTCTTGTCACATGCCATCTGAGGCTTTTCTCAAACACAAACACACACACAGTCATTTTGGCAGAAGGCCAGCAGGAAAGACACAGAGGAACCGAGACAAAAACTATTTCACTCACTACAGAGATAGGGGCAAAACGGATGAAGAGAGCACTTTTACTTTGGTTCGCCGAAGGGGGGGTCACGGTTTAAAATCGCGCACTTTTCACTGATCACTGAACTTAACACTTAAACACTTGAAAAAACACTGTGCCGGTCGCCGGTTGCGCACCCCTTTTTATACAAAATCCCGGGCCGAGCTGTCAATCAAGGTTGACAGAATTCTGTGGGCGGTAAGGATCTTTGGGTGGAAATGAAGTTCTTAACTTTTCAAAAACTATCGGCTATATTTTTTTTAAGGTCAGAGCGCAGAATGTTTTTTTTTTTGTAGGTCCTCTTATAATATTGGACG